>BDCZ01000020.1:123552-273287 GCA_001662365.1 Chlamydomonas applanata | reverse complement strand
GGGGCAATCAGGGGGCCAGCCTGGATGGCCAAGAGTCCCATTACCAGCCCTACCCCTGCTCAAAATCATGCAGCTGGTGCCTGCTCTGACTCAATGCTGCTCACCAGCTGCCGTATGTATGTTGTGCTACACGTGCGTGACGCGCGAATGTGTGTACACGTGGTTGCACGAGCAGTGACCACAACATGGCCGCCGACTTCCTCCAGAAGCTTGCACGTGACGCAAACAGCAGCTGGGCAGGGCCCATGCACGATTTCGTGGAACGCGTACGTTCCAGCCACCGCGGTTGGCAGCAGGCCCTGCATCACAAGCTGGGCCACCTCCCAGCTGTGCTGGATCTACAGGACTTGCCTGAGGACTTGGTCCTGCAGCTCGCTGCAAAGCTGCACACCGCCATGAACCCTCAAGCTGAGCCGGCGAGGCGCACTGAGGGGGTGCTGCCTGCGGGTGCAGTAATGCACCAGCCGCCTGCTGCCGGTGGGAGCCGAGTGCTGGAGACACGCGGTAGTGGGGTGGCCTCGCCAGTTCTGCTCACGGCAGCCGCTGGGCCCATTGCTGCACGTGGCCAACAGCCGCGGCAGCCGCTGCGGCAGCGCCAGCAGCAGGTGGATATGTCACAGGAGGAGAGCAACGAGGGAAAGGGTGATGAGGTTTCGGAGGAGCCGCGGGAGGAGGGTGGGAAGTTGACGGCTGTTACGGGGGTGGCAGCAACGCAGGCGCAGCAGCGGCGGAGGCAACGGCCGCAGGTGGTGGAGGAGGAGGCCATTGATACTGCGGTGTCGGTGGAAGATTCTGAAGAGAAGATGCTCAAGGCCCTGATGCGTGCCCACATGAGCAGGGCTGCTGCGGGAGCTGCTGATGGTGCGTGCGCCCATCGGCATGCATGCCGCAACACAGAAGCCTCGAGCCCTGAACCGTGCCCCCTCGTCTCAGCTGCACGACAGCGCGCATGCCCAACCTGTGCACACACCTGTTGTCTACAGGTCAGCCATGTTACGGCTGATATCAGCCTTGTCGCGTACGATGATTCGAAAGAATAACACAACGTGTCACAGATATGACTGCATGCCGGAACCATTTGTCGCCGCCTGCTCGCACTCGCTGTCGGCGGCACTGCATGCCCCCATCAGTCTTGCTTCTGCCAAGCAAGCATTGCAAGGCGCCAGTTGTTGACTGCTGCACCTTGCAGGTGGGGTGGTGGATCAGGAGGTGGTGCGCTTGGTGAAGCTCAGCCCCCAGGCCACATACTCCCTGGTAAGCAGTACAACCACACAGGTCGACATCTCTGTTGTGTGATTGGGCACACACGATGGGCAATGGTGCACAACTGAGCACCAACAGGGCACAGCACAAGTGAGCAGGCGCAGCTGGCCATGCTGCATCGCACTACTTGACTGTGTGGTTCATGGTCCTCTGTGCAGGAGGTCCACAGCGTGACTGGTGCTGGTGGCCGTGTGGGCGGTGGGGCTGTGCTCCGTGACAGAGCCAACAGCAGCGTGGTGGGTGGATTGCTGAGAGTGACTGGGCGTGAATGGGTATGGCTGGGCATACCTGCCCAAGTTCATTATGTGCTTCAAGAACGTCCTGCCGTGCAACCTGGGCAAGCATCAGCATGCCAGGAGCACATGGCTATCATGTCACACCGGCATCAGGGAATGAGATTGAGGTTCAACCATGGTTTGACTGGGCATCATGCAGGCTCTGAAGCAAAGGGCCTCCAGAAACGTGCTGGTGGGATGGCATGCTGTGGTTTACTTGGCGCGCAGGGCCTGATGCTGGCAAATGTGACGAGTACAAGCGGAGCGACTGTGGACATGGCGCTGTGCATGATGCTGGAAGAAGGCATCAAGGTTGCGACCCGGGGAGCTCTGCCCCTGCCTGTTCACATCGTGCACGCACGCAGCGTGTGTAGCTCAAGCGCAGCTGGCGCCTGTGTGACTCGTGCCACCGTGCTGTGCTCAGCTGCCGTTGCCGTTGTGCTTCAGCTACCGTTGCTGTTGGTCAGGTCACTTGAGGTGTACTGCATAGGTGTGGTACGTCACATGCAGCGAGGTCCAACTGCGACACGCTTCATGGGCTCGTGCACGGTGCCGGCTACCATGGCGGCTCGTACGCATCTCGTATGCATGCCGATGGTGCCACCCTACCTCGTCCCAGAGCCCCACAAGTCCCGCAACCTTTGTTGTTGCGCCTGCACCGGCCCACACGCAGGCCGTGCTCGCACACGGTGTGCAGCGGCTGTCGTTGGAGGTGCCATGGCCGGCTGCAGGGCAGCAGGAGGCGTGGCAGCCGGATGTGTTGGAGCATCTGCTGGAGCTGAGGGGGCTGCAGGTGGCAGGTGTCACTTGGACGCGCGAGTGAGTGGGTCCTGATGGGGCCTTGCTGAGGTGCCTTGTCCAGCCCTTTGTCTAGCCATTGTCCTTCCGTTCCTGATGTTGCCATCCCTGTGTTTTGCCACCTCTGAGTGGATCATGTGGAATTGTTGCACACTGGCCTCTGCCCATAATATACTAATGAGCTCAAGCTGTGCCGGCCTGTGACCCTCCCTCATGCTTGCCCCAGGCCGGCCTTCCCGGATGCTGCCCTGCTAGCCAGCCTGGCCCTGGACGTGCGTGAAAATGTGCTCTCAGTCAAAATAGACGACCCCCATGAGTCCATCTGGGAAGAGAAGAGCAGCGGGGTGCCCATGGCCCAGTGCTTCCAGGACTTCATGCACGCGCGCATGGAGGAGGCAAAAGAGGCTGTAGCCAGTCGCAGGGCTGATGGGCACATTGGGCGGCAGGGCAAAGCCCGGCCGTTTTGCTTCACAACCATTGCTGTGACTAAGCTGGAGCTGTTGTACATGGCACTGCTGAGAAACATGCAGGGCCGGCTGCTTATTTAGGAACTTAAGCACCGTGGTGTGCCCGTGCGTTGTTTGCTCAGGTAGGCCCCAGACGAGATTGTTTGCTCTGATGTATGTGTTTGTGTTTGCTGCTGTAGCCAGACCCTACGGCTCGGCATGTCCATGATGATGCCACTCACTTTCAAGTCCCATCATCAATGCGGTGGCCTTGGCGGATAGTATCTGAAGATCTGGTCGTGCGTGCTGCACTGGCATGTGCCTCACAGCTCGCACACTAAGTGGCCATCACCTGTGTTGAGGTGGCTGACAAGGTGGCCTGGTGGGCTGAGCATGACAGCTGCAGCTGCCAAATGTGGACAGTCAGCTGGCATGCAGCTAAAACCCAGGATATATGGGTGAAGGTCTCAAGGAAACTGTGCAGCAAGGGGCTTCACCATGGCGCTACACGAAGTTCAAGGGGACCAAAATCATTGGCGTGTCACATTCAGGTTTGGCTTCTTGGTTTCCAATTCCCGCCTAATCTATACATGAAACGACACTTACTTTGAAGCTCTTGCATCAGTGTCGGTTATTACTGCCTCTGATCTGGGTGCATCAATTCAATGGACCAGCTAGGGCTTGGAGATTACGGGTCGGATGACGATGATAAGAGCCAGCAGTCGGAGGATGACGCAGGTAGGCGAAGACTTTCTGGCTGCAGGCATACGACTGTTCGGCAGTATGTAACACTAGGTCTTTTCAATCCCGCAGTCCATGGAGACTCGCTTCCAATGGGGTTGGGGACGTCAAAAGGATTGTCAAGCGCACCAGATGTGGACATGGACAGCGGGCCGAGGTCAGAAGACGGGAACGATGGAGGTCAACAAGGTGGGGCAGCGCAGCGCATCGTGTCGTCAGGCCTGGAGCATGGATGCATGCCATGCTTTTCCATGCGCCCATGTTATGCGCGAAACACCATGCGTGCCTTGACATTATGCAAGTTGTGGCCTCCCCTCATCGCTGTTCTTGCAACCACGCCTCCAATTGCACTTACAGGCTCAGGCATGGACGCTGAGGCAGGGACAGGAGCAGCAGAGGCAGGTCCAACTGACGGTGACTGGTTGAGTGCATTACCGCCAGAGCTGCGAGACGCGCCGCCTGGGCAGCACAGTAAAGAAGTTGAGGTGTGTGCCAGCAGCAGCGCTGCACATGGTCTCTTGGAGCTGCAGCACAGGCCACAGCTGCATGCAGGGCCTGGATGGGGCGGGTTCTGGGCTGGGCGAAGTGAAGGCAGGGCTGTGCTGAACTGGGTGGGACCCTGCTGGTCTGGTGTGCACTGCAGTAGGCGTGGCAGCTGGGGCCAGCAGCCTGGCATTGCCTGGTATTGATATATATATATATATCTTCAGGCATGCCTGGTCCTTGGTCATACAGCCACAAGTTGCCACCCAGCACTGTCTCACCGTATGACTGCACATCGGCATAGCTGTGCCTCTTCTGTTCGTGCAGGCGCTCGTGCGCGCCACGATTGCAAAGTCACACCAGCTGCGGCGCTCATTCATCGACTCCTTGCGCTCCTACCGGGACTACTCCAACCCAGATCTCCTCCAGGTGAGGTCACACACCTCACATGGCCACAGCCCCTGTGGTTTGTACCAGCAGTGCAGTCTATACCAGCAGTGCAACAGCCGGGAACCAGTGAGAGGCGGCCAAACTCCATAAAAAGGATCGGGGCCTGAGGCAGGGCCTGAGGCAGGGCATCATCTGCATACTGCATGCATGCGGGTGGGACGACCCTGGTGCTGGTCCTTGCACAAGCTGCCACGCAGATATCACTGTACCAACTGTTGTGACTCGATCAGATTGAGCTTGGATTGGCACACATGTGGTACGGCAGCATGCTGAGCACCACACACGCATCACACCTGTACTGCAGGCATTGCGTGAAAAGTATGAGCTCAAGGAGTACGGCACCTCACTCTCCCCGGACGTGTTTGACCCGGATGCTTTACCAAGGGAGGACTTTGCGGGTGGGTGGGTGGAGGGGGCGGATCAGGGAAGTCGCAATATGGGAGCACAGCACAATCATCATGCAATTGCTCAGGGATTAGCAACACATGTCATGTTGTGACAAGTCAAGAAGCGGGCCAGTCCATCACTGCCTGGGGCTGCTAATCGAAAGTGTGAAAACTGGGGCGAGCAGGGATGCAGGAGCCTACTGGAGGCATGGGTCAGCCGATGGAGTGTGCCGGTTGGTGCTTTCAGGGCTTTGGTTCGGCAGGGTTGGGGACTGCAGGCTTGGGGGTGACAGGAGGTGGCAGCCCGGGTGCAGCTGTGCAAGCGCACAACATGTCCTCGTGCTCCCAGGATCACGCCTTAAGCTCTTTGTTTAGGGAAGAAGGTTGAAGGTTCTGATCTGAACACTCAAGCCTCCCCACCCTGGCCCTGCACTGCAGATGCGCTGCTGGCTCAGCTGGACAGGGACCAGGAGGCGCGGCGCACGGCACGCGAGAGCGCACGGCCTGGGCAGGCCACCATCGCGTTTGAGCGCGGGACAGGGGCGGGCGGCATGCTGCCGGCATCCACCAGTGCAAGTGACCTTCAGCGCACGGCGCTGCCTCCGCCGGGGCCGGCGGCACCTGTCGTGGGGGGTGCCGCGCTGCTTGCGGCACAAAAGGCAGCGGAGCTGGCGGCGCAGCATGCGGCGGCTGCTGCGGCGGGTGGGGGTGGGGGTGGGGGGCGGCGCAGCAAGTGGGATGCCGGGGGGCGGTGAGGGGTGCTGTGAACACAGTTGATGGGCGGGTCTAATTAGGCAGGTGGTCGGTGCACAAGCCCAAGGGCATGCATGGTATGCAGGATTGTACTGCTGAGCAGAACGGGGCGGCAGTACAAGTGTGCACAGTACACGGTGCGTGTCGTACAGGCCGTGTAAATGTTACACGTTGAATCATTCAATGGACAGTACCATGCAGACTATGGTCACGCCATGATAGCTGACAACTGTCAGCATGAATCACATGAGTCACAGCTGTGGACCAATACGAATAGCTAAGCATAAGGCCGGGTGGTCCCACAGTACACACCACACAGTGCACCTTGACATGCATGCTATCACAGCAGATCACGCTGGCTGCCAGGGCCTGAAGGACGAAAAGCCCCCCCAGGCTGCAAGCCTATCCTTGGAGCCCCTGCCTTGCAGCTGCGCCCCCTCAGATCCCCCCTCGCCCCACTGAAACCCACTGAAAGTGCAGCAGTGGCTGCGGCGCCACTTGTGATACCAGCCACCAGTCGTCTGGCCTCTATACCTCCCCCCAGGCCCTGCTCCAGTTCCCTGCACTCCCCATGACCTCAAGCCGACACAACATCATCAACCACAACATCCAAGTCAATAAACCCCAGGATTGGACCTCCCTTCCCACTCCAGCCTCAGCTGCCAGCACTAAGCTGACTGAGGCAGACAGTGCCGCATCGTGGCGGACTGTGTTGGACTGTGGCTGACTGGGGACTCCCAGGCTCAGCCCTTCACAGGGGCTGCCGCGGGCGCTGCGCCCACCGCCTCCATGAGCAGCGGCGGAGCACACTTGGGCTCACCCCCATTACTCTCACAGTCCTCACAGAATGATAGCAGGATCGTGTCGATGGCCATCTCATAGACAGCGAAGAAGATCTCGGCAACCACAAAGCCCGTGATCACAGAGATCGCGACAGGCAGTACAGGTGATGAGAGGTACGTGTCCGGGTACTTGGACGCGTCATTGTAGTAGGACAGCTCACACATCGCAAACGCGATGCAGCCGCAGGCGGCAGCCACTGCCACCTTGCCCAGGAACAGGAGGATGTCGCCGATGAAGTTGACGGCGACCAGCCGGAGCGCATTCTGTGGGCGGGGCGAGGTTGTGGGTGGGGGCAAGGCATGATGTGGCAGCGGTACAGTGGGCTTGTTGTGCCGTGGCCCATGTGGCTTCATGCAGTTATTCAAGATGATGCTCAGCCTGTGTCAAGCTGTCAACCTCAGACATCAGGAGAGGTCCCCACCCCTTCCTGCCACCCCTCCCACCCCTCCCACCACCTCCACCACCCAGGTCAGGAGACACCCCCACACCCCTGGCCGCCTCCCCCGCACCTGCACCAGCAGCGCAACCGCGCGGCCCGCCGACACGCAGTAGTTGGTGCCCTTGACACCGATCATGATGTACGCATTGCGGTTGATGAACGCCACGATCTTTTCCAGGCACCACATGCAGCACTTGACGCAGCACATCGCCCACTCTGCAAACTTGTTGCCGGCCTGCAGCTCCCGAGTCTTGCGGTCCAGGTAGTCGAGCAGGAAGCTGCGGCGGGGTAGCGGCGGTGGTGGTAGTGGCGTTGGGATGAGAGGCGGAGCCGGCGCAGCTTGCGGTCCGCATCATTTACTGGTACTCTTTTGATTGACAAAATGTGGGGTCCCCATCAGGGCCGCAGGTCCTCATACTGTACCCCATAATACGCCATACCGTACCCCATAATACGCCATACCGAGCCCCATACTACCCCATAATAGTACGATTATTGAGGCAGCCGGTGAAGGCAGAGCCTCTCTAAGCAGCAGCAACATCGGATTGCGCGCCAAAAGTGCAGGAGCAGGAGCAGGAGCAGGAGCAGCAACCCAATGCAACACAGGAGCAGCCACCCGATGCAGCTCCAGCCGAAGGAAGCGTCATGGACGCCTCACCGGATGAACTGGATGACGGCGATGATGAAGGCGCCAAATGCAATGGAGCCCATGTGGTACACCACAGTGTTTTTCAGGGCAACCAGTACTGGGAAAGTGGGCATCTGCGCCGAGTCACCACGCGCCCTGCGGGGTGTGTATGATACATCACGGCACAGACGTATGGTGAACTTGTTCTTTCCAATGCCAGCCGGGGTGCTCCACATGGTATGGCAAGGCAGCGGTGAGGCGCCTGCATGCCGCTTGGTGCACACTCATGTGGTGTGTGCCACTGCGCGCGCAGCCCCCCACCGCCCCCCACCTCCCCCCACCTCTCCTCCCCACACAACTGTCTACCCAGACATCTGCACCCTGATGCCTTGGCTGCTGCCGAAATTCAACTACAACCCACCCCGGCACCACAATCACGACCCCACCCCTACCACCACCCCCGGCACCCTTCTCAGCTCTCCCACGCCCATCACACCACACCACGGCCACCCCTGCCACTTGACTCGTGGACTTGTTACAGCATTCTCAGCACGACGTGCTGCGTTCCCCACCCCCAAACCTCGCACCAGTAGAATGAGCCGATGGCTCCAGCGATGGTGACACACGCAAAGCCGACGATGAACTGGTTGGTCCACAACAGACCAAAGAAGTGGTAAATGAACGAGTACTTGAGCTTGTCGTTCCAGCTGTAGGAGATGTAGCAGTCGGGGTCTGAGCCGCAGTACTGCACCTGATCATCGCTGCAGTACAGGTACCGCAGGGGACCAGGCAGTACACGGGGGCGTGCATGAGCAGCAAGTGGCAGTGGGGTGAGGTGTGGGGAGACAGCAGGCGAGGTGCCAGTCAGTTCACAAGCCAAGCTGCCGGTCTTTGTCCAGCTGCAAGCCAGCATCGCTGTAGTCCAGCGCCTTGGACTTGACCATGTCAGCATGTCTGCCCGCAGTACAGCTGCAGCCCATGCCCCCCTTCCCCCCTCTCCCACTCCTCCAATAGCCAGCGCGCCCACGCACCGTGTCATGTTGCGGTAGCAGTCAAACGTGCTGTTGCCGGGCGGTGGCGGCGCGGGTGGCACGGCCGTGCTTGTGGTCAGTGATGCAAACTGTGAGAACGTGAAGGCATCAGCCGAGGTCGTCGTGGAGCGACAGTGTGTAGTGAGGTCACCAGCTGAGTACAGCAGCCCCGTGATTGCGATCCAGTAGATAAGTAGGCCCACCTGCGCAAGTTGGAGATCAGAACTGTGGCATTCCCTGCGAACCTGTGGTTCGCATTCCCTGCACAAACTATGGCAATTCCTGCATAACTGTGGCATGTCCTGGGCAGGTGTGCTGCCTGAAGCACGGCATGTCGCATAGGTACGTTGCTGCATGCCAGAGCCTGCAGCGCCTCACGCACGGGCATAGCACACGCAGACACCCATGCCCGGGCGCGTGCAACCCATCCCCACCCACCCACACACCCCGCACCAGCGCAGCCACCGCAGCCCCGCACGCACCTCGAACACGAACGGCAGCAGTGGGAACAGCAGGATGGACGGCATGGAGCCGACCGCCTGGGACGCCACCTTGATGCAGGCGATCGCGACGCGGATGCGGCTGATCATCAGAAGTGTGATGAGGAGGTTGATGCCGGCCACGACGGCGGCCACGATGCCGATGATCTTCCAGGTGCTGCGCTCTGTGTTGGTGGGGTCCATTGAGTCAGGCAGCGTGTCGGCCACTGACTGCGGTTGCAGCAACGTGTGTCTTTGTACGGTGGGTAATGGCGGGCGAGGGTTACTGCAGTGGTTTGGGTGTGGCTTGGGTATGTTTTGGGTCATGATGCGTTCGTACCTGTGCACACATACTGCCTTGGTTGGGGTCCCACACCACATGAAGCAGGCCACACACCTAGTAATAATGATATCACGGCGGTTCACACATTCATCTGCTTGGTGGAGCCCACCAACTAGAACGCCACACACCTGCCGGAACGAATCTGAGCCCAGCAGTCCCGCCATGGCAAAGCAGTACAGAGTGAAGCCGATGAGGGCAGCATTGACCAGGAAGATGGTCATCCACGCCATGAAGCCAGCCAGGTATCGCAGGATGATCATCCACACCTGCGCACACACACCGCACATCATTAAGCGAACATACATGTATCCCTGCTCCAGGCTGGCTGTATGGTGTAACTAGCGCACACACCACATCTGTGGAATGACGAAGCTGACAATGCAGGGCGCATGCACCAGCATCTAACACCCCGCCCCGCTCCACCCCGCCCTGTGTCACCAACCACAAACTTCAGGATAGTACCGGGATAGTACTGCCAAACCAAGGGGTCCAAATCCAAGGTCTGAGTGCACGCACCAGGGACAGCACCACGCCCGC
This sequence comes from Chlamydomonas applanata, assembly GCA_001662365.1. NCBI lineage: Eukaryota > Viridiplantae > Chlorophyta > Chlorophyceae > Chlamydomonadales > Chlamydomonadaceae > Chlamydomonas > Chlamydomonas applanata. The sequence continues at coordinate 263,392 of BDCZ01000020.1, read as the reverse complement.
CACCAGGCCTGCCACAATAATGACGAGGATGCCCTTGGAGATATCCCCCACGTAACGCGTCCACTTCTCATTCAGGCTGTTGAAGTCATCCTTGAACGCGTTGACTGCATCACCGCCCACGGCCGCTCCCGCCTGCACTACTGAGCTGGCCCACTCCGTGGGGATCTTGGGGAAGCACCTGCCAGCCGTGTTCATGTTGTTTTTTGTATTTGTTGCACGGGTTGCTGCAGTTTTTTTCTTCTGAAGGTTCTTTATGTTTTTCTTTCATACCGTAGTATAGGATAGTATCGGTTAGTATCGGCTGTGGTTCATTGGTGTTGTGCTTGTGGAAGACGTGTTGGTGTTACCTGGCAGTTCTGGGGAGGCGTGCTGTGCCGATGTGTGTGGCACGTGGGCACGCACATGTGTTGAAAATGCAAGCGCACCTGTGGAAGAAGCTCTCTGTCTCCACCCACACCGGGTAGCAGGGGCCCTTGCCCGGGAACTGGCTCTTGAGCTGCAGGTACTTGCCGCCATACGTGGATGTGTTGGTTAGGTTGTTGGCTGCCAGGTAGTTGTCCACCCAGGCCAGGTTCAGGCCCTGCAGCTTCTGCGTACAGGTGCCAGAGGAGCACAGCAACATAGGTACTCAGCGAATCGGAGTATTTGAATGCATTTCCATGGATGATGGAGAATGAGGCATGCGATGGGTACTCAAGGAGCCTGGCATGAGGTAAGGCGCAGTGAGACCTGGGACACCGAGGTGGTCTGCCAAGTGCAGCTTGATCGCTGTTTTATGGGAGAGCCTGCTACCGCGCCTTATCCTTACCAAACCACCAGCTGCGCATCATGACCCAGTGAGAAGCGCAGCAGGACCTCAAACCTCCCTCACGCGCAAGGCCACATGCTATGCCGGACGATGCAGCCCTGCAGGCCCTGAAGCATTGCCACACACCGAAACGAGCGAAGCTGCGGTCAAATCCGCACTGTCCACCACCGCCGCAAGCGCGTCGTAATAGCTCGTGCTGTCCTCCGTGACGGCCGTGAGATTGCCATACAGGTCATCTTCAGCCAGGCGGTAGTAGGGGCACCTGGGGGCGAGCGCACACAGCAGGAAGATGATCACACCGGCGTGCAGTGACTTCTAATCGCTGTGACCCCACCGGGGTGCCCCATGGCTGGCTCTGTGGCTGCTGCTGCCAGCAGCTGGGAGGTGCCAGTGCTAGCATGCTCGTTGAGAAAGATTTGGAGGTGGCTGCTCAGCCCGCTCACGCCCCTACACCAGATCGTGCTTTGCTTTGCAACTAGACAGCTAGCGTTGGTGCCAAGGCTGCTAGCCCTTATCTACCACACCACACTCCTCGCCTCCCTCACTATCCAACAGCAGTGCTGCACGCCGTGCCGTGCTCCCGAACCCGCACACGCCCGGAACAGCAGGCGCCCAATGCACGCGTCATGTTTCATGTTCAAGGCAGTAAACACCCACGCACCCAGCCCTCACTCCCACCTGTACTGGTTGCCAGCAAAGCACGGCAGGTCCGTGCTGTTGCACATGTCGGCCGCGCCAGGGCAGCCCGCCACACAGACACGCTTTGCGTACTTGATGTTCCCCACGTCCAGCAGCTCCAAAGCATTTAGATAGTACAAGTTCTTATTGTCCCCGAGGTCCAGCGTCATGTTCTGGAAGATGTTCAGAACAAGGTGTTGAGGTTTAGGAAAAAACGCGCTGAGGGCAGCAGTGGCCAGGTTGTGTTCAAGCATCTGGTCCAGCCCAGGCACGTGGCTGATGCATTCCCAGCAACTGCCACATGCTGGTATGGTTTTATCAGCACAGCTATCAGTACAATGTTCAGTACATCGCTCGAAGCCCGCTCCCCAAAGCCTGGACCCACCGCACCTTGAACGATGAGCTTTTCCCACAAGTGAAGCCTGTGACCATGGGGTGACACGTATTGATTGATGAGCCAGTTGCAAGCACAGCAAGAGCCCATGGCATGCTGCAATTGACACTTCGGCCACTCTCACTTCACGCAAATGGCATACTGCTACATGATAAGCTTGGCATCAACAGAATACTGGTACGTCATAGGCTGGGCATCAACATGCGCATGTGCCAGGCATTGCAGGTCATCAGCACCTACCATATGAATCCGTGCCATACACGAGGCGCTTGGAGTCCCCTGCAGGTGAGAAGGCCCAAGGCATGTCCGCATATGATGGGTAAGTTTGGTTGCTCCTTCCGCACGCTCCACGCTGCAGCAGCTGTTGTGACACTGCAAGCTGCCACACCCACACACATCCGAGGCTGCGCACCTTCATTGACAGCAAAGCCGCAGATAATGAACATGCCCACCCAGAAGGCGATGAAGATGAGTAGACACAAGACATCGCGGCACTTGCGTTCCCGGTTCACGCCCTGAAGGTGCAAGCGTACACACAGCGGTGCAGGTCGCATGGTGGCATCTGGCAGATATACAGCTCCTGGCAGCATCGTAAGAGCTGCAGTTCATTAACAGTGGCCAAGCTGCATGTGCTCATGTAGCAAGTGCAGCATCCGAGGTGTGCGCCAGTACACATGCTCTTGCCCAAGGTGTGTTGCACTTCTGCGGTGCCTCGTCCCACGCATACCCAATGCTGCAACGGAGCATGCTCTGATAATAGATCGATAATTCTTGCTTACTGCAAGCTGCGAAGCTGCAGCGAAGGGACGCGCACACAATGCAACGCATGCCAGTACATTGCCTTGCCTGCTGTTGAGCCTTCTCCTCATCCCCGCAGCAGCCCATTGTGGCAGGTCTGCACTCTGAGTCGCGTCAACAGCCCACAGTCAACCTTGGGTGTCAGTTAACTAAATAGATGCTATAAGCGGATTTGTGCATTCATTTGCTTATGTTTTCTAGTGACAAGAAGTCGAACCGATGGCGTGTTTGCTTTATCTATGACAAGGTCTGTACGTGATCAGAAGCTGGTATTGACGCCAGTGACTGCTGCCAACACGCTCCGTCGCATGAAACTGCTCACCTTCCAAAGGTCACACACTTATGGTTCGCGTCGCCGGTCTGCGGCCTGTGTCTCTTTGACTGAAACGGCATGTGGCCTTGTGCGCCCTGCATGTATTGGCTGTGTCCTGCTGCACTGTTAGCATATAATGCAGCAAACCTGGAGACTGCGCAGCTGTGGCAGCACCGCTGCAGCTGCCCGGCTCATAAGTGCTCGTCTGACATCCAGCATCGTGATGGCGGAGGCACTGAAGTCATGTAATTCACACACCAGGCCCTCAGCAGCAACACTGCAGGTTGCGCAGCTCCGGGTGACGTTGCACCCATGCTCTCTGGAAAACCAACCTCAGTGCCGCCTGCCTCCCAGTTTATACCGTCGCCCCATGAATATGTACAGCAGCACAATGATCCCAGCTGTCATCTTGCTCAAATGCTCAGCCGCAGACCATAAATCTAGGCATGCGCCATTGCTTCGTCCGGATGGGTGAAGATGGGTTGCTTAGATCTCTGCACAACAGCAAGCGCAGGGAAGGCAATCAAGGTCATGAGTATTCACGGTATGGATACATGCGTTGCTGTGCAGTTCCTTTCGGTGCAACTGGGAAGTGAAAGCACAAGGGAACGTAAGGGAATGTGCGTACGCATACAACACTGTGAGGAGACACTCACTGCTGAAGTACTCCTTGGACTTCTTGGGGTCGGGCTTCATGGTCTGCAAACAAGTAGGGACAAATCGAGTTGTGAGACCAGACGCTCCCGGTGCGCATAACCATAGCATCTCGTGCGCAGCTTGTGTGCCGCACGCTGTGGGCTGGGCTTACTCACATAGAGGGTATGCAAAGCTCATCTTGCCCTAACCTTCCACCCAATTCAATCAAAGCAGCCACTGGAGTCAGCCAGGCTGCAGCCATTCCGTTCATACTGATAACACACCCAGCTGATGCCTTTCAACACACATGCATCACCACTTCAGTATACATAAATCGACTCACCTTGTCCCCGGGCTTCCAGCCAGCAGGGCACACCTCATCAGGGTGGCTCTGCACGTACTGGATGGCCTGCAGCACACGCTTGGTCTCATCGACGGAGCGGCCGAACGCCAGGTTGTTGATGGTAGCGTGCTGCACCACACACGACGTCACACAAAAAAAAGGAGCTTGTCACTTTGAGTGGCACTTGGCTGCTGAAGTGTGGATGTGGCTGGTGTGTATGCCGCATTGCTGGTACATGCATTTGTCATCGCACATGCCCCGGATGGGTGCGACACATGCTGTGCGCATAGGAACCTTGGAACGCCTCGGGTGCATGGATGCGACACAGGATAGTTCTACCGAAGGAATGTAGCCTCCCGAGCACATCTAGGACCACTGCCATGTGGGGCTGCCAGTGTTGTGGCCGCACATGTAATGCAAAGCAAGGACGATTCACGACAAGACTGACGCACCTGCACCACACCCTCCTTGTCAATGATGAACAGGCCACGCAGGGCAATGCCGTCAGGGGACAGCACGCCGTACGCCTCGCTGATCTCCTGCACGAAGCCAAGCATTGCACCACAGCAGGCACAGCAGCGGTGAGCACACACAGCTGCAGCGCACCACTGCATCACAACCACGCACGGTGTGCCCATGCCCATGCATGCACCACACATGAGCATCTCAGGATGATGGGCCTACATGGGTCAGATCGGCGATGAACATCATCTGCCTCCCGCTCAATACCAACGCAGGAAAGGTGTTTTGTGCACACATCGCATGCCGTAGAGTGTGTCAGAAACTTCATGTACCTTCTTCAGGTCAGCGACCAGGGGGTAGGCCAGGTCGCCCAGGCCGCCCTCCTTACGGTCGGTCTGAATCCACGCCAGGTGGGTGAACTGGGAGTCCACGGACACGCCCAGCACCTCGGTGTTCATGGCCTGCGAGATAGATGAGTCAGGATTGATTGATGGGTTCGATTGGGTTTCGAGCGATGCCCAACCCAATTGGGCACAGCGCCTGCCCCTTGACGCATCGGCACTGCTGGCAACTCTGCGCATCACGATTGGGGTCCCCATCGCCAACCCCTGGAACCCCGCACCTTGAACTCGGCCATGCGGTCAGAGAAGGCGGTGATCTCCGTGGGGCACACGAAGGTGAAGTCCAGAGGGCTGCAGAAGCGTTACGGAGAGGCATCGGGCGTGAATCAGCGATCCTACAACTGCAAGGCCTTCCAAGGCGTCCATTGTGGCGGCAACGCAGGGCCAAGTGGCCCAGAATACTCACTAGAAGAAGAGGACGACATACTTGCCCTTGTACTTAGACAGGGACACCTCCACAAACTCCTGATCGTAAACTGCCTGGGCCTTGAAGTCGGGGGCCTTGCTGCCGACCAGCGGCGCGGAGGCGTTCACGCGCACCGTGGAACGGGCGGGGCGCACCGCAGCCCTCAGGGAGGGGCGGGCAGCGACCTGGCGCTGGAAGGTGGCAGCGTTGGCCTTCTTGGTCAGCATCATCTTCGCAATGTGCAGCGAGGCCAGAGCGGCGACCGCGGTTTCAATTGCATGCTGCACCTGTGAGACTCATCTGGCTGTACGGTACCGCCTGCTGCAACCGCTGCGGCCAACTGCTGCTAGGAGAGCAGCCATGCATGAGTGCTGGTTACAGCGTGTGCATCGCGCACTCTGAGTGGTACTGCATGTACGCTCTGCCAGACCATTCGTGTACCGCAGCACACAGCAACACTTGCTACTGCTTGGCTTCGACCAGCATGCCCCCCACAACATCCATGGTGCGCGCAGCGTACAGCACATCGTAGTGGCCCGGCAGGTGCGCGAGCCAGAACAGCGGCGGCCCTTCATGCCCCGGGTGCCTGCACGCATGACGCGCAGCCAGTCAACCAGTCTTCGCTTACGCACATGGCCAGGCAGGTCAGGTGGGCGCTGTGGAGGACCATGTTTTGTATGTAGGAGTTCCCAACCTTCCCAAGTGCATGCCAATGCAGTATCACGGCTGGATCGCACAAACAAAGCTTGCTCACTTGACATAGCCGACCTCAGAGCCCCCCACATCCAAGATGCCCAGAGATAGGCCTCGCACGTCCACGGCACGCAGCAGCGCAACGATCTGCGCAGGCGCCGTCCACAACCAGAACACAAGTGAATCCACAAGTGAATCCAGCGCCCTGTGACGCTGCCATGAATGCAGCCAGGAAGCAACAGCACAGTGCACGTGCTCGGTTTGCGGGCCAGACCCGCAAGGGCCTCGATGTGCACAGGTCAGCAAGCACCATGCCCCTGCTCCTACCGCTCCTGCTGCTGCTGCTGAGGTGGCGGCAGCACCCCCGCACCTGCAACTGCTCCGCGTCCTTGCCCATGCGCTCCACATGCAGCTCACAGATGCTGGTAAGTGAGAGGTCACGGTAGTCGGAGCCGCAGCCTGCGCATTGGCAGGCGATGCGCGTTGGCATTGACAGTGTGTGCGCGGGCAGCAAGTTGTTGCAAAACAGGAAAGCATGATTGTTTGAATTCACTGATGCAGTTTGGAAAGCTGCACGCAGTCCTGCACGGAGCCCAGGCACCTGATATAGCTGTCGCTGGCCGCACATCACGCAACGGCAAACACATAATCAGGTTCTCTCTGCTCTTGTGCGCATGAGATAAGGTGCGGTGCCCGCTCACGTCGCTCACCATTGATGAACGGCGCATACATGGCCTCATTTGACCGTAGCTCCCGTGACGTCACCAGCCGTGCAAACTGCACCACGTCATTGCTGGTCGCGGCTGGCCCGCCGGTGCCGCCGCCACCGCCACTGTCGCTGCTGCCGCCGGTCGGGCCTCCCAGGGACAGGGATGCAGCCGGCACATGCTTAGACAGCAGCTTTTCCAAGTCAGCCACATCCACTGGCTCCTCCACATCGTCTAAGAACCAGCAGCGCGACAGCAGCTGCGCGAGCGCACGGCCCCCACGCAGCGCCCCCTCCAGCATGGTGGCGTCACTGGTGGGTGGTTGGATTGTCAGTGCGGCCACCAGCTCCTTCAATCGCTTGTGCAGCCTGCGTGTTGGATTGCGTACAGCGTAGCTCATTCATATCAATCATATGCCGCATAATGTGGCCGCAGTCCACTGCAGTGCTGCATGGCTGGCCCTCACTCACATCGGCACAGGCGCAGCAACTGCTCAAGGCGCAAGGCAGCCACGGCAGGCAAGCCCAGCCACGGCATGCAAGCGCAGCCCACGGCAGTGACAGTGACCAATCATCCTTGATTTCTTCCATCCAGCAGCTGGCCAGCCATGCAACCTGCATGCACACCCATATATATCCTGCCTCAAACCATCCCTGACGTTCAAAGAGATGCGCCGCGCCTTACCGGGTGCACACCGAGGGCGAGGGCGCTGACAGCACGTACTCCAGCAGTGCGAACACAAACGCGCGGTAGAAGCAGTTGCCATCACCAGCGACACGCCGGAAGTGAGTGAAGTCATCCTCCAGGCTCACCAGCCGCGCAGCCAGCAGCGGCGAGCTCTCCGCATACCTGCCGGGGAAGGGCGGCGATGTAGCAATGATCGCAATGACCGCAACATTTGGCAACACTCGGCAATGTTCACATGATGAAGGCGCACTGGGCTGCTGCCGCTCAGGGCGCCGTTCAGGGCGCGCCGCATGGAATACTGTGGGGGTGCGTGTGCGGCGTACAATGGCATGCAGTACAACGTAGGGGCATGTCTTGAAGCAGCAGCAGACGACACGGGGCGGCCGGCTACGTCCACCCGGTGCGCAGGCACACTGCGTGCTGCCACGCATTCACCCTCCCCAGTCCCATAAATATATATATATATATACTATATGTATATATATATTACTATATGTATGTATATACAACCCTGCAACCCACTCTATGCAACCGCACCTGTCGGCCAGCAGCATGAGCGGCAGCTTCTCGCCGATCAGCTCCACATCAGCCAGCCGCCCCGGCCCTGAGGCGCCTGCATGCCTCAGGTCGTCATCGTCGTCCCGCAGGTCCGATGTGCCCTGCCAGCGGGTGTGATGGAAGTGTGATGGAAATGTGGTGGAGCCATGTGATGGAGGCGTGATGGAACCATGTGACGGGGCATGTTTGGGTGCGAGGCTGCGCGGACAGTGGTGGAAAGCCAGTCCTTGCAGTAGCGATCTATGTGTTACTGTGGCTGGTGCAAGGCCGCAGGCCCCGGACCCAGAACACCCACAGTACTCGTTTGTCTGCAGAGCGAGCAGATGAAAGAACGAGGTACCAGTATGTGGAAACACAGGACAATGGGACAGGTGGCAGCACTCTCACCTGAACAAGGATCAGGGTGTCGCCTGCCAGCCCCCCAGGATCCCCACCATCTGCTGCGTAACAGCCGGTGCTGGGCTGGTAGGCAGCAGCAGGTGCAGGCGGCTGTGCTGCATACGACGTACCCGGCTGCTCTGCCTGGGCAACAGCTGGGTGCTGCTGGTAGGTGTCATAGGGGCCTGGTGTGTGATCTACTACCGTGACGTACTGGTCGCGCTGCTGGTCACGCCCCCATGCCGCACCAGACCCACTGCGCCTGCTGCGTGCGTCCTGATCCCGCAAGGTGTCAGCCGCAAGGGGCTGATGCACCTGCCCATGTGCAGCTGGTGGTGGTGGTGCACTGCCGGCAGGCAGGACGGATGGGTACGCCGCTGCTGGCACTGCGGCAGCAGCAGGGACCGGCGGCTCACGTGCATAGCCTGTGGCCTTAGGGATGTCTGGGTATGAGGGTAGGTTTTCAGGTGGGAAAGCAGCAGGGGCTGGAGTTGGTGCAGCTGCCGACGCGGTGGCCTGTGCAGCCCGTGCACTCGCCGTGCCCTGCTGCTGCCTGTCCATCAGCTGCCTCAGCTCCTGCACCTGCTCTTGCAGCTGCGCCAGGCGTGGGGAGGTGGCTGGGGCCTGTGGCTGAGGTGCCGGATGTGGTGGGAGCATCCCAGGGGCCATGGTGGCTGCCTGGGAAGCAGGCTGGTATGAGAAGCCATCGTATGTCACCTGCCGATAGGGCTGTGCTGAGGGCATGGGTGCGGGGGCGGTGTGGTAGCTGCTGGCGTACGGGGCTGTCTGTTGGAAGGTGGTGGTCGGCTGCTGCTGGGTGCTCTGCTGCTGCCATTGGTGGAGAGCAGCAGGTGCAGTGGCAGATTGGAGTGCCTGCTGCTCAGGTGCTGTGTGCACTGCTGGCTGCATGGAGGAATAGCCAGAAGCCATCTGTATGTACGCGCCACTGCCATAGGCATTGTCATATAAGTGTCTGCAAGCTGCGGCAGTCACGGCAGCCGGTGCTGTTGCGTAGGCCGCTGGCGGCGCGTGATGTGGTTGCCCACACCCGGCAGGGGCTGTTGCGTATTGCGACTGCCATGCATACGTTGGACTGCCTGAGCCATGCACGCCCTGATGCCCATACTCCTGAGAGTACGCCCGGGTGAGGTGCTGCTGCTGCTGCTGCTGCTGCACGTAGGGGTACGCTGAAGATGCAGGCAGCGCAGATGAGGGCCGGGAGCTGGGTTCATGCGTTGCCCGTCTAGGCTCCCCAAGGCTCAGCTGCTGCAGCCCTGCCGCTGCGAAGCGTGCGGCCCCACGGTCTAGCCCTCCAGTGCTCGTACCACGCTGAGAGACCCCTGCAAGCAGTGCGGCGTCTGCTGCCTGCTCCGCCTGCCGCTGCAGGCCGCACAGACACAGTGTGACATCAGCTCCAAGTCACGAGCAGCACTTGTGTGTGGTATGTCCCTACCGCTGGGCAGACACCCAGCAAACAAAATGCCGAGCTTGGCGGCTACAACATACAAGCCCCAGTACCCCCACAGGCACCGGAGCACAGGCAGTCAACTCAGGATACTCAGACCACGCCAAAGACAGCGTCCTGCAGGTAGTTCTGCAGAAAGCGTGAGTGCTCTACATGGACTACAGGTACCCGTTTCCAACGCACTCCATAGAACATGTGTCAAGCCTGCTATCACTTCCACCTAATCAGACCGCCACTCACGCTGATGTCATGGTACGTGGATGTGAGCCGTCGTGCCATCTTTTTCATGGTCTCACGCGCGCTGCCTTCCCCGGTGGGGCTCGTCGTCACCGCGCGGCCGCCAGAGTGCTCATGGGACAGGAAGAGGTCAGCCATGAGGTGGGCCTCATACAGGCATGCCACCACACTCAGACTCTGCACCACAGACGTGGGGGATGGTACACTGCGGGCAGCAGGCAGCAACAACACAGGGTGGAAGATCGATTTGAGCAGCTGAGGTTGAACACTGAGATCCTAGGGGGCAGGGGGCACGCAGGTGGCTGGGTGGGGTGGGGATGAGGGGTTGGGGGGCGGGGGATGATGACCATGATGTGTATGCTGTGTAATGTGGACCGCATGTGCCTTGGTTACATGGTACACCCAAAACGGAGGGGTGCACGCATGATGCAGCACAGCTGCAGCCTGCATGCCGGCAGCATGCAGTTGAGTTTGCAGCACAGCCCGCCGATGCACACGCTGCCCACGCACCGCTGCTGCAGCACTGCGGCCGCGTCGGGCATGCGGGCGAGCAGGCGCACGAGGCGGAGCACCTCAAAGAAGAGTGCGCCCCGGCCCGACAGCTCGTTCATGCTGCGGCCCGCCAGCAGGCCCACCAGCAGCGCCGCAAGCCCGCAGTGCATGAGCGTGGCGTACAGCGGCAGGGGTGGCCGTATATAGGACCCATGCATAAGCGCGGGCTTGCTGGTCGCGTCGGTGCCTGATTGGGACGCGGCCACGGACGGCACGGCCTCAACAAGCACGTCGATGATCTTGGCCACGCAGTTGCGCAGCTGCTTGTCCAGATCGACCATGCCTGGGCTCATGGGGCTGCGAGGGGAGGTGCCTGGGGGCGGCACGCGCTGCAGCAACCGCTGAGCCTCGCCTACCCTGTCGGCTACATCGCCACACCACTGTAGGCAGTTGTGCAGCACCTTGTCCCCGCTCACTGCACGCAGCACGCAGTGTGTGCACTGTGCAGGTCAGTCTAACCCATGGCACCTGAAACAGCATGCACCTGCCTCTGGTGAGCGTGCGTGAAGAACAATGTGGTCACAGGTCGCCCGTTCATACCATCCTGCGAAGCAGCACTGACATGCGCCGCCCGCCAAGCCTCTGTTCGGTTCTCGCCCTTGGGAACACATGCTGTGATCAAGGCGCATGCTTAGATCGCCCACCTGTTCGCAGAGAGCGGCTGCCATGCAGGACATCTGCTGCCATGGACGCCCACAGCGCCTGTGTGATGGCCACGCAGTGCTCCGGAGACAGCTGGCTTGAGACGTCATGGGCGCTGAGAGGCTCCCTGCAGGCATGGAAGTGATTGACGCACCCCCAGCTTGCCCATGTTGACATGTTGCATGCATGACTAGTTGAACAGAAGCTGAGGGCATTGGGCATCAGAGTTTGACTCGCCTTGAGCCATCCGAAAATTGTATGAAAGCATGGGAGAAATGGACCGCACATCCGGCATTCACAGCATTAACAAGCGCGTGCAAATGGTCTTGAAGGCCCTGCAGGACGATTTTTGTGCCTGAGCATCCCAAGTAGTAGTTCTGAGGCAAACCCATCGCCGTCACATTGTGTTTTCGAGCTAGCGATTAAATGTTGGATCATCTAGGGCTTTGTTTCTGCTTGTGATTCGTCGTGTTACATGCAATGGACCCGTCCTTTTGCTCGCGCACTGTGTTGTGCGCCATAGGTGCGCTGCAACCCATGCAAGCACCATGATGTGTGATGCGCCGACCTGGTGCCCATTGGGCAAGTGCACACGCTTGCCAGGGAGGCCCACCTACCACCGACACCACTAAAAAACGCGGATGAATGGCTGTGTCCATACTGTGTTCTGCTCATCCTGCATGCATTGAGATGTGCTTTCACAGCTGTGGTGCGTGGTACGAGCGGGGTACAGGGTGCGTGGTACGAGGGGGGTGCCTGCCTGGCAGTCAAGCAGCTGAATCTGTGCCTGATACTTCCTCCCAGCTCAGCGCGCGTGGTTCATGACCTGCAGGTCGGCAAGGCGATGGCGGCCGTTGGTGTTTGCGCTCCAGCGCTCATGACCGCACCACATACATGCCCTGAATGGGCTGGGCTGCCTGCGAAATGCAAGGAACAGCCACAGTCAGACCTTCGGCCAGACCACTCACATTAAAAGTGTTGTCCTTTGACCGGGCTGAGATATCGTGGACATACTCCACTGCCAGATTGTTGCGGATGCCCTCGTGCTTGCCTGTAAAGCAAAGCACAGCACAGCAAGTGCGATGGGCAGGTGCACCAGCACACTGCGCTGGTACGTGCCCACGCCTTGACAGCTTTTCCTTGCTCACCCATCCCACAGCAAGCCGCCAACCCTTCCCAATGCACCCCAGCCAAGGCCTAAGGCCACCGAGTTCACCCCTAGGGGGGGTGCCATGATGTTGTCACGAATCAGGGATCATACAGCAGGGCTCATTATGTGCATCTGCTTGCCACAGCCTGCTACACAACTGCAAACCAAACAGAATGACTGCTGTACAGGTTCCCAGGAGCCCCAGTCCACCACCTCACCTGTCTCCTCGCTGATCATGACACCTGCCAGCTTGACCTTGTGCTCCTGGGAGCTGGTCTCTTCGATGACTGTGACCACCACCACACACTCCTTGCCCTGGCTAGCATAGAAGTTGTGCAAGTGCAGCTGAGAGCTGCGGTCTTCAACGTGGCCGTCCAGCTTTGACCCCTCACACTTGCAGTCGCCTTCGCATGTGATACGCGCCTTGCCCATGTGCTCATACGACCTGCGCACAGCGTGCATCGGTGTGCGCTGTGTTGTGGCGACTCGAGCAATCCGATTTTGGAAAGCGGCACATGTTGGTGGAACGGTGGGAGTCAGGGGATGGGTAGCGCCGGGCACCACCCACAAGCAAGTTGTTGAACAAAGGCCTGGCAGATCTGTATTCAGCCCGCTCAGCGCCCTGGCATGCCCTGATGCCATATCCCCTACCTGCCAAGCCCTGCTTGGCAGAGCCCCAGCCCCCCTTGCCACCGCCTACAGATGCACCGCCCACCGACCACCCGAGGGTGCTGCACTGCTGTACTTAAAGTGCATCTTGGCTGTCGCATTGCTGTACTGCTGTACTGCAGCACGCACCGCAGGTACGCGAGCTCCACGAGCACGTCGGCGTCATTGGCCTGCTGCCCCGCACTTGCACGCGTGTCGATCTGCATCTTGAGCACCGACCCCACTTCAGTTGCCACGAAGCCCCATTTTGGCCGCTGCGTCTTGGACTCGTTGATCCACTCAAAGCCCTTCTTCTCGGTCACCACCCCCACGAAAGTGTTGCCAATGAAGCACTTGTCACTGACTGACTCGTAGTTGTTGGGGACCATGGGGCCAGGCAGTGGCGCAGCCACCACCTACAGCAGCACACCAGAGCACATGCCATGTGCGTACACACCACATCTGTATTTACCCCATAAACGAGCCAGCTGGATGCTGGTGCAGCGCACAGCCGCACACCGTGTAAACACCACAGCTGGATGCCGGTATGGCAGATCGCATGAGGCATTGTAACGATGGTGTGCAGTGCTATGCGGACAAGTCGACACGTGCCGTGCAAGTCTGGAGCAACCCAATTAAGCGTCGTGCATTGTGGTGGGTGCCTACACTGGATACTCGACAAACATACCCGCCGGTCTTCGTCTGTGACTGGGTTGTGCTCAAGGTCGTCGTATGTCCGCTGTAAAAGGTGCATGGCCAGCTCCGCCGTCACACTGCGGTACATGAGTGACGGAGTGTCAGAGAGAGATGTACACAGAAAGGAATCTGGAAAGAAATGAAGTATAGAGGGGAGCATACACAGAAGTATGCAGAGTAGCATAGTACACCAGCAACATGATTAGGGGAATCGCTTGGTGCCAGAAGAGACGTGAGAGACCCAGGCATTCTGGTTTCATCAGCTGCAGAGATAACGGCTAGGCACTAGGACATCGCAGCATCTCCTGTGGGGATCACTGCGACAAGGCAAGGGCTTGAAGGAGCAGGCGTACAGCTGTGCATGGCAGTACGCACCGTGCGCCTGTGCGGCCATCTGGGTGATGTACGTCCCAGTAGTACGCAATCTGTGCCAGCACACATGCCACAGACAGACAGAGTTTGTCACATCCCGAGCCGACTAGCCACCCCTGTGTTCACATCAAACATCCCCTGAGTAGATTCCTGAACCTTGGCAGGCAGTGCATCCCTTCGATTGGGATGCTGCCCAATCCCTGTGCCTCATCCACTGATCTGTGACCATCTGTGTCCTGCAGCATGCTGACATCACTGGGCAGCTACCTGGCTGCTGCTGTGCGTCTCTCGTCTATGCCCACCCACATTCTGCAGCGCCTTCTCCTTGTTCGCCCGTGGCTCAGACACATCAAAGCCGGGCGTGTTGTTGGCCATCAGCTGGTAGCAGCACGCCTTGAGGCTGAGCGCTGCGGGCGTGTTTCATCAACACATGTGTTGGAACGCAGCATTTCAAGTGCTGTAAGGAGCGTCTCGGAAAGGCACATGCACGCATCCATGCCGGCCAGTGGCCCCTTGCCATCCCACACCGCTTCAACAATGGATTGGCCACTAACAACAGGAGGGCCTGGTGTGCAGCAGCCTGGCTGAGTTGACATGTGAGCACATGCTGAAGGGTCAGAAGCTCAGAACTGACGCAATTATGTCACGAGTCATGAAACAACCACAACAGTAACAGAATGGAACCCAGCACAAGAGAAGCAGCAGCAGGCGACAGCCGCACTCACTCGGAAGCCCGTAGTACAACGCAAACTCCTGGAACTCGCGCTCTGCATTATTCCAGAAGGAGCCTGGGAACGGAAACGCCTGCGCAGACAGAGCCCCCAACACGCTCCATCACGTGCTGACCATAATTGAAAACAAAGTTTGAAAACTCACAATGCCTCACAGCTGACAGCCTGCGTGCGGCTGATCAGGTGAAAGACGTCTGCCTGCCCCAGTCTTTGTCTTCCTCGGGAGACTATGTAGATATGATGCATCAGCAGACGCAGGACCTTTCTTCTGGTCTTGCTCCACCCACCCACCTGGTACACATCCCCCAAAAGATGTGTTGCAACGTCACCAACCCCACAGACGCACCTGAAACCAGTTGTACTGGTGCATCAGGATGACAGCAGGGCGGTTGGGGTAACGCAGCAGCTTGCGCAGCAGGCGCTCAAATGGCCTGCAAGGAACAGGGAAGAGAGCAGCCACTGGTGTCAGAATGCTGTATGGATCGAGGTCCAGGGTTTATGGGGTTGGTTCACATAAGGACTAGCGAACAACAGCACTCCCTTGGCCTGAATGGAGAAACGCTGTAACAAGTCTAAGGTTCATGTGGTGCAGAGTTGGGTTATGGCAGTAGCCGCCACCCATCGCTGACGGCAGATGCTTGATGTGTGCACACGTGCTGTGCCCTGAGCAAACAAGGCACCACAGGACCATACTAGCAGCCATGATAGGTGGCAGCAGGTGCAGCAGCAGGGCTGCTGGCTCACCGCCGGATGTTGTTGACAAAGGGCGGTTGTGCCTGGTGGAAGTCATTCACACTGTACTCCACAAGCACGATGTCTGAATCCTTGCAGTAGGGAAGTTCGCGTCCGGGCGCACGTGCATGAAATGCAAATGAAGATTGTCAGCCGCATGCTGGCAAACGAAGCGTGCTGGCAAAGATCAAGTGCGACTTCAGTGGCCAGGGTCAAACTGGGTCAAACTCTGGATCAAATTGAGGTCAAAGATCCCTACCTTGGGGATGTGCATGTTGTGGCACACGCTCATATAGGCTGACAGCGTGCCGCCCACTGCCCCATTCTGCCCGGACACCTTCTCTTCGGCAAACTCGTCCTGCAGGCAATGAAGCACATGGCCATGCAACAAGATCAGTGACTCGAATGTACCTCAGTGGCTGGGCCATTTCATGTGCAGGTGACCAGCCGCAGGCATGGAGGTCGTGGCTCTCCTGGCTCTCCTGAATTGTGTATAGGCCTTCTCAAGGCCTTCCCAATACATGCCAATGCTTGAGGAATGTCGGCCTGTACCAGTATGCTGTGAGCGAGCGAGCCTTGCATCCAGGAGGAAAGAAACGAGCTGGGCATACCTGCATATAGTTGAAGACTTGCTGAGGCCAGTTAGGTGCGTCCACTGCGCCCTGCCCTGCGGTGATGCTGCCTCCTACTGCCGCTACCTTGATCGCCTTGCCTACGGTGCATCGGGACCAAGCAAATGGACGGCAACCAACCAGCACATGATAACAGCAGGTAGGCATGCATAGTAGTTTGGGGTTCTGGGTTCTGAGCAGCTGCAGACGTGCAGCATGCGCTGCGGGGTGCGATTGCATGGCGCGCAGCCACACAAAGAGCACGATGTGTGCTTGCACAGCGACCTCTGCTGTGCCCTGTGTTCGCACCTTGCTTCAGGCGATCCATGACCACGCGCAGCCTGTCATTGCTGCCCAGATAGCTGATGCCCATTTCTCTGGCGCGCTTAGACAGCACCCAACTATACTCGCCCTTGCCACGCTTGCACTCGGGCCATGTGCCGATTGGGTTCTGGAGCAGCAGCTGCGGTGGCGTCTGTGGGTGCAACAGCATGGCGGCACAACGGCATGCTGTGCTGACAGCTGGTGTGCCATGCACGACAGCAAGGATCCCGACTCACAGACAATCGCTGCTTGACTAGGGCTTGTAATCGTCCTTCTCAGGAAACAGTATGCGATGGGTGCCACAAAGCTTATTTATAACAGAGTCATGCGACCTATACGAGTAAGACATGCTGACACTCGCCCTTGATTTTTTAACACGAACCTGTGCAATACAGGGCCCCAAAAGGAGGAGTAGCAGAGAAATGAATGCTGGTAGCATCGTATCAAGAGCCAGTTATAAGCTCTGTGCATACGGTGTATCTACTCGGGACATTCAATCATGATAGCTGCGCGATCTGAGAGTTGAAGAGAATCTGGCCACCCTGAGCAAATCTCATCACCGTACCGCAGCAGCGAATTTTGTAGCGAGTATTGCTGTGGACATGCAGCTCTTTTTGAGAGAGATGGTCACACGTGTAGTGATGGTGGCGCACGCTTACACATCTGGGACTTCTGGGTCCACCCAACTGTGCTACTAACAAGGCCGGCGCTATGCTGGGGTCAGACTGGCATGCACGTTACAGTCCTTGCACGCGCTTGCATGATGCCTCAATTGCCTCCTGCTATGTCAGATGCAGAGTGTCAGATGTGTATCATGCCATCTGGTGAGGGTGCACCAATCCTGCCTTGATGACCTCTTCAGGCACAGGGGTGCCCCTCCGCAGCTGCCCCACTTCCGTGACGATCGCATCCCCTGACCCAATGATCTCATTGTTCTTTTGCCCCTGGCTCAGCTTGTTGATCTGGGCAGCAACATCCCACCCTGACACCATCTCCCCAAAGATGACATAATGCCCATTCAGGTGGGGGGCAGGACCCATGAGAATGGAGAAGTGGCCTGTGTTGGTGTCGGGCCCACCATTGGCCACGCTCAGCAAGCCCTGCACACGCAAGCAGGGCAGCAAGGAGGCCACGGCACCCATTACGTCCTGGTTACACACAGAGCAGCACGTGAGCTCGAAGGCACCTGATATTCGCCTGCACTACAACAACTGAGAATACGCACACCGTACACAGTACGGCCAATTGATCCACCTGTAGAACGCCCCAGCACCGAGCCAGCGCGTGACAGGGGCGCAACAGGCAATGCAGAGGACTATGGATCATTTGGGAAAAGTTGAAATAGTGTCACGCACCTTGCGGTCGTGCTTGAGCTTCAAGCCCTCGGGGTCATCCTTGAACATGCCACCCAGTGCAGCATCCACCTCCACACCCGTCTGGTCGATGAACTGGTCTATGATGCGGTAGAAGTTAGCGCCCTTCAGTGTGTGCCTTGGGCTCACCTCACCTGTGGTGAGCAGCAGTGGGGATGCAGCGGCAGGCCAGCATAACTTAGAGGTTGGTCACACTAGGTCTCGTTTGGGCAACTCTTGTCTCGACAAGCAAAAGTTGTTGTGGATCATTCTGGGCTGGGCATGTGCATCAGGAAAGGCGCAGTGGCCCCACACCTCCCCCCCAAAACAGGCTATCCAACCCCTAGCGCCACTCAGCTGCGCACAACGAAGACATACGCAAACTTGTCCTAGACACCACGCCCAACAAAGACATACGGCACGCTGATCGGCTGGGCACACCTGTGCACATGCGCCGCATGTTTTCTGCAGCCAGGGGCGACGTGTCGGTGAACAGCACAAACTCCATGCGCCCAATTGGCTGCCCTTTGAGGCTGACATCCATGTACACTAGTGGTAGGTCCTCACGCGCTCGCAGCTTTGCTATGCGCTCGGCCTCCGCAGCCACCTGCACATCAGCCGGGCGAGCATTGCCCGAATAATAAGAATATCACACAGCAGATCACACAGTACCCAGCAGTGCATCTGTGAAACACCGTGTTGATTATCATTGATACCCAGCAGTGCACCTGTCATAGCCATAATCTGTGTGACTCACAACGTCTGCTGCTGGCACTTTTACTACCTCCTCATGCTGGCACTGCCCTGACGGCTGTGCACCATGGCAATCGGCCAGGCTAAAAGGGAGGCGATCAGCACATTGCGGCAGCCTTGCTGCCGCCGGGATATGCTGGCACTCAACCCACCTTGGCATGCGCGCGCTCCTTGTATGCCGCCTCCTCTGCCTCACTGTACAGCATGCCTGATGTCCATGAGATGCCTGGGTCCCCAGGCCGCAGCATGCAATCAAATGTATACACAATGATCAGGTGTTGTAACTGCAGATATCCAGGTCAGGATGTATAGGTACCACTGCTGCCTCACGCACAGCTGCAGGGAAAGCAGCAGGCACATGCCAGTGCGCGGGAACATTGAATTGTGCTGGGTTTGCAGGACTGGCACCAGCCCGTCTGGGTTTGTGTGCAGCAGGCCATGTGCATGCGCGCACCTGGCTGGCCCTTGCCCACTGAGTACTCCAGCAGCTGGTCGATCTCCCCCTTCTTCAGCCAGCACTCCTTGTAAGGCCGCTTGGAGCCTGTATTGCCACACCCCGCCTCGCTGCCACACCAGACCCACACATTGCAGCCTTCTGCTGCCTTGGCCTGGCATGCTGCACAGCACTCGCCGGCCGTGGCTTTGAGATTTCCCTCCCCCCACTGCACGACCCCGCCATGGTACTCTGCATGTTCCTCAGCATGGCACGTGTCACCATGCGCGGGCTTGCTGCCTTCCGTGCCGGCATTTGATACTGCCTCTGTCCCCCCAGGGGTGGCAGACGACTTGCCAGGTTTTGCTGCATTGGTGATGGGGACTGTGTCTAATGTTATCTGCTGCCGCCCTCGCCCAGACTCCAGATCCTTCCTGCAACGTGCAAGGTAGCAATGTGGCAAGATAGCAAGCTCAACATGGCCGCGGCGTGCACATGACATGATGCACCTCACATACATGTGCATGCTGAGCCCCAGCTGTGCTATGCGCATTCCAATCCTGTGCACGTGTGCATCCATTTCACAGCTTTTGCAGATGCAGAAATGTGCGGCATGGTACAAACTGCAAGCCTCACCTGCCACCAGTGACAAAATGTTCCCCTTCATTATGCTCCTCAATCAAGTCTTGGAGCTGGTTGTGCCTGTTGACTGTGGGCACAGCCCAATCGCGGTGATCGATCTGTCGTCGACCTGTTAGTCCCGATCAACAGGACAGCACAGCACCTACCTTGATAAACCACAAGCATGGCTGTTGCAAAGATAATGAAGGGCAAGAGTGTGGATGCCAGAGGGGGCAGGTCCTGCCGGGGCCCTGCCCTGGCTCTGACGTGCGACGGCATGCTGCTCATTAAGACCGTGCCCTTCTGCTCAAAATGGTTGGCTCAATTTCATCGAGGGTTCTTCTGTGTACATCACGCAGCTCATGCGCATCAGCCTCATGCCCACCGTGTGTATGACATGCAGCGAATGCACAGGGGGGTCTGTAAGAATCCTGCTGTGTAATGAGTGACGGGCACGCCAGTACAGCAGTACCAAAGAGGGGCGTCGTGTAGCAGTCCTTTACACAGCCACACTTATGATACATTGTACCTCTCTAACAGACATGCGGCATCTCACTCATGTCCAGGTCGCAAGCGACTCCCAAGTGATGCCATCCTTCAGGGCCTGCATGTCCACCTGCCTATTGACACCTGCGTAGCTGAAGCACAGGCGGCGGGGGCTGCAGGGATCTAGGGTGATCATGTTGTCTGAGAACCTGCCAGGCATGTGGGCCTCCAGTACAAGCAGAGGCAGTACAGTGCGGGCCCGCGCTGTGAAGCAGGCATCGGTTTCAGAGACTTGCTCCCAGTCTTCCAGGGAGAGGGCTGACCTGATGGGCTGCATCATGTCGCGCCATGCGGCAAACCACACCTGGGTCTCCACATACCCCTCACAGCCTGAGCTCTGTTCACCACTGCTGCCTTCACGGCTGCTGCCATGCTGCTTGCTCGCGGATGGCGAGGGTTGTGTAACGCCCCCCGTTGCTGCCTCAGATGAGGGTACTGTACTGCTGCAGCCTGCGCAGCTGCGGGACACCTTCTCACACATCCTCAACCACCACTGGGGAGGTGACCGTGCGTGGACGGCTGCTGTGCCCTGCCGCTGCCGAATCACACCAGCCGCATCGCCTCCCTTCCCCTTGCCAAACCTGCCCCGCGTCTGTGCCAGGAAGCGCACGCCGCGCACATTCTGCTGTGCACTGCTGGCCTGTGGCACCCCTGCTTGCCTCGCCCCAACTGCCTGTGCTGCTGCTGACTGTGCACCCACTGCACCCATCCCCTGCACCTCATCACCAAGCCTCTCTGCTGCTGACTTGACAGCTGCTGACTCTGCGGCTGCCGCTCCTGTGCCCGCCTGTGCCCCCACAGGCCGCTCGCCCACCTCTCCTGCCCCAGCCTCTTCCTCTGCCTCGGCTGCACCACCCGCTCCATCAGCGTCCTCATCGTCAGGCTGCTCTGGCTCCTCAATCAGGTACTGCACAGTGATGGACGCGTAGCACTCATGCACGCTGCAGCCAGCCCGGGCCATGAGGTCCCGCACACTCAGCCGCCATGCAAGCTGCGTGGCCATGGGGTCCAGTGACAGAGCTACCGAGTCGATGTGTGTGCCGCACTGCTCTGGCACCGCCCACAGCGGCACCATGCGCACACTCAGCTTGGCAGTCGTCCGTGCGTTGATGGAGGATGCCAGGAACACCTGCGGGTGATATCCAGGGGTCAGAACTCAGGCAGCTCCCGGTATTTAAGGCTGGCTTGGTCCTCTAGTGATGGTGTTTAGATAAGGACTGTCAGGCTCCGGCATGCAGACACATCTGTGACACGCCGTGTTTGTAATATTATGAGAACTCAGGAGGTGGCCGTGAAGGTTGTGCTCATGTTTGTGCCGTGATGACCACCAGCCCACGCCATCCCCCGTTCATGCCACATTCATGTCAAATGCGTAAAAGGAAAACAATGCTGAGGCAAACATTGTCCAAAGCACTGAGGGATTGGTTCCAACGTTCCAACTGCGCTCAAACAGCAGCAGCTGCTGCGGATACAGTTACCCAAACCTGTTTCTAACAGCTGCCCGTCACCCTGCTATCATGCTGCCTTGCTGCTCTGCCCCCAAAGCACAACGAACACGAGTAGTGTCACGAAGCTCCAGTACACGCTCAGCACAGCATGAGGTGCCACACCTGCAGGAAGCCATCTGCAACATCAGGCAGAGCAGCCACAGGCGCAAACGTGCGTGCGGCCACGTAATGCAGCGGCTTCCACAGCCCGCCATAGTTGATGGATGACCACGAGTAGCCGGGCCAGATGTCGTTCAGCTGCCTGCACACAGCCAGAGGCAATTAGTGTGAGCGAGGTGTGGGGCAATCATGAGCAAGCAATCATGTCGATGTTTGCAGGACTTTAAAAATGCAACATATGAGATATGACAGGTCTAGCAGTGCAAGGCGGCCACATGTTTTTTGAACCACTCCCCATCTTTAATCCCCAATCACCAGCCATCACAATCGTCACAACGGCCAACCGTCAAAAGCAGTACACGAAAGCAGTACGCACCAGTACAGCACGCCCATCGTGAGCGCGGCCGGGTCCACACGCAGCCTCTTCCATGTTGACAGCGCCGTCTCATAGCACAGCGCCTGCTGCACTTGCGTCAGGTAGATCCACTGCCTGTACAGCGCCAAGCCCTGCGCAGTGGGTCCATACATTCAATCCATGCGCTTCCCAGCACCATAGGCCCCAGCACCACAGGTGCAAAGCCCCCCTGGCCACGGGTGCCATGATCCAACCCTGAATGCAGGTCTAGGCTTCATGCAGATCAGCGCAAGTAAGGCGCGCAGCCTACGCGAGGCTGTTGTGACTCGCAAGCACCGGGAGCGCTAATAATGATAATAATAACACGGCGTGTCACAGATGTGTCGGCATGCCGGAGCCTGACAGTCGTGATCTAAACACCATCACTAGAGGACCAAGCCAGCCTTAAAAACCGGGAGCCGCCCCACTACAGCACCTAGCACCGGGAGCGCTACAGCGCGCTCAACCTTTCAGTTGAATGGCTGGATGCAAACTTGGTGCGTGCGTGAAGGTATTGGTATTGTTGATCGATGTGATCGCGCATGGGGTGCTATGGCAGCAGGAGCAAAGCAGATTGCAGGTAGTGACTTGTAAGGTGCGACACGTGGTGCTCGCACTGCATGCCCTGTGCCCCCCAGAGCACCACACCCACATCGGCTCTCGAGGTGTTGGCATGCCGGCCGCCTTGCGTGGCCCCCGCTGAGCTCCAGTAGGGCGGTAGCCGGAAGTGGCGCTCCAGCTGCGCCTGCAGCTGCGCATCACCTTCCGGGTGGCGCTGCCTGCGGTGACGCAGCCGTCATGGCAACGCACCAACAGGACAGGTGGAGCATGCCAGGGGCGTGGATTTGAAGATGGCATGCAGAAGAAGATGGTGTTCACATAATGACTGTCAGCCTCCGGCATGCAGACACATCTGTGACACGCCATGTTATTATTATTATTATGCAGAAGGAGGATGTTGCGTGGCAAGCAGGGTACCACGCTCAAGACTTGCATTGACGCAGCACGTGGACGCAGCAGCTTCCTGACTCTGCGATACGTCGTGGTATCATTACTAGCATTGCTAGCAGCTCCCTGCACACTGGCACCTCACATCACAAACCCCGCCCTACAGCTGGCATGCACGCCTGCCCTGCGTGCCATTCAACCACCTGGAGGTCGCAGTGACTGCTGCCATCCCGTCTTCCACTCACAGCATGCTGTGAACTATATATACTTTAATAATAACTATACTTTATTTCTTGTTCATGAATGCATCACACTGTAGGCTGTGATCCAGGGCCCACCTGAAGCGGGCCCCCTCCGATAAGGGGTCCCAGTCCTCAGGCGCTGTGTATGGTGCCAGTGATGAGAAGGAGGGTGCAGACTGGTACCCATACTCCGACACAAACTTGGCGGGCGGGTAGGTGGACGGGTCACGGCAGTTGGTGTCGTACGAGTAAAAGTGCACGTCGCCATACCTGGTGCGGGCAGTGCAGTGGCAGTACAGTGGCAGTACAGTGACGGGTGCAGGCAGTACAACCGCAGGTGCGCGGTACAGGAGCACACCGGCGCATTTGCATTGGATGCAGCAGGGGCCAGGGGACGGCAGGAACCCGATGGGTGGGGGTGGGGGTTGAGGGGGTGTCAGCTCTCAGATGCAGGCGCCACAATGTAGCTCACACTGCGTTTCAATGCGCCTGCATGCACTTGGGGCGCGCCCGCCGCCCACGCCCGCACATGTCACCCACCCCACCCTGCTTCTGGCCCCCACATGCACAGGTGAACCACTCACTGGGGGTCCTGTGCGTCGCCCCAGCGCTTGATATACGGGTCCCTGCTGAACAAGCCGTTGGAGGGGCTGGTGTCCACCCACGGCCGCCCTGGATCCAGCTTCACACTCAGGGGCCAAACAGGCAGCAACATACTACTTCCATCAGTGAACCCCAAGCAGCACAGTGTAGGAAGAGCTGAGAGAGGGCCCAACCCTGAACCCAGCTTCTACCAGCCAGTAGCAATCCAGCACAGCCGCGCATTGAGTGGGGGCTGGATGGGGCCAAGCTGGGAAAGCTTGGAGTGACGTCTATGCCCAGTCCAATGCTTGTAGGGCCCACTTCCCACAGAAGCAACTGCTGCGACCCAGGGCAGGTGCAGCACCCAGCAGCAATGCCACCACTGGCACGTGTGGGGCGCCACAGCACAACCCCGCTATTGAACATTCAGCACAAAAATGGATGAAGAGAATGACATATATGGACACAATCAGATTCACAATACAGTTAAGATTAAGTCATGTAGTCAATCGCACCTGCTTCACCACATTGTACAGGGTGGACACAAAGAGCTGGTAAAAGTCCTGGGCGTAGAGCTTGGGGTTGGCACGAGTGGAAGGGTACCAGTCGAATGACGCCTCCACCTGACAGACGCAGCAGGACAGCAGGTGGCAGTTGGAGCCTAAGAACATGATGGAAGCAGGCTTGATCAGAAGACATGTGAGCCTACACACATGCAGCAATACTAGAGACGCAAGCACAAGCTTATGTCTAGGGAGGGAAGGAGGCATGAGGCATGATCAGGCAGGGTTGGCCCAATCCAGCTTCCCCTGCGTAGCCAGGGCCACACGCAAGCCCATACAGGCCAGCTGTACGGCATGACACAGTCTGTGGCCGGTCACGCCCTCATACCTCATTGTTGCCGCCCCAGATCGCAATGCTTGCGTGGTGGCCCAACCGACGAATGACTTGCTCTGCCTCTGCCCCTGCCTGCATGCGCCAGGTGTCATGTTGAGACGTCAGTCAGCCAAACACGAAGCAGCGAAACATTTTTTGGCGAGTGCATTAACAGTACTTGTATCAGAACCTTGACAAGACCGAAAATTAAAACATGGGACAGTCCAGGACAATCCCGGACAATTCTACCCTACAGATCCTGCTGCTCATTGGCAGCACGGTTTTGGCCCTTACATGCAAGCGCGCACACCTCTTGCAGCATGTTGGCTGTGAGGGGGTAGGGCGAGCACGCGTACATGAACTCCTGCCACACCAGCAGCCCCTGCTCGTCGCAGTACTCGTACAGCGCGTCCCGTTGGTACAGCCCCCCACCCCTGCAGTACAGGCCATCATGTACAATTATTCAGGGTGAACACAAGCGTGATGGACAGCAGGCCGCTGGGTTTAGATATCACGCATCAGCAAGCCAAAGAGGCCACCGGGTTGCGTGTCACCGAGGTGACAAAGCACACGCAGCAGATCATTCACAGCAACCGTGCTTTGATCCACCACAGTCACTGACCACACACGTATCATGTTGAAGTGGGCCAGCAGCGCGTTCTCCAGCAGGTCATGGATGGCCGTAGGTGTTGCGCGCGTGTGAATGATGTCCAGGGGGATGAGGTTTGCGCCTTGGATGAATAGAGGGAGGCCATTGACCTTGAAGAAGAAGCTCTCCCCGGTGACTGTAGGCAGCAGGGTTCAGTGCAGGAACATGCAGGGAATAATGATAATAATAATAAAATGATAACGCGGCGCGTCACAGATTGTGTCTGCATGCGGGAGCCTGACATGCAGGAAATGAATGCAGGAAAATGGCGTGAGACGCCGTGGTGTGACACCAGGTGAGTTATGGGGCACAGAATCAAGACGAGAGGCACAAGACGCAAAGTGTGACCGACCAGAAACCGATGTGACAGCCAGGGTGGTGACAACAAGGCAGTAGTGCTTATCAAAGCATTTGTCATGATTTAGGTTGAAAGCAAGGCAGTTCAGTGGTAGCAGGTAGGTCACCCCAGTCACGCGGCCCTGCAGGCTAACTCACCTGTCACGTTCCCATCTGCCCTCTGCCCTCCGCCCTGCCGCTTGCTGCTCCATGGATTTGCCTTCTGGTATGCCCCAATCAGAGGCTCAGTCACCAGCTTAACTGTCCTGAACCCCACCTTCAGTGTGATTTCAGTCGTGCCGTTGATGTACAACCGTGTGCGCCCCAGCCGCTGCTCTCCCTCCTGAGCCCCTGCCGCCCCTGCCCCTTGTGCCCCTGCCCCTCCTGACGCTTGTCGCCCTCCCTCTTGCACCCCAGCAGCCCTCCCCCACCACCGCCTGCTGCTGCTCTGTGGCCTGAGCGGTGACTGGGCAACATCAGTGCCTTCCTCCTCAGACCCCTCAAACTCCACCCCAGCCCCCTGGCCAGCACGTAGCATGTGGCCGGCAGCAGGTTTGAGGGTCACATGCAGGTCATACAGTGGCTGGTCCCCCATGCCATTTGGCCACCACAGATCCACCATTTGCCTGGGCACTGCCAGCTGCAAGTGGATAAACTGGTGGCCTGGGCTGAGTCGGGGCAGCACCAGCTGAGCCCTGGGTGCCTGCTGCGTGTCTGCAGCCAGCTCTGGTAGCTCAGCAGTAAGGGTGGCATTGGCCCCAGCCAGTGATGCCCACACCTCACATTCCAGTGAGAGTGTGATGCGGCCCCCAGCATGCTCCTGCTGCACGTGCACGCCTGCGCACAGCAGGGTGTGCACAGGCAAGACGGCACACTTACGCTGCCATGCATGGCGGCGGCAATACTGGACAATAGCTCACACACACCAAATGATGAGAGGCAAAAGAAGGAGCTTCTGGTCAGGGGTGACAGCTCTAGCAGCACTTCACTTGCAGCACAGCAGCAGAACTTCAGTTGCAGCAGCAGCACTTCAGTTGCAGCAGCAGCAGCAGCAGCAGCGCTGGCAGTAGCATCCCCAGTAGCCGAGACGAATGACACCACAATGTATGTCTTTGAACAGCGCACCCTTCAGAACAGGTGAGGTGTAAGCGAGAAGAGTGATGTTTCCGTGGATGCCAGCGGGGGCAAAGGCTGGGCCCCAGTCCCATCCAAAGTCCGATGCTGGCTTGCGGATGAAGTTATCTGCGAGCGGTTGTAACATCACTGCTGCATCACCGCTGCTGGAATACAGAACTGCCGCACCTCACCCGTGGCTGCGCTGCCCGCAACATCAATCACCATGCTTGTGGATACGTCAGATGTTCAGGTGTCAGATGTTCAGGTGTCAGATGTTCAGGTGTCGGATGCTCCAGGGTCCAAGGGAGCAGCAGGGTGGTGGTGGCGCACGAACAAGTGCCAACATGCAGTTCAAGCACCCCCTAGCGCAGCTGCTCACAGTGTTCAAATGCCATGGGCGTGGGGTTGCTGGGCATGTCATACGGGTACCTGCGGCCATGACATGTCACATCATCTCCAACTCACGCAAAGCGGTACACATGTGCAGCTGTACATCCTGGCGCATACAGCCGGCTTTCCTGTGGCATGGCAGGCTACAAGGTCTCGGAGCCGTAGCTGAAGGAGCCATGTAGCGGGAGCCTGTACCTGCCCCATCGTGGCATGCATGCAGCTTCCAGCTGGGCCGCCAGCATGCACGCCCATGCACCTCATCCATCCATTGCTCTCTTCCAGTGATCCCCGCACCACAGACCTGCTGGCTGCGTCGTAAGCGTACTGCACAGCCGGATACAGTACAACCTCCAGGCTGTTGGCTCCAACCACCGCCACATCCTTCACACTGACAACGTACTGCCTGCACAGTATGGCAGCGGGCGGAAGCAGCAGGTATGAGGCAACAAGGCAGTACGCGCAGTGTATGGCCGGTGCGGCGGCATGACCAGGTGTATTTGCTCTGGCATGGGGCACCAGCCCCTGTCCGCACGTGAGTGCAGCTATGCACCCCAATGCGGCACATCAACATCAGGATGTGGTCTGTTGTGTGTCGATGCAATACAAACAAAGTGCAAAGCGGAGTGTAACACGCAGGCAGGCCCAGAGATCCGTGCCTGTGGAGGTTGACGGAGCGCAGTACATGCCGGCCATTCCAGAACACCTCAGCCACAGTGTCCAGCCCGTCCAGCACCAGCTCCAAAACCTGTTGGGAGAGCACATCTGCTGTCAACTTCACAGTGCGGCTGTACGTCCATGTGTCCTCTAGCACCCAGCGGTGTTTGAGCTCATTCTGCCTGCAGGCAGCATGGGGGTGAGTCCTCAGCAAGGAATGCTGGCCATGCAGCTCTGCACGGATGCAGTTCTATGGCATGCCACAACATCAGACATGGGAACACAGGGCCTGTTTGCTCGGTGCTCTGGGGCGTTAGTGTGCATGCCGCTCATAACCCTCTGCTGTGTCCCATTCGACATGCCCAACACACATTATACCCATGCAGGCCCCTGGGCACGTTCATGTTCGTGCTGGTACCTGTATAGCGCGTCGTCAACAATGCCAGCGCATTCCAGTGCGTGAAGCGCGTAACCAGGCACCGATGCCGAGAGTTTCAGACTGCCGTTTCTGTTGTTAAGTGTCCATTGCCCGCTGCTTGTGAGCAATAAGGCACGGCTGCAGTAGACACCACGCGCGATTGCTGCAAGCAACACCAGTATTGCCCACATTCATCACATCATGGGTGTGTAGCTGCCTGCATTCTACGCCGCCTACCACCTGCTTTGCTGGCGAAGGGCATCGGCACACGATCGACAGCTAGGGTTTATCCTCCTAGTCTTTCAATGACCCATGAAATGACAGCTGTCGCCGCATGTCATCACATGTCCAGACAGGATCAGCCCGGAGACCTACTAGCATACCAAACACTATTTTATTCCAGCTGCACAAGGAGCATTGATAGTTGGTGCCCATTTGTGCGCTCCAATTGCGTATGAGTCCAGCTCGCCACGCGCCTGCTGGCCAGCATGCCATGAAGACTCTCTGGCACGTGCAGATGCACGCTCTTCGCTGAACCATCTCGCCGGTGCTTGCAGTACAGCGCGGTATTATATAAATCATCAAGCAGATGACCACTAGCTTCAAACATGACCTGCAGACGAGAGCAAAGGCAAGCCATCCCACAAACACAACATGCCACGTTCATCGGCCGGACGCTGAGGCGTATCAATACCATTGCCAAGGCCATGAAGTCAGAGCCGCGACTGTACCAGGCCATGTCACATTGTCACTCACCCAGACACGCTGCTCCCAGCGCTTGAGGCCCCGGGGCTTGCACATGTCTGCCAGCGACTTTTTGAAAAACATGACAGGAATCAGGGAGGGCACCAGGATCCCTGTCTTCTGAAGCACTTGCAGCCGCAGGCGTGGGCCCCCAGACACCTCAGCAACCATCACGCCATCAGTAGGCTTGCTGAATGACAGGCTCATGGCCTGGGACCGGCGGCTGCGTGGGCTGGGGATCAGCTTGCTACTGCCTTCACTACTGCTGCGCCCGCGCCGCTTGCGGTTATGGAGCCGGCTGGTGCTCTCGTAGCTCTCACTCCTGCTACTGGCTCTGCTGCTTGCTGCATCACTGCTGTCATTTGCATCTCCTGCTGCTGCCACAGCTACTGCACTGGTGCCTGTACTGATGGCAGTACCGCCACTCGCCTTGGAACTGCTGGCATCCTTGCCATTGACGCCACTGAGGTCAGGCAAGCTGTCACTGACTGAGCCCTGCAGCTGCCGCCCAGCCCTTGTCTTGAGACTCATGCGGCTGTCACACATTATGGCAAGTACGTCCGCTGGTGGGGAGGACAGCAAGGCCACGAGGCGTGGGGGCCCAGCAGCTGCCCGCTCCACACGCCATCCCAGCAGCACCTGAAACAATAATAACAATAATAAGAATAACACGGCGTGTCACAGATGTGTCTGCATGCCGGAGCCTGCAGCACCTGGGGGCGGGATGCAATCATGGTGGCCGCCTCTCACTCTGCAACCCTCCACAGCGACAAGTCGGTGGAAAGGTGATGGACGTGATACCCTCAGTTGGTGACCACCTTGTGAATACAAGCTGTGCTGTTGTATCTACATCGCATCACGTCGCATCTTTGGTTGTATGCAGGCTGTGCACCACAGTATGTACCACACACACCAGGTAAGGGGGCGCACAAAGCCAGTTGTGAGGAACAAGATTCGAAACACGCCGTACAGATCGCATAGTGTTTACCTTTCCCAGCACGAGCTTCTTGATGCGGCTGCGGAAGTTTGGGATTGCGAAGCTGCCATCTCCTTCTGCCTTGAGCAGCGTGTACTCTCCATCCCCAGGAGCCAATCCCTGGATCTGTACTGCAGAGCCATCCACCTCCAGCCTGCCAGGCACGCGCAGAGAAAAGCACAGCGCACAAAACCATGCACCTGGTTCAACTGAGCCAGCATGCCATCTGCGCCGCGGTGCATGGCCGGCATTGATGCCATGCAATGTATGCATGGCTGCATGCAGCCACAGATAGCATGGGATCATGACCCTTGTGTTTAGCTGTGTACTGCCCTCCCACTGAAAAAAGCTTCTAATCCACCTGAAGTCCACAGCCAGATGGGCAGCCCCCTCCTGGAGGCCCAGCATTGTACGTACGCGGCCACGGCCCAGCCGCCAGCTGTGGCTGGCCGCAGTGAACAGGCGTGGGAAGTGCGACTGCACAGCCACAGGCAGTACAAAGGCACAGCATGAGCATGGAGGTACACAGGAGCAGGACCAGATCGTGGCTGTTGACTTCATAATGGCATGACATGATAGTCGTCCAACAGCAGCACCTGGATGGGGCTGTCTCAACTCTCACGAGTCCGCGACAGCAAGCACACCACGCTCGTGATGCAGAACCAGCTGTACCTTGAAGGTCATAGCTGTCTGACTGCTGGTTGGCTCCTCTCCTGATGACACATGATCCCCAGTGCTAGAAGGTCCCATGGCCGCCTCGATCTGACCAGGCACAGCAGCCCACATGGACGGCTCCCACCAGCGTTCAAACGGACCATGTAATTGAGAGTTGTTATCTGCAGGCTGGGTCTCTGGTTCTGGCCCTGACTGCTGCCCAGCATACATGATGAACCGCTGCTGCAGGCGCGCCTCGAAGCGCACAGCATGCTGACGTGCACATCCTGCAGCAACAGAGGGAATCCTCTTGTAGCACGCTGTTTGGCGGTGGAAGGTGGTGCAGTAGCTGCTTCTTAGGCGTGTTCTTCTGCCCAAGTTCCAAACTTGCATCTTATCACAATCAGCAAAAACGGCATACATGTGTGGAAGCCGACAACAACAAACGAAAAGAAAGGGCGTGGACAGCGCAAAGTACGTAGTACGTTTTCGTCACAGAAGCATGACCATGGCAGCGCCGTTTGAGACTGCAGCTGCATTTCAGCGTACCCACTGATAAGCCACGCCTCCGGGCGTTCCTTATCTGATCTTATCTCCCAGGTTCTCGTTTACATGGCCTTCCTGCAATGTATTCCTCCCATGCCGTACAGAAAATGGCTGCTATGGCTGAAGGCAGCTCAAGTCTCAAGAAGAGACTGCATGGCGGGAACACAAGCTGCATGAGCTGTCAGCACCTGCCCATGTTGTTTGCCGCGTGCAGCTTACTGGTGCCACACCCTTTGCCGTACGTTCAGGGCCAGCCTGAAATGGTGTTTGCTGAAAGGGGGAAGGCGTTGGGGCAGGCAGCTACCGTCCATACATTGTTACACGCGCTGAGTGTGCAGCTGCACTTTGCTCTCAAAAGCCCGACGTGTACTAATCTCACCTAAATGCTAGGAGCTACTTCTGCAGGTTTAAGCTGGCACCTAATGCATCTATGATGCTTCTCCTACTTTGATGAGCATCCTGTCTGACATCTGAACATTGAACAACAACTGCAGAGCACCGCCGAGCAATACTCCCAGCTCAGGTTGGGAAGAAAGGCTCGCAACCCACCAACCATATGGTTGCCAGTACAGTATGGTCCCAACCTTTTGCTGATACCTCGCAGCCACACCTTGCCACTGGCACTTGATGGAAAGCACAAGCACATCCATGCCACAGACCCCCACCACACCCTCTGACCTCCCTCCAACATCCCCACCAGCACTCGAACTCAACAACAGTACCAGGAAGGCCCAAGCACTGAGGCCCCCAGCGGCTGCCCCAGCTCGAAGCTGTAGCCGTGCCGGACCCTCCCTTTCCAAACCATCCAGCCAACCCCATACGACGACAGGTTCAGAAGCGGGCACAGCTCCAGGCATAGAGCCATGCATCACCGCAGGTTCATCTTGACGATGGAACGCACCATGTCAGTCTTGTACCCGATCGTCGGCTTCCAAGCCCCAGTCACTGCTAGCCGCTCCGCTTCTTTCTTCTTGCGCTCAGACTCTGCACGCAGCTTGGGCACCTGCGTGTATGCGCATTCAATTGGGTTGTGCATGGGGTTACTACCATGTGCAGCGTCTGGGTTTGACTGGTGTGCGTATTGTCGCACACACCAGTTGGTTGACTTGCCTGGCAGGCCGCAGCAAGCTGCAACAAGCTGCCTGCATTGGCAGTTTGGCAGTACCAGCGCCGCCACCACTACCATCCCCCCCCAATCAACCATGGCTGTGCCCCCTTCCTGCTGCACAAGCCTGGAATGGTGTCCCAAACCCGATGGTTTCCCACCAGCACACCACGCACCTCTGGGTCGTGGATGTACTCGATCTTCTCGACGCGCTGCGCGGCAAACACGTTGGTGGGCTTGAACGGTGCCCCAGCGCCCTCGCCCTCGCCATGCTTCCCCGGCTCTGACGGAGGTGCTGGCTTGATGACATACTCCCATTCACCAGCCACCCCCTTGCCCTTGGAGATGGTCGTGTTGGGGACACCAAAGCCGCCCTTCTTAGGGGGTGCCGCAGGCTTGAATGGCAGCTCTGAAACGCGGGCCTTGCGATCGGCCTCAGCTGCCTCCAACTGCTTGGCCTTCAGCATGCCGGCGGGGTCATGTTGGTACTCATACCTGCAGAGGTGAGGACACAGAAGGGTCGGCAAGGGTCAGGGCTGGTTATCACGAGTAACGGATTGGGTAGGGCGTGGGGGATGGGGAGCAGAGACTGGGAGGTGGGGCGGCCGGTGCCCAAAAACATCCGCGGCCACACCTAGCCAGCAGTACAGTGCCAGCCACCACCAACTGCCCGCACCATGACATCCCAGTCTGCTGCACTCACTCTGTGGCTACACCCTTGACGCCTGCGCGCTCACTGAGCGTGGTCTTGTTGAAGCCGAACCCGCCCTTCTTGGCTGGTGATGTGTAGATGCCCTTGGGCTGCTGCGTGATCTCACCCTTCTTCTTCTTTTCATCCACTTGCCCCTGCGAGCCAAGCCAAGCCAGCGGAGGCGAAGGTGGAGCAATGCACGTCAAGCTCATGCCTGTCATGCACACTTCAAAATTATCGACATGATGTGCTTAAGTCATGTGGCAGCCACCAACAGGTGCACATAACCTCCCTAAACAGACACGCCCGCGGTGTCGCCCCGCGCATGCACGCTGCCAACCTGCCTGCGTGCTGTGCAATCTGGGCAAGCCCCCATTCTCCCTCACACGCACCGCCATGTAAGGGATCTTCCCTGATGTGCCATAAAAGTCTCCTGGGGTTGTGCTCTTCTTCATGGGTGCTCCTGGCTTGAAGGGCGCCTCTGTGACATTTTGCTTGCGCTTCTCCTTGTCTGCTTGTAGCTTGGCTTTCAGGGGGTCAACGTATGGGTGTGGGACGTACCCGTACTTGCTGAATGTTGCAAACTGCATGGGGGATAAGCAATGGAAAGGGGAGGGTGTGCATTGCATGCATGTGCGTGGGCAGTCCATATGAGATTGTGCATGCATGTTCCATGCCGTGTTGTACTTGCATGCAACGCCTGCCTCCCCCATCGCAGCGTGCCTGCTCCGGTATTGTAGACTGGGCAGGACACACATACAGGAGGGCTGAGGAGGCCTGGTCGGCATGAAGGTCGCAGCTATGCATCGCATGAAGGCGCACACTTCGCCCTTGCTTGCATGCAGCACATGGAGCATAGCCAGGTGCATGCCAATCGTCAGGCGAGACTGCCAGAACAGCAATGTTCAACGCTACGTCGTGAATTGTTGCAAGCCCGGCATGCTATGCACATCAGAGTGCCATCGAGCGATGCGCACGAACGTGCCTCTAAGCAGCACAGTGTCATGCTGTTTCATCGCAGCATTATGATAAGCACTGCCAGTCTGAGTGCGCGGAGGCATGAGGTACAGTGTGTGTGCTGCTGCCCACCTTGCCCTTCTTGCCCACGGTGACCTTCATGTTTAACCCATGATCACGGTCGATCGGTCCCTGGTCCTCGCCCTTTGTGGCATCCCCCTCTCCTTTACTGCTTGTGCCTGAGCCAAGCCCGTCTGGAACACCAGGCTTAAGATACGTGTGTTCCATAAACATGCCATACTTGGTCGTCATTTTTCACGACCTGCCGCAAGGGGCCTACCCTCTAAGTTGTGCGCAGCTCTGGAATGGTATCAAAGGCTGGAGTTGGAATATTACAGCGCCACTGTGCTTAAATTCCACCGTCGCGCGGCCCGAGAGCGGGCGGAATTCCCAAAACCCTACTACAACCCTCATGTAGTTCAGACGCACTGCCTCTTGGAGGGTGGTTCCTCTTCTGTCCCCCCTGCTCCTATCCCAGCTGCATCTGATGCCCCTGCTGTAGTCCCTGGCTCCACTGCAGCTGCATCCGCACCGCCGGCAGCTGAAGTGCCTGCACCCATGTCCACCGCTGCTTCTACACCTGCTGACGTCCCCGCCCCTTGCTGCCCGCTCGGCCCCGCGCCACCATTGCCTGCCTCAGGCGTCCCCTCCTTACCCTGCTCCTTCCCCTTCTCCGCCTTGTAGTCTGCGCGCTTGCGCTTGGGCAGCACTTCATCCAGCACAGTTGCCCAGTCCTTGCCCTGGCAGTGCTCCACCAGGATCTGCATCACATGGTTTACTGCCAGCACTGAGCTCGTCTCCAGCTGCACGTACTTTTGGATAGGCAGCCGTGCAGTCGCGATGCCTGCTGCCTGTGCGCGCTTCAGGCACAAGCCCTTGTGCCTGCGCGTGGACATACACAGGGGTGCAGCGACTGAGAGGGGACTGACGTGGGGGATGGGACTGACATGGGGCGCAGAGCTCTCATAACCAGAGGCAGTACATCATGTGATACTGGTCATGGCAGTACATTATGTAATACTGGTCATGGCACGTCAGCCTGAGCACCGCAGCGGTGGCAGGGCCAGCATGTGGGGCTGTGGTAGAGCGGTGCAGTTGAAAACCAAAGCTTCAATCAGGTACCCACTTGTTGTGATCCACGATGCCGCCGATGACGTACACCTTGCTCGAGTCGAGCTCGGTGAGCTCAGTGTCTGAGTCAGCCGTCAGGTACACCACCTCATTCAGCCGCCCAGCAAAGAACTCAGCCACACCCTGCTCCGCCTTGGTGATGTGCCAGTTGACCATGCCTGCGCGGGGGAGCTCACGCACATGAATAATAATAATAACACGGCTCATGCTCATGCTCGTGAGGCAAAAGGGCACATGCCGCCATGCCGATGGTGCAGTTAGCAGTGGCACATGCTGCATGCTCACAGCCATGCATGTGGCGTGGGCATGGGCAGCGTTCGCGCTGCTCATACCTCACCCATGCCTGCTGCCCACCCAGCCCCGGCATGCACGACAAACACATTGCAGCAGCCGCCATGGCCAGCCGAAACCGGCCGCGCAGAGTACAGACTGAACACACGCGCTCGATATGCAATCACCACTGGCACGCACCTGTCACGACCTTGTTGGCCATCTCGGCCACTGAGCCCTTGAAGCCCAGCAGGTGCAGGTGTAATGGCTTGGCAGCACGCTTGTTGGCTGAGTATGAATAGGACAGCTGCTGGCAGAGGCTGCGCAAATCGCCCTCAGGCATCAGCCCTTCAAAGTCCAGGTCGATCACCACGCGCTGGCTACCCGGCTGCATGGCCTGTGGACAGCGTGTGCAGGTTCAAGGGTGCAAGGGAGAAACGAGATGAGAATCACGGCATAGGCTGGTGCTGCACACGAATGGCTGACCGCGCTCGATCACATCTTGATGTCAAGTCAGCCACGAGGCGGCAAAACACGACAGCAGGTGACACATTTCTGCAGCACTGCCGCAGCATGACGGATGGATACAGGCTTTGTCCAGAGCCTGCCAACATCAGGTACACAGTGGCTGCACAACTTTCTCCAACACAACGCGCACTGCTGCTGCTGCTGGCAAGTGCCCGTGGCTGCGCCGCCTTCCATGCACGCACCTGCACCATCTTGTTGCGCTGCTCCTCGGCCTCCTTCCTCCGCTCTGCCTTTGTGGCCTGCAGCAGCACAGGAGGAGAAGAGACACGGTCACCAGCACAACTCAGACATGATCATATGAGCCAGACACGAAACGCGCCACATTGCTCAGGTCAGTGCTCAGGAGCTAACCAGCGTGGCACCTCCAGACCCTGCTCACAGATGTATCCACCACTGGAACCAAGGGCTCGTAACCTCACAACATCTCACGTGACGCACGTGTTCACACATGGCAGCCCTGCAGAAGCTACTGGTCCCCCATCCCCTTCAAAACACGGTAAACTGATTAAAGGCCTGATGGCCACTTGACTTGTACAGCATTTCGAGTTGACAGGTCCCATACCCAGGCTCTCTGTCATGTTTGGTGGGGGCTTGCACGCCTGTCCCAAAAGCAGTCTCTGCACATCTGAAGCCCAAACGCACAGCAAGTTGCACACACCTCCACGTTAGCTTTGTGTGAGGCCAGCTCCTCAGGGGTCATGGCTGCCACATTCGCCTGGCGGGTCTGCTTGCGCTGCTGCCGCGCTTCAGCTTTGGCGGCTTTCTCTTGTGCCTTGCGCTCCGCACGCTGCTGCAGCATCCTGCAGCACGGGGGCCGCAGTACATCACATGAGATGCCGCAGTACAGCACACGGCAATTGGTGACGTGGCAGTACAGAGGACGGCGTGTCGGCGTCATGTGCATTGGAAGCTGCTTGGCTGCAGCACATCAGAACCCTCTGATGGCATGTGGCTTCTCGCCTGCGTGCCCTCTGTGTGCACGGATTTGGGTTGTAGAAACCAGACCTACCGCTCCAGTTTGGCAAGCTTCTTCATCTTGTTTTTGGACATGGGTGGCTGTGCTGCCTGCTCGTTGCCCTGCTCTTGCCCCTCCTCTTCAGTCTGGTCGAGCATAGGTGCTTCTACTGCTGCAGCCTCTGCTGAGGCGGCCTCCTGTGGCACTGTATCTGCAGCAGCCTGCATACATGTGGCACGTGCATGGAAGTCCATGCGGCTTGCCATGCAGCATGGTTCCAGCCAATTCCAGCCCATGCGCGAACGATTGCTGCGACGGTGGGTCAACCGCAATGTTGCTCCCCACCCGTATGTAAGGTTACCTGAGGCTCCTGCTGCGCGACGGCAGGTACATCTGTGACGCCAGGCAGATCCGGCACCGGCGTCCCGGTGTCTGCATCGGAAGATGCTGATGACATCTCACACAGTAATATTTTGCCAAACTGTGGCCGGAGTGTCGATGGTGTCAGTCCAGGCTATACAATACAATGATCTCACGGTGGTACTGCTTATGAAAAGTCCTCAGCAGAGAGACGCCAGAGGGAAAGAAATCATCACGTGACACCGCCAGTGACTGACCTTCATGTAGTGTTCATCAGCAGTGTACTAACAACAGCTATCAGACATCCAGTGCTCCTTAACTTGAATGACATTCAATGCTCTTGCTGCTGCAAACCCGGCAGCTGCTGCCTGTGCTTGTATCCCAGGGCCCGCTTCAATGCAACTTCAGGCCTTAAGTGCTGGGAGAAGTGCTGCGCTATTAGAACAAGCGCTGAAACATGCAGTGGAGTTGGTGATAAGCGGTGATTCGATGAAGGTAGAGTATTAGGGATGGGCCCGCTGCAAGAAGGCGGGGTAGACAAGCAACTACACCTGCCAATGGTTCTGCGAGAGGCGGAGGGCAATCCCACCAAGAGCGAAGATCATCATGTTGCATGCTGCAAGCCGTGCAAGGTGCACCCACCATCTTGTAACACGGAGCCAGTACGGGATGCAGTATCAGATGAGGTGGCCGGATATGACTGCCAATCAAGTCTTACAACACTGTAGCGCTCATGCAGGTCTCGCTCAAACCTGCAAGTACGCATCAATGTAAAGGCCCTGCCCCGCACAGCTTGCTGCACTCTGCACACCCCTGTGCCTACAGCGTGGTGCTAGTAGGTGCAGCTGTGAAGCTGTAGTCTGGGTTCTGCAGGATGCCCTCCAGCAGCGACGCCGCCTTGGGCAGTGTGTGAATGAATGCGATGGCTGATGTGAGCCGAAGCTGGCACTGCGCCAGCACATCCCCCAGTGTGTCATCGGACAGCGGCACAGGCAGCTGGCCAGGCGGCAGCGGCAGAGGCGCCAGCATGGAAGACAGGTGCTCCAGCCCTGAGCGCGCACCCACGTACACTGTCAGCACCTGCACGCGGCACAGCATGCATGAGGACAGCCAGGGAACTGTCAGAAGCGATCAGGGCGCCCAGGTCTCCAACACATAGATCAAAGCACCAGCACAGGCAAGGGTGCGATGGCTGCTGCCAGGAGCAGCCACCCACAAGCTGCACATCACAGCACAGCATGCTAGCCAAGCTGCTATAGCCAACTGATGCGAGCGCATGGAGCATCCAGTAGTACAGGCCAGCCTTGCTGCAGGATCCATATGGGGCGTTGAAGCCTCCCAGCTCAGCCGAAGCTTGAACCCAACCCACCTGATTGTACTGCTCCTGTGCCGCATCTGCCTGCTGCTTTGCTTCTGCCAGCTTGGCCTGTGCGGTGTCCAGCTGTGATTGTGTACTGCCTTTCCCACCTGACTGCAGATCCTCCAGCTGCTGCCGTGCCCCAGCGACCTGTGCCTGGAGTGCTTGGACCTGCTGCGTGGCAGATGCCTTCATCTCAATCAGATTCTTCAGGGTAGCATGCTGCGGCAGTAGCCGGTCGAGCATCTCACTGACTGACGCAGTTGCTGTCGCCTCACACAACCGCCGTACTGCCTCCTCAACTGTCAACACAGGGACCACCTGTGCCTCATTAGACGTGCTGGGCTGTTGGCCACTGCCTGTACTGCCGCTGCTGCGTTCCATGCCAGCCCCCGACCCTGCCATGCTGGGCGCCTGGGCTTCTGCGCCTTGTGAGCCGCTGGGTACGGAGCTGGGCCCAAACTGGCGTGCCAGCAGCGCACGGTTCGCGTCCCCAAGTGTCTGCACGGTCGTGCGCTGCTTTGCCAGCGTCGCGTCCCGGTGCGCGCGCGCTTGCGCCACCTTGGCTTCCCCTGCAGCCAGCTCCTGAGTCCAGACACCAGCACAAACCACACAGACGCAGCACGTGCACACGTGAGACCAGTCGAGTGCAAAGCGGACAGGCTGCTGGAAGTCATAGTCTGCGCAGCCTGCAGAGCGCTGGCTGATGGGACTTGTGCCACTCATCACAGCTGGGTCATCCCAGCCTAGTGCAGCGCAGCCCAGCCCAGCCCTATCCATGTGCCAACCATCCATACCCAAGCCACTCATGGCCCGCCTCCCTGCACTAACATCCACAAGAGCCCCATATGCAATCCCTTGCACACCCGCCCCCTGCACACAGCCCCGCTCCCCCACACCTGCTTGGCTGCCTCCTTGGCGTGCTGTGCTTCCCGATGCGCAAGAGCGACTGTGTCCTTCTCAGCCGTCTTGGCCACCACCGCCTCTTCTAGTGCCCGGATGTGTGGGTCAAAACCCTGTGCCTCCTTCTTCATCTTCTCCAGTACCTGCGGATGTTCCAAGTACAAAAAAAGGTGTCAGAAGTGATGCACACCCATGGGTTTCTTAATTGTGGGTCACCTGAACACAATCATGCCCGTGCGTGACGGTGCGACAAATGTTTGAAATGTTGCATGCTACATGTGGCCAGGCCAACGCATTTCATGGCACATACGATATAGCATGGGATGGACTGGAGCCGCGCGTTCATCAAGCCCCAGGCAGATCCTCACTGCAATGCACCTTGCGTCTCTGCAGGCTGTACAAGCTCCATGCAGGCATGCGTGCGTGCGCATATTTTCAAGTGCCAGGCAGCCCAAACTATTACCGTAGGTAACAATCCAAAAACCAAGCTAGCATCACTGGCGTGCGTGCGCAGCATGCAGCCACACCTGCTCATACGTGCGCCGTATGCTCTGCGCCTCGTTGCACTTCATCTGTGCCTTGTCCAGCCGGTTCTCCAGCAGGCGGATCTCACGCGCCTCCTTGCCACCGGCTGCCCCACTGCCGCTGCCCGCACTGCCCCCGCGTGCTGAGGGCGGTGGCTTGCTCAGCTCCCGTGCACTGTCCTGCAGGTTCTCCAGCTTGGATACAACCGTCTTCTTTTCCTGTGGCCGTGGTGACATTGGATCGTGGTACGTTGGGCTGCTGTCCGTGAGCTCAGGCATGGCAGCTGGCACAGGAATGGGTGATCATGCTTGCATCATGCAACCATGCAACGTGTACACGCAGGCATGGGTGGGTTGTGGCATCAGGTCCCTTGACAGGCTGGCAACAGGGGTGCTGCGGCAGCACCCCACACCTGCATGATCTTGTCATACTGCCGCCGTAGCTCATGCACCTCCTTCTCCAGCTTCTCTATCGTGCGGTCAACCACGCTCTTGCCAGAGTCCCTGCTGCTGGGCGTGCTGCGTTTGGATAGCTCGGCTTTAAGGTCCTTGTTCTGCTGCTTGAGCTGCAGCCAGATCTGCCGGTTCTGCTTGATGCTTTGCTGGGCAGCCTCATGCCGGGTGCCTGCTTCAGCCTCTACAGGAAATGCAGCAAAGGGACAGGGAGTGTGCATGTGGGTTGATGGGCAGCACTTGTGCAAGTTGAGCACCACATGCAGGCGTGGACTTGCCATGCAGGAAGTATGCATGCCACATGCTTGCCATGCAAGTGTTGTTGACCCATGCTCACCCAGCTTGGCGAACTGCTGTCGAAGCTGTGAAACCTGCTGCTCCACCGTGGAGGAAGCCCCCGATGGCTCATGCTTGAGGCTCGACGTGCGGTCAACCTTGTGCATCTCTCACATCGTCATGCTGCCAGTTCCATTATGTCAAAGCACATAGTTAAGCACCGTTAAAAACCAGCTGTACACCTGCCGCGTCAGATCACCCCCGCGACCTACATCGGGTAAGGCAATAAACTCTTTAACACATCAAAAACTGAGCGTTTGCATCATTTTTGGGCCCCAAGTGCACCCGATGCTCATTGAGTGTGACCGATCTAGCCAATTCGGAGGCACTGAACGCCACCGGATGAGAACATACTTGTTATGAGGTACAGGAATTGGTGCATGATCAATCTCGGCAGCCAAAACAAGGGTTGTTCCCCACAGGGGCT
Organism: Chlamydomonas applanata; assembly: GCA_001662365.1. Taxonomy (NCBI): domain Eukaryota; kingdom Viridiplantae; phylum Chlorophyta; class Chlorophyceae; order Chlamydomonadales; family Chlamydomonadaceae; genus Chlamydomonas; species Chlamydomonas applanata. The sequence continues at coordinate 222,076 of BDCZ01000020.1, read as the reverse complement.
GGGATAGCACTTTGCAGTGCAGCATGGCACGTGTGAGTCCTAGCCTGCGTCTTGGGCAGTGAGACAGCAACCATGCAGGCAGTCCCAGTGGGTGACAGCCATGCAGCCATGCAGGTCGATGCTGCTGTGCAGGCATGCCGGCAGGCGCTGCTGGATGCTGGCAAGCACGTTTCGTATGAGGTGGTTGCAGCCATGGCATACGAGCGATGCAGCAGCAGACTGGGACAGGGCTGGGAGGCAGCCGCCCGGGACAGTGCAGCCCTGATGGCCCTGGAAGCTTTGGACCGGCGGGTGGCAGGTACCATCATGGCGTATACAACTGGCAGGTGCGGCTTGATAGCAGCACACCTGCATGGTGTGCCTGATGTGGTGGCTGCTGGATGCATGACCTTGGGGGGCCTGTCACATGTGTGTTGTCCGCTTCGCATGCTGCATGCGCATGGTGGGGTCATGGCCTGAAGCATGAGGCAGGCCGCCCCAGTACCAGCCACCTGCTCCGTCTGTGTGATGCGAGTGCGAGCAACACGGCTTCCGTACTGCCGTCCATGCGCACGTACTGCCTGGGGGCTGTACAGGGCCATCCAGACGCTGTGGGATTTGGAGCAATCGATCTGCAAAGAGGAAGGGGCTGCCAACTACAACCAGCTGGCGCTGGGGCCCCTCATGAAGCACCCCCTTGTGCATGCCACCTTCAGACCAGATGCGTCCTTGATGGCCACACCCAAGGTAGGTGCAGGGCTGGGACATACGGTACACACAAGGTCATGGGTAGGTCACAGCCTGTTGCATGCACGCATGCACTGTTGGGTGGGCCCATGCGAATGGCATGGTGCGCCCCCATGCATTGACCAGGCAGCCGTGATCCGCGGCGCCCGCCCATCATTCTGCTGGCCTGTTGTCCAATTCGGTACGCGCAGGTGGGCCTGAAAGAGGTGCTGCAAGCGCTGTATCACACTGTAGCAGCTCATGAAGCCGAAGCGTCTCGGGGTGCCACGCGTGTGCTTAGAGCGTCCGGTCCAGCGCAGGGCGGCAAGCAGCAGGCGGGTGGCAGCCGAAAGGTCTCATGGGCCAACCTGGTGCTTGAACGGCTGACCGAGGCGCACAAACTGCCGAAGGTGCCGGACCAGTCGTCGCGCTGTATCACGCTGTGCGTCATACTTGGGGAGCTGGCCCCGCTTGCCAAGGTGATGCAGCGGGAGATGATCTCAGAACGTACCGCGGCGCGCGCAACCGCGGCAGGGATCGCCAGGCTCGGCGGTACGGGCGGTACGGGCGGTACGGGCGGTACGGGTCCTGGTGCAGGCGGCGCGGGAGGTGCGGCGGCGGGCAAGGTGGGTGTGGGGCCCGGCGACCGGGTGGCTGGCAGTGTGACGGCTGGTGGCACGCCAGCAGGTACCAAGGTGCGGCCGTGGACTTGGTGTTGATGGGGCGGCTGGGATGGCGTCCTTATAATGACGCAGCTCGCGTTCATGAATGCTTTGATTGAGGGTAGGTTTGTACCGTGCTGCTGTGGATCAGCTGCTATCAGGCACGGTACAGCGGCCTGTACGAAATGGGAATGTGCCACTCATGAGTTGAGGTGTTGTGCTACTGTGGTGCAGGAGGTGCAGGTGGAGGGCCTGAGTACCTCAGCACCCAGCCCTTCGGCCATCCCCAGCCTCGATGCCCTGCGTGCTGAGACAGCCCTACCTCAGGCCCCCAAGCTGCCTGAAGTGCCCTCAAGCCAAGCGGTGAGTGGCACTCAGATGCCTTGTGGTGTGTGCAGCACGCAGCAGCAGTGCTACACATACTGGACATGAATGTTGAGAAGCCGTGGCTTTGCCACGTGCCCTTCGGGGAGTCGAGTGGCATGTGTACAAGTGTCCCAGGGCCCCATCTAGCCCCTGCCTTTACCGTGATCTACCTTGCATGTGTACAGCTAGTTGTGTGCTGTACTGTGCGCTTCGCACGCACTTCTGCACCAGCTGTACCCTGCGCCTGCAACCACCTGGCCCTGTGACATCTGGCTGCGCTGCACACAGTTCGTCGATTTCGGCACCACAACGCTGCTGCCGCAAGACACAATCGTGCGGTCCTGGTGCGGAGGCACGGGCCAGATGGAGGCAGAGAGCCGTGAGCTGCTATGTGCATCCCTGGGTTTCAAGCCAGGCACTGTCCTCACCTTCCCACTCGTGATGACCCACCTCGCCATCACGTTGAAGAAGCTCATGGTGAGTGGGTATAACCTCATCTTTTCCTGAGTAACTCCACAACTACCATGCAGTGTTTGCTGCTCCAGCCCTTGTGCTGTGGATGTTCGCCACACATGCAGGCGCCTCTTTCCCTGTCAACTGTTAGCGTCCTTCCAGGTTGTGCAGTCCTTCCAGTTGTGTACCAGCAGCAGGGCTACTGTCCCTCCTTAGAGGTTGCCCCTGTATGATCCTGCTGGTGCCGTGACATGCTGCACGCAACCGTGCCCCTGTGTTGTGGTGGTCCTGGTCTGTGCGCAGGGGATTGCCAATGTAGGAGGGGCCAATGACCGCGCCCCTCCTCCCGAGCTGTTCTACAACGTAGGCACTGCACTAGGGGAGATGTACGCAGGTGGGTGGCTGTGATGGTGGTGGTGCTGGTGGTTGTGTGTGTGCTGAAAGGTGGATGGGACGTCTACAGTACCCCAGTCCGAGTGTTTATGCTGGTGCTTATGTTGGAGGAGGTTGGCGGGGGTGAGAGAAGCAGGCAGGAGTGCATCACGCCAGCTGCCGGCAGTCATACAAAGCAGCTCGTGCGTGTGCGGTATTCCATTTGCTGTGCTGCGCAGCGCCCTGCATCGTTGCCACCATCAAGAAGAACAACAAGTCCAAGGGCCGGCGCCGGCGTGCGGTGTGGTTCTGGGCACATGACGGGCTCGTGCAAATGCTGCTGCGTGTGCTGCACTTGGCAATGCAAGGTCGCATGGGAGAGATCCCAGACAGCATGGACTCTATCGGTGCCGCCCCATGCTTCACAACACTCGCCCCGTACCAGCTTGCAAGGTCAGCAGCGGGCTCAGTCACTGTGCGCAAGCGCAAGAAAGCACACGGCAGCGATAGCAGTTGCGGCTCGGAAGACGAGGAGCCAGTCCCCAAGGAGCTCAAGGGTGCGGAAGCTGAGGGGCCCCCCATCATGGCCGTGGCTGAGGCCCCCACTGCTGCACCAGCTGTGGTGGAGAACCTTGTTGAGGACCCAGCAACAGGCGTGGTCACTGCAGTGGCCCAATTGCAGGCAGCCCTACAGGCAGCCAAGCCAAAGGAGGGTGGCTGGGTTCCGGAGGCACTGGTCAAGCTCCGTGACCGCGTGCTGGCTCAGCTGGGGAAGGACCCTGCTCGGCTTGGGGCGCTTGCTGTCTTCCTTGACTTCATTCTACCCAGCCGAGCCGGCAACGGGCAGCAGGGCGGTGGCAGCAGCCCTTCATCCGCTGACCCGCACGCTGACACAACAGCACAGGACAACGAACCAGAGGGGGAAGGAGGGCCGAAGCATCACGCACAAGGCCGCACGGGCGCGTCGCCGCCCACTGGTTCCATCACTGAGGGGCACCCCACAAGATCTGCAGCAACCGAGCGTGCTCCCCCCCCACGGCCTGCCTTCAGTGTGCGTGATGTGGCTGCCGCAGCCCAGCGGCTGTCCACCGGCACGTCCCTGCGCAGCCTTGCATCTATGGAGCGCGATTTGGCTGCTGCGTTTGGCGCAGCCAGCTTTGGGGACCTTGGCCTGGGGGCAGCCAGCTTGCTGGGCGCTGTAGAGCTGCACCCCCAGCTGGCTGCTGCCATCGTTGGGGCGCCAAGTGATGATGGCGGCCAGGCAGCTGCCCTGGGGATTGGCGTCCCAAGCCTGCAGGAGGTGGTGGGGCTGACTGGGGAGGTGTTGAGGGCCTTGGGGCCGGATGCATGCGCAGCCTGCTCAAGCGCCCTCCTCGGCAACTCTCAGGAGCAGTACAGCAGCGGTACAGCCGGTACGATCGCGATCGCACATGCCGAGCCAGGCAGTAGCACTGCACAGGCAGTGCAGCAGGCAGCGGCTGCGGTGGTGTGTGACACGCTGTGCAAGCAGTACGGTGTGAGCTCTGTGGAGTGCCTGGGTCATGGCTCTTTGACTCGGCTGTTACAGCTGGCGCTCTCCGGGGACAGCAGTACAGGGCTAGGGCAGCAGGGTGTGGCCAGTGCACTTGCACTTGCACTGCCAGAGCTCAAGATGTCTAGGGGAGCAGCAGGGGAGGTGACAGCCCGCGGCCTGCAAGACCTACAGACTGCCTCAGGGCCTGTAGGCCTGGCGGGTGAGGGTGTGGCTGCAGATAGCCAGCTTGCCCTGGCCGCCCTGGCAGCTGCCCCAGATCTGTGTGACCTCCACCATGCAACCCAATGGCGCACTGTCTTTGAGCCGGGGCTTGGACCCTTGGACACATTTGTGGCTCAGCATGGGGACCGTGCAGGTGGGTGCGGCCAAGGGAAGGAGGGGTTTGGGAGTTTGGGGGGTTGATGCGCATGTCTGAATGGTCACAGCACCCGGATCTCCCTTTGCTCTGAGGTGCCCTGCTGTTGCTGCGATGGACTGCTGCTTGTGTTTGCATGGCCGCGGAGCTAGCGCTGCTGCGTGCTGCGAGCAGAGCTGCTTTCCTGGCCTCTGGGCACATTTCTGCATGCTGCCTACGACCTATTATATACTCTGTTGGCTGCCCTAATGCTGCGCTCCATCCGCAGACGTGGCCGCACTGCAGCTGCCCCCAGGCTGGGGCCCAGTCCTCGCGCTGCCCTTTGGCCGGCTGATGAAGCTGCGGGCTGGGGTGCAGCTCGAGGACTATGTCGAGTGCCTATCTAGGTGAGGTGGAGCTGAGCTGGATCCTGCAAGGGTCGTACGGGTACGTCCTGATCAGGAACATGTGTAGCCCCAGCAAGCATGCCTGCATATGCGTCACGCAGTTGCCAGTATTTCTTGAATAGGTATCTGAACTGTGGTCTGCGTTGTGTGGTGCAGGCTGGACGCCCGTGGCGCGGCGTGCTGCATGCTGTCAATCGTGGCAACAGCAGGGGGCCTGGCACGCGCCCCCCTGGTGCTTGCCTCCTCTCACACGCAGGCTTGCCTTCGCTCCGTGGTGGCATCACGCGGCGGCCAGAGCGCGGGAGCAGCCGCAGCCGCATTCCTCACGCTCAGAGTCCTCACCCACCTCCCGGTGCCCCTCACGGCGCACTTGGGGTCGCGCCTGCTGCTAGAGCCCCTGGCCCTTGTAGTCGGCAGTGCAGCAGCTGCACACAGGGCCCTGATGGACGTGGCTGTGGAGAGCGGGGGCGCGGCAGCGGCTGCAGCTGCAGCACGGCATGGGCAGCCACCCCTGGGGGGCCTGGATGCCTTGTACTGGGCCCACCATGCGCGCGCCACGCTGCATCACCTGGGCTTTGAGCTGGGTATTGTGGTCTGGCAGCGTGATTACTTTGACCAGCTGGCGAGTGCTGGGCCTGGGAGGGGATCAGGGGCAGCGGTTGAGGATCGGCTCGACGCCAGTACAGCTGCAGAGAACGTTGGCCGGCCCTGCTGTGATGTTCCAGGTGGTGCTGCAGGAGTGGATGGAGACCTGGTGGGGCCTGAGCCCCACTACTGGCTGGCTGGGGCAATGGAAGTGGACGGGGAGGCAGCGAGCGCTGATGGAGGGTTTGGTGTTGGGGCCAGCGCGCCACCCGGCAGCACGGGGACAGCAGGGGCGGCCGGGCCACGAGCCGCTCAAGCAGCTGTGGGCAGTACAGGTGCTGATGCGGGCAGTACAGGCGCTGATGCAGCAGCAGGCACGGCGGGAGGGGGTGCCACGGACCCAGCAGCGGCGGCGGCAGCAGCAGGCAGGGCAGGGGCACCATCCAGTACAGGGGCTGACCAGCCCCTGGCAGCACAGTCCATTGATGAGGGCGCATGCCGTGCTGTGGTGGAAGCAGTACGGCGGGATGAGTTTGGGCTGGGGCTGGCGCTGGAGGGGGAGGGTGGGCGGCTGTGCGCGGTGCAGAACGCGCGCATGGGGCGCGCGCTGCAGCGGCTGAGTGCAGAGCTGTATGACAAAGACACCCATTTTGTGCTGGAGCTGGTGCAGGTGTGAAAGTCACACCTGCTTTTAGCTTTTGCATGACGTTGCTTTATGCGTGATCTTGTGCATTATGTGTTGCCTGTGATCAGCCAAAGCCGCATGTATGGTGTTGGGAGGATGTAGCCGCATGATATCAGGGTTGCGTCCGCTAAGGATTGAGCCGGCCTCTCACATCTGACGGCACTGTCCATGCCTGCCCGCAGAACGCGGATGACAACACGTACGCCCCGGGTGTAGTGCCCACACTTGAGTTCGTACTGCGGCCCAACAGCGTCACGGTGATCAATAATGAGGTGAGCGGTACAGCTGGTACAGCTGTGATGTGGCATTGTGCACCATCGTGCAGGTTTTCTTCTTCGTGGTTGCTAAGCACTGTCAGCATGCTGTCAGCATGCCATCTTGCAGATGAAGGCGGCAGCTCCAGATCAGCCAAACATATCACGTGCACACCAGAGTCTCACGCCCCTGTGCCTGATGCCCTGAGTCCTGATGAATAGAGAGCGCGTCAGGTGCAAGTGCCTGAATAGAGAGCACTTCGGGATCCTCAATCAAACCCAACCACAAAACCCCGCCGCCTTCAGAATCCCCCTTCCCATGCCAAGCACCCCCCACCCACCTCCGACCACACTAACCACCATCAATTACTAACTGTCAACCGCTGCAGGTCGGTTTCAGCGAGGCCAACCTACGTGCGCTGTGTGATGTCGGCCGCTCCACCAAGAGCTCAGCTGTTGGCTACATTGGCCAAAAAGGCATTGGGTTCAAGTCAGTCTTCAGGGTGAGGCACAAACCCAGTTGTATATATATGTATACCGGTATATATATACAAATTAATATTGGTACCAGTTGACATGGTCCTTGTGGCGCTGCCAGGCGCTCTAAAGCTGGCACAAAGCAATGACTGGCAGTGACAAATGACCAGTGACTGGCACACACCTGGCATGACTAGTCCGTGGCTTCAGCCGCTTGTCCACAATCCAACAGTTGGCGCCTCAGGACCTCATGCATGCTCTCACACCTCTCCATGCCCCTCACTCTTGCACCGTGCAGATCACGGATGCGCCAGAGGTGCACTCTGGGGGGTTCCATGTCGCATTTGATCTGAACATGCACCAGGCCCTAGGTTACATTCTGCCCACATGGGTTGGCAGCGGCACAGGCAGTACAGACAACAGCAGCAGCAGTACAGGCGGTACAGTGGCCAGGCCAGGCCAGGGCCAGCAGGGTTGTGACACGTGTTTGGCACCTCACGAAGGCATGCTGCTGGTAGGCCAAGGCCAAGGGCTTATGCCTGCTTTAACCCATGGCAGTGAGGGGCAGGGCCACAGAGGGCCAGGCGGCCTAACTCATGGGGCAGCAGCTGCACGGGCAGCCACTGGGGTTCTTGCAGGCCTGGGGCGAGCACCTGCTATGACCCGCATTGTACTTCCCCTCCGTGGTGAGCGGCGTGGTGGTGGCGGCAGTAGCGGCGGGGTCTCTCTGCTGCAGCGCTTTGACGACGTGCAGCCGCAGCTGCTGCTGTTCCTGCAGCGCCTGCGCCTCATCGCGATCACTCGCGCGCATGAGGGCTGGGCGGATGTCATGCAGCGCCGCGCAGTGGGGCGGCATGTCGTGGAGCTGCGCGTCACGCGCGTGAGCCTCAAAGCCGCGAGCAGCAGCAACGGCAGTAGCGGCGCGGGCGATCACAGCACGCAGGCCGCAGGTGACAACAGCCCTTCACTTGGGCCAGGGTCTGACCCTTCAGGCTCTGACCCCCCAGCCGCAGGTGCTGGTCCAGCTGATACAAGCGAGCGCAGCTCCCGTGAGCTGCCACTGGCAGCTGCGCCTGGAATCCCAACGAACCAGGGGCAGGTGCCTAGCCCCACGCCCCTGGTTGCATCTTCGCGGTTGCTGCTTTCGGAGCACTGGCTAGTGGTGCGGTCACACGTGCGGCCCTCACTCCCACGGCTGGACGTGCAAGTGCCAGAGACAGAAGTATGCTTGGCTTTCCTACTCCAGGATGAGCCGTCCCAGCCTGGCAGCTGGCTGGTGGAGGGTGGAGCGCCTGCGGCTGGCCAGCAGCCAGCGGGGGGCATGGCTGCTCCAATGCAGCCAGCAGCACATCACGGTGTGACGGGCTTCCTGTGGCGGCCAGAGCAGCAGCCGGTGTTTGCGTTCTTACCACTGCGCTCGTATGGGCTGCGGTTCGTGGTGCAGGTATGTATATATATGCAAGGGGTACTGTAGAGGGCCCCTTTGTGCAGGGCGGCTGTTTCCTGCCTGCCTGCTGCGCCTTGCTACTTCTTGCCCACTTGCTATGCACGCTTGTTAGGTCTGCCTTGTTTTCTGTCTCTACTGATTAGACCTAATCGTAGTGGCGGGCTTCCATGCGACCATGCGCTCGCTTGCTTGTGGTCCTGCTGTGAACTTGTACCGTGCTCCCGTTGCACTGCCGCACTGCTGTACCGCAGGCAGACTGGGTGGTGCCGTCCTCACGGGACGCGGTGGACACGGACTGCGGGTGGAATGAGGCGCTGCGTGCTGAGCTGCCCAGCGCGTACCTGCGGTATGCTGCGACCCCTTCCCTATACCGTATTATATTGATGAGAAGAAATAACTTTTGCGCATTTTGGCGCATTTTGGCTCAGTTTAGGCGCATTTAGGAGGGCACGCCATGTCGGTGGTGTATGCCAGGACGTGCCATGAAGCTGAGACTGCTGCTGCTTGGAGCTCTTCCTCTAGGCACACAGCACCGTGCACCGTTAGCACAAGCTAGGATGTGTTGGACTCAACGCAATCCACTCAGTGTCATGCAGCTCCTATACTCACTGCCAGGGCCAGCTGGTAAGCGTCCAGCATGCATGCAAAGATTGCGCGCCCCCTTCCCATCCCAACGCTGGCCCTTCTTACCATCCCTGGGACTGCAGGGCGCTGGATGCGTTCCGGGCGCTGCCACCACCGCCCCATGCGACATGCACACCCCATTACTGGGTCGACCGCTGGCTGCGCTGCCTACCTTTGGAGGGAGAGGCCCAAGGCTTCTTTGGCTCGCTGCCACGTGCCATTGCGGCTCGGCTGCGAGCAGCGCCATGCATCCCCACAGAGTCGGGCGCGTGGGTCACGCCCGGTGAGGCGGGGGTGTGCGCGTGGCCTGCGATGCGGGCGCTGCTGGCAGGCGCAGCTGCGCGGCTGGCCACCCTTGGGGGTGGAAGCAGCAGCAGCAGCGGGCCTGGTGTACCTGGGGGAGCAGCGGCCGCTGGTGTGGCTGCTCAGGGCCTTCCTCCTCCAGCATCATTGTCTCAGCAGCAGTTGGATGCAGTGCTGCGCAAACACGTGCACCTGCACCTCGCGCACCCGGGGTTGAATGCCCTACACAGCAGTGCGGCGCTGCGCAGCATGCTGGGCGTGTCTGACTTCTCACCTGCACATCTCCTGGAGCTCACCAAGGCAAGCAGGAGGCCCATCATTGTGTTCCTGTCGCATTTGAGGGGAAGACAAAAGGAGGGGAAGATGGGAATACAGGAAGTGCGGCATTCTCACACATTATGCATCCAGCTCAAACCCAGCACTATACCCTAGCACAATCCTTACCTCAACGCCTGAGGTGTCTTTCAGGAACTGAACAAGAACTCAACTCTGGACACTGAATCCTCTTCCAACGCCCAGCTTCTCGTGTGCATCGTGTGCTCATATGGCCGTAGGTGCTGTGTGATGAACAGCTGCTAGGCTCCATGGGCCTCCCCTGGCTCGCCCAGCTCCTGTGTGCTGTCTTCGCCCTTCTGGGGCCTCCATCTGCTGCTGCCGCCTCCTCCACCACTGCCAGCCAGGCCCACCCTTTTGGTGGTCATGCGTACAGCGCCCCAGGCGGCCAGCAGCAGCTGCTGGGCATGCCGCGGCACCTGCTGCTGCGCATGCTGCGCACGCTGCCGCTGCTGCCGCTGCGGGGCGGGGGCTTCACCAGTCTGGCAATGCACCAGGCCCCGCACCAACAGCATGGGTCCGCAGCAGGGGGCCAGGTCAATCAGGCAGCTGCAGCCGGGGAGCAGGCCGCCAGGGCCCCTGTCTTCTTTTGGCCGCTTGATGACATGCTTCAGGCTGTGAGTGAGTCAGCCGCAGCCTCTGCAGCAGGGAAGGCCACGACTAGTGCCACTGCTGCTGCTGCTGCACGCCCCAAGGCCGGACCAACCTCATCCCGGGCAGATGCAACTGACAGCTTGCTGGACGCGGTCAGCACATGCCTTGGGCCCTTGCAGTCTCTGGAGGGCATCTCCTTCCTTGAGCCAGGCCTCTTTAAGGCAGCTGCTGAATCGGCGCAAACCAGCCAGGCAGCTGGCCGTGAGGAAGTCACCCGGCAGCTGGCTATCCTGGTCCAGGGTCTCAAGGAACTCGGGGTGCAGGAGCTGAGCGCACATGACGTGATGCAGCACACCGTGCTCCCCCGCCTCAGAGCACCAAATGCTGCAGAGCGCATGGATGCACAGTCAGTGGTGGGCATGCTGGCATTCCCACTGATGTCCCGCCTGCTGGTGCTTCCTGGTGCTCTTGCCGGCGGCCAGCCTCAGGCAGCTGGCCCTGATGATGCAGCATCTGAGCTGCTGGCGACACTCAGGGGCTGTGCCCTGGTTTCCACGCAGAAGGACAAGGTCGTGTGTGTGCGCGGCATGCCGCGCGCTGCATCGGCAGCTGCAGGTGTGCGGGGCCATGGGCCGCAGCCACAGCAGCTGCTTCCCCAGGAGCAGCCGGTTGTCAGGGCATGCCTGTTCCCTCCTTCCCTTGGCAACGCCTTGGACTGGGCCCACGAGTTTGCAGAGTACGGGGCAGGGGCCACAGGCCAGTGGGTGGTGCTGTCAGACGCGTACGCCCAATTTGGCAAGCAAGGCAGTAGGTACTCAAGTGCGCCAGCTGGCAGAGCAGCAGATACAGGCGGCACGGCTGCAGCAGCTGGTGCTTCTGGCTCTGGCCCCCCCGTGACGGTGGTGCAGTGGCGGTGGCTACTGGGGGAGCTGGGTGTTGGAGACATGTTGCCTGTTGAGGCGCGCACTGTACATCTGAACGGCGCAGCAGATATTGCCGCCTCGCCGTGGCGGGGCCTGTTGCCTCCGTCTAATCGTGCACCTGCTCTTGCATCAGGGAGCGTGGCAGGTCCAGCCTCAGGCCCAGTTTCTGGCTTTGGAGCTACAGCAGCGCTCGGAGGTCCTGACAGAACAGGGGCAGCCTCCCACGTGTGGCAGGTGCAAGACTGGGAGAGCCATGTGCTGCAGTCACTGGTGCGGCACCTCGCCGAGGACAGGTGGGTGAGGAAGTGAGATATGCCGTAGGTGGTGTTGCGTGATGGGCGCAGCATGCTTTGGCTCTGTTTGTGGTGCTCTTGCTGCTTTGAGGTAACCCTTCGACTTGTACAGGCGGGTGTGGGGCAGCGATTACATATAATAACTATATTATATATAACTCATAGTTGTTGCATCAATGATCGCACCAGCGGGCTGCATTCTCCCTGCTCTGCCCGCCACGGTACATGGGCACTGCCCCCTAGTGCTGATTCATTGGTGCTGACGGACCCTGTTGTTCTTTTCATTTGCTCTCCTTTCACGCAGCGCGAGCGAGCTGGTGGGCCGTGCCAGCAAGGCGCGCATCAAGCTAACGAAGCTGGCAGCCGCCATGTCACAGCACTGGCTTGCTGTGTTCCACACAGCCATCACAGCCACTGCCACGCAGGTGCTGCCATCACAGCGCGTTGCAGGCAGCGGCGGCAGGCATAGCCAGCAAAGGTCTACCAGCGACATGCCACCCGAAGCCCCACCCCCAGCCCCAGCACCTCTGGTCGTCCAGCTGCCCAGCTCCCTAGCCCTCTTCCTGCGCAAGCTGGCCTGGCTGCCTGCGAGCACAGGCACCTGCCTGCCGCCCCCCCAGCTGCTGCTACCGGCTCGTAGCGCGCAGGAGGTGCTGGGTGGAGAGGTGGCGTACGTGGCAGGAGCGCTGGCAGATGGCCTGCACGCGTCCATGATTGAAGATCTGGGGCTGCAGGCCGAGCTGAGCACTGCCACTGTTCTCAGTGTGCTTCAGACCTGGGCTGCAGCAGGAGCTCTCCCGGACTCAAGTGGTGGGGCTACCCATGGCAGCAGTGGCTGTGCCTCCCCCATGTCCACATCCTTGGTGGCGCTGAAGCAGGGGAGCGTGCCGTCTCTGCCCCGGCTGCGTGCCATGTATGCGTTCCTCAGCCGCCAGGCGTTCTTGCATGCGGAAGACGCGGCCGCTGTGCGTGGCGCATTCGTCGCGCTGCCTCTCGTGTGGGTGCCCTCCTCGGCACGGGCCAGGGACACAGGTGCAGGCGGTGCAAGGGGGGCACCGGACTCAGGTGGTGATGGGGTGGGCCACGAGGACTCCAAGAAGGGTGGGCCGCCGCAGGGTGCTACAACAGCGGGCAGTGGGCAGCTGCCAGCCGCAGGCATGTTTCTACATCTACACAGTGTGTGCTGGGAAGATCCAGCCGGGGTGCTGGACGCCCTGCATGGCTTACATGATGGGGGCAGTGGCAGCACAGCCAGTGCTGCAGGACAGTCGCCAGGCAGCGAGGTGCCACAGGGTACAGTCCAGCAGCACCTGGCCCGGTTGCCAAGACCCATTTCGTGCCACTACCCCAGTCTGCGCCATTTCTTTACTGAGCAGCTGGCAGGCCCAACACCCTCCTCCACAGCTGAAGCGGACGCACCAGCGACACACAGCGCAGCCTTGGGAACAGACACGGGCGCAGCCAGTACAGGTGGCAGTAGCAGAGCAAAGGAGACAGGCGTGCAGCAGCACCCCACGCTGCATCAGTACTGCTCTGCACTACAGCTGCTGCCACACCTGTCAGACCAGGGGCTGGCTGCCAGCCTGGCACTACAAGTCCTGCAGTACTTTGCACGCCAGCTGAGTGTAGGGCGCCTGGCCCAGAGTGGGCTGTCAGCGCTGCGTGCTGCCTTGACTGAGCACCCCCTACTGCCCTCAATGGCTGGGGGCTGGAGCACCCTCAGCCCTTACACGCTTGTGTGTGATGACCCATGGGTTGCTGAGCTGTTGGCAGCCCCTGCCTCACCCAGCGGCACATGTCCTCAAAGCAGTATGGGTGGCCTATCTCTGCTGTCGCTGCCGGCCATGCCACCAGCTGCTGCTCTGGCGCTGGCGGCAGAGATGGAAGACGAACGGACCAGGTTGCAGCTAGTGAACACTCAGCCTGCAACAGACCACGCTGCAGGTGCGGATGTAGAGGATGGCGAGCTGCCTACCACAGGACACAGGCCGGAAAGAAGCAGCGGTACAGCTGGTGTCACAGATGGCCTGTTGCTGGCACGCTTGTACCGGGCACTGGGTGCGCAATTCCTGTCACGGGCGGTCACACAAGAGGTACTGGGTGCTCGTCACTGGGCCCAGCGAGGCTGGGGCCTGGAGCCCCTGGTTTCGGAGGCAGTCGCGGCCGGGCAGGCGTACCTGCATCACGTGTGCCGCAGCAGTACAGGCGGTACTGCTGCCAGCGGCAGCACCGGAGGCGGTACCGCTGATGCCGAGCTGTACGGCTGGGTCACACGGGGGGCGCAGGAGCGGCTGCAGGCGTTTGAGTGCCAGGTGGTTCCAGAGCTGTACTGCCAGCTACTGCTGACAGGCTCAGAAGCTGGCGCTCCGCCCATGGCAGGCGCGTCGTCACCGGCAGGGGGGACAATGGTACGGCCACCGGGCCATGTGCCAGCTGTATTGCACGGCCGCTCAGTGCTTCTGGTGCACCAGCAGTGCACAGGCCCTGCACACTTCAACCACATCTCCAGGGAGCTGTGCCGGCTGCTGTGTGGGACTGTACTGCCTGAGCTGGCCGACCTGCTGTACACCGTACTGCTGGCAGCTGCATCTGGGTCACCTGGGGCGGGACAGGCGGTGCTGAAGCACAAGAACATCCCCGCGCTGCCACATGGGGTGGTGGCCTGGTCGCTCCCTGCCCCACCACCAGCCCCTGAGCCACCACAGCCACAACAGGGGCAGGGACAGAGCAGCTTGAATGGTGTGGAGGGGGCCTCTCCGCCTGGCAGATCATGGCCCCCTGGTTCTGAGGACAGGCGCCGGTCACGCTCCCAGTTTGAAACGGGCACGTCAGGCCCTGCTGCTGCAGCTGCTGCTGCAGCCAGTGGGAATGCCACCGGTGGCAAGGGTGCTGCCTGGGAGCAGGCGGATGAGGACGGTTCCATCAGCTGGGAGCAGCGGCCAACAACACGGCAACGAATTGATGGCGGCCCACTGCCTGGGCCCCAGCCTCCACCCCACCCATATCCTCCACAACCGCCTGGACCATACCCCCCGCAAGGCGCGCCACCACCTTACCCTCCACCTCAGCACCCGCATGCCTCAACGGGCACGCCTGTACCGCAATACCCCCAACCATCACAACCGCCGCTGTCCCCTCATGCAAGGGGGCCTGCACCCCCAGGGTATAATGCACCCCCACCGCCACGGCCTCCACCCGGCCCCCCTGGACTCACTAGAGCACCCTATCATCTGAGCGACCTCCCCAGGGGCCCCCCAACAGGCCCAGCAGTTCCATCTGAACCGCGTCCGTGGGCCGCACCCCCCCACAGCCACCACCCAGCGCATGGCTATGGCGCTCCCTCGCCCTACCGACCTGCCTACCGGCCACCAGCCAGCAGTGGCGCTGTTATGCCCCATTCGGCTGCAGCCTACCCCCCTCCGGGGCCACCCAGTGGCTATGTGAAGGCCCCAGAGGCCAGTTACGGCCCCCCACACCACCAGCTGCAGCTGCCACAAGGCCAGGGTGGCACTGCCCCAATGCCAGGCAGCAGTAGCGCAGGCGGTACGAGCAGTGCGGTACGGCCGTGGCAGCCGACGGTGGCCAGGGCGGCGGCCGAAAGGGCGGTGCTCGCACCAGAGCTGCCTGTGCCCCAGGGAATCCTTGGAAAGGTGGGTTCTGAGGTGTGAGGCGTGACATGGTCCATCTATCTGCCTGTTTTGCGCCTGTCCCTGCTACTGCTGCTGCGCTGGGTTCCATCACTTTGAACTTCCATTTCATCACTCTAAATCTGTTGGCGTTTTATGGTCACCTGAGCTTTTCCGTGTCTTTAGCCATCCAAGGACAGGCAACCCTGGCAAGGATGAGCACACTCACCTAACTGTGTGACTTGCGCCCTGGGGTGTTTCGTGACATTTGTTCCGTGCACTGGGGGATGCTTGCTGCCATGCTCTGCACAGCTCGCCGTGGTGTCGCAGCAGCTCGCGGCGCAACAGGCGGCTGCCGCGGCGGGCACTGGCGGCCAGCTTTCTGCGTCGGACCGACAGCTGGTGGGACGGTGGGGTGAGGAGCTTGTATACCACTGGCTGGTGAGTGAGATGCATGAGGGTGGGGGTGGGGTGACTGGGGGTTTGTTATGTATACATGTCAAGGGAAGAAGTTGGATTCTTATGTGATCTTGATTCTTGATGTGGATCAGGATAGCAGCTTGTGGATGTGAACTGTGGATGTGAACTGAGACTGGAAGAGGTTGGGGCGCACTGTGGGTGGGCTGTGCACGATGGATAGCTGTGCTGTGGCATGTGACGTCGCCAGCGTGCAGAAAGCGCACCCAGTGGCTGCATCTTCTGGTACACGCTGCACCACACATCACAACATCGATGACCGCCTGAACGTGGGCCCCGCTGTCCTTGTGCCTGCCGCACGCAGGCTGGGCGTAGTGCTGAGGCCCTGCGCCAGCTGGGGGACGCCGTACCGGAGGGCTCACGTGTGGAGTGGGTGAATGAAGAGCAGGAGACAGGACTACCATATGACCTGGTCATACGGTGAGGAGTGTGAGAACATAACTCAAAGCCATGATCCCATCGGCTGCTGCGAGCTGGCATGTGTTCAGTGTATGAGATTGCTTTGTGCACTGATCCGGGTGTGGTGTGTGCTGTACCGGGGTGTTTTCAATAGCACACAGTATCATCCCACCCCTGACTGCTCCTGCTTTTTCGCAGCCGCACACAAGGCAGTACACAAGGTACCGCACGCATTCTGATTGTGCCCCTGTCCTGCTTCTGGCCTCAGCTCACCGGCCGGTGGGAGCAGCAGCATCCCAGTGCGCTATGTGGAAGTCAAGTCAAGTGCTTCACGAGCCAAGGATGTGTTTGAGATGTCACGTGCTGAGCTGGCGTTCGCAGAGCGTCACGGGCCCGCATACGAGGTGCGTGTAAAGACTGTGCACACAAACAAGCACATGGCATGGCTGTAACCAGTCAAGTTGTGATGGCGCAACAAATATCGCACTATGGTGAAGAAGAACCATCACGCCGTTTGAACCACACACATAAACCCACATGACAGTATACGAGCATGAGCACAGGAACCTAAACCATGGATTCAACCCTGGCAAACAATCCAAGAGTGGACATGGAACCTGGACAGCAAGGGAACCTGCAAACAACCACTTAATAGTAACAATAACACGGCGTGTCACAGATGTGTCTGCATAACAGCTTGACCGATCACACGTCTGCCCCATGCCCCACACACTGTCCTCAGGTGTGGCGCGTGCGTGGGGCGGGGAGCAGCAGCCCGGGTGTGATGCGGCTGGTGGATCCTGTGGGCCTCTGGCAGCGTGGCACCATCTCGGTGTGCCTACTGGTGTAGCTGCAGTGTGGCTGCTGGTGCTGTGATGCTGAGTCTGCTGATTGCTCCTCCTGAAGGCACAGTCCTGTATGCCGCATAGTGTATGTAGCTGCTGTTGTTGTAGTAGCTCGTACAGACGCAGACGTACGGTGCGTACAATTGGAGGTGCTGTACTGCTCTCGCCTGATTGGCCTTCTGTGGCAGGTTTGGTCAGCTTCTGCCACGCGTGCGTGGTGGCAGTGGCTGAGTGCTTATCCGATGCGTCCAGAAATGCTCGCAGCTTCGGTGTACTGCCGTGACAGTTGAAGCAGCAGTTGAAGCAGCAGGCAATACAAACTGCATGTTGCACAGACAGGAAGCCTGCAGGCTGGCACATCCTAACGGTGTGTACACAAGGTTTGATACACCTAGTAGGACCAGTGGCTGCTGTCGTTGCATCATTTGAGCTGAGGGCCCTGTGACGTGAGCCCGATGGGTGCAGGCAGGGCAGGCTGGACGTCACAAGACTGCATAGTAATGAGGATCATGTAGCCTGGGCCAACGCACAGATAGTTGGTTGTGGTGCATCGATTACAGGGTTAGATTTGTGAAACTAGCAGGGATGGGTTGCACCGTTCAAGACGCACTCCAGCATCAATCCAGTCCATCAGCTAGATTGCCTACGTGCCTACGGGGATAGCAGCTTCAGCCACAACCAGCTTCGCACAGCCAGCCGAGTGAGTAGCTGGCAAGACTCTGCTACAGAGCCCTCCCCAAAAAATGAACTCGCCTATGGTCTGCCTAACGGTATGCCGCAAGCTAATTCTTCTAGAGTCTGTCACTTGGCCCGTCACCACCCTCGTCCCTGCATCTGTGCATGGCCATGTCCCACTTCCGCTCAATATCAACCCTGTCCATGCAGCCAGAACACCCACAAGCCACGCCCTCAGCTGGCCTCATCTCCCACGTGGCCGCAGCCCCATGCCCAGCCGCCTGCCGCACGCACCCCCTCCACCGCCCGCCCCTGCCCCCTCCCCCTTGCTCGCAAATGTCAGTGCCCCCAAGAAGCCCCCGCCCAGCCCGCCCCCGCTCCGCTTATACTGCTCCTCTTGGAGCGCCCGCGACAGCCGGCTCATCTCCTGCTGCTGCTCAGCAGCCCTCTGCGCGGCTCGTTTACGCAGAGCGGCGTTCACTGCCGGCTCCTCCTGCTCCTCGTCCACGCCCGGCGCCGTGGCCTCCACTCCCTGGAAACCCCCACTGGCCGCTGCAGGCGACCGTCCCCGGGACCTCCCCCCACCGCCTCCGAAACCACCGCCCTCCTCCTCATCTTGACCATACCCATAGCCCCCTTCGTCCCCCGCCTGTGGGCCATCCTCACCCCCAGCTGCGCCCACCCCCGCAGCTGCGGCGGCTGAAGGATCCGCAAACAGGCCCGCCAGGGCATTGTAGTTGATCTTGTTGGACAGCTTTTTGGACTCAAGCATGGTCTTGGCTGCATCCTCTGCAGTCTCAGCAGGCGGTCCTGCTGTCTTGGGCTTCTTGTTGTACGTGCGCTTGGGCCGGTCCCGTGGGGCCCTGCCCTCCGCCACCTCCTGAGCAGCCAGGGCTGCCTTGGCCTCTTGCTTCTCGATCCACTCCCTGCGGTATGGTCGTGGCGGCGGGCGGCACGGCGGCATGAGCGGGGCTTGAATTAAGGCTGTTCAGGCAGTGTTCGCGCTCGTAGCAGATATGCAGCAACACTCAGCGCCAAAGACATGGCAAGGTACCCAGGCTTGTGCACAGGGTGCACAGGGCAGCACTTGTGTACACGGACCAGCAGGGCCTCTGTGAGGGAAGACAGATTCCAGAGCAGAGCTACCCACTTGTTCATCTCAGTCCACAGCATCGTCTTGATTTCTGTTTCTTCTCGTGAAGCGATGTACATGTCCAGCTCCTCTGATTCCATGTCTGACAACTCCTCATCTGCATCCACTTCCACCTCCTCCTCCACCTGCAGGCCACGGTGCGGAGCAGTACAGTCCATCGCATGGTGCAGGGCGGTACAGATTGCGGTACAGAGCAGTGCAGAGGCAAGATGGTGCAATGTGGGTGGAGCCGGTCAGTGCAGGCAGCACAGTACAGCTCATGTGGTATGGCGTGGCATGGGGCAGTACAGAGAAGTTGCTAGCGCGGACAGGTGGGTGCGCACGCATGCCAGTCAGGAATCGTGCCACACAGGTCACAGTTCGCATCTGGCAGGTGCCAGGACACAAATGTCAGACGAACGCAGCAAAGCAGCAAAGAGGGTAGCAGCAAGTCTACACAGCACACCCAAAATTCCCCGTTCACCTCACCTCCTCCTCCACCTCCTCCATCTCTTCACTACCGTCCTCCTGGGCCTCCCCACTGCCGCTGTCTTCCTCCTCCTCGTCGTCCTCCTCCTCCTCCTCCCCATCTTCGTGCTCTGCCACCTCGCCATTTCCCCGGGGCCCTGCACGTGCCTTCCTAGCTTTCTTCTTCGGCCGCTTGACCATGCGCTTGACCATGCGCTTCACGAGCTTTGTCCGCCGCTTCAGCACGACAGGCGGGGCCACCAGTGCAAGCACCTTGGCGGTTTGTGTCTGCGGCCCCCCTGACTCTGCTCGCTGCGTCTGGTCCACCTGAGATGCCTGTGCCTGCGGCCCACCGGTCTGGGAAGCACTCCCCCCTGGCCGGCCCCCTTGCTGCTGGCTCGGCCCTGCATCACCCCCTGGCCCATACGCCTGCGTCGGCCCCTCCCTGCTCAGCCCCTCGTCATCCGACGCCTCGAAGCGCACGCGTTTCTGACCCGCCTTGGTGATTGGTTCCCCCCCCGCTGCTGCCCCCGCCGCCGCCGCCACCACGATAGCCATCTCACCCTCACCACCAGCAGCCCCTGCTGGCCCAGCTGCGCCCTCTTCCTCCTGCTGTGTGCCCTCCTCCTGACCCATCACGCGGGTAAGCTTGCGCAGCTCAGCTGCGTGCAGGGCCTCATCCATCTCACGCAGCTCCGGGTCCAGATCAGGATCTGCAATCTGGCTACGGTCACGTGCCAGCGTGTTGGCTGCACTCGGGTCCTCTCCTGAGCCCCCCAGCAGCAGCAGCTGCTCCCCACCTGCGCGCGCGCGCACAGTCCGCATGCACGCCCGGACGTCAGCTGGGATCTGGGCTGGAGCCACAGAAACAACAGCAGTAGGCAGGCGGGCAGGCGGGCAGCAGGTGGGCCCATACAGCACGCTCACCTATCATCCCCCTCCCCATCCCAACGCCTATCTCTGCAAGGCCCAACCTGCCCAACCCAGCCCCAGTCCCCCAGACCCCGGCTTGCTCGCCAACCCGCCTTCCCTGCGCTCCCAAGCCCACCCGAAAAGCCGTGGCCAGCCCTCAAGAGTCACACCTGAAGGCAGTGCCAGGAGCTTGCGCTGCCGCTCACGTTCATCACGCCGCAAGTTGCGGCTGTAGGCTGGGGGGTCCATGGCGCCCTGCACACGCGTGTGCCGGTCATCTTAGAATATATATATATATATATATTCTTATAATAATATAATATTATATAAATGTCAATCAACATGTGCATTCGACTGATTGATCGGTAGGCTCAGGGCTCAGGGCATCTGCACACGAGCAAGGGACCCCAGTGCAGCTGCACCCTCACAACTGGGCAGGAGTGTTGCATTGGACGTACAGGGCAAGCGCCAAGCACGTGGCCGAAAATTTGGAAGGTGCAGAACGCAAGCTTGGGTGGGGCTTCGAGACAGTGCCGCTGGCGTATATGGTGTCACACGCAAGGTGGCCGGCCCCATGCCCCTGACACAGGTCCAGGATGCGTGCATGAAGCATGCATTTGCACTGCAGCCTCTTTGGGCATTTGGGCATGGCTCTTGCAGTCTGAACCCCCATGCCTACCTGGAACACGCCACCTGACGCCTCCAGATAGTCTTCGAAGCACTTGCGGCACATGCCGTGCGCGAACGAGGGCGTGCCAAAGTTGACATGCTCGCACGCACCACTCTTCTGCTGCCCAAGCCGCTTGAGCTGCCGCGCCTTCTCAGCTGCCCTGAACGCGCGGACCTCCTCGTCCTCCTCCTCCTCCCCGCCCTCCCCCCCGACGGCCCGGATGGCCAGTTCCCTGGCCCCCCCTTCTTCGTGACCAGCCGCATCAGGGGCGGTGCCTGCCCCAGGGGCGTCTGGCAGGGCCAGCACCTCAGGGCCTGCCTCCAGCAGCAGCTGCTGACGCTCCGCGAGAGCACGTGCCTGCGACGACGGGGCATGGGCGGGGCATGCATGCATGCCCAGACAGCTGCCATGCGCACACGCTGCCATGCGAGCACGTCGACGCATGTGCACGAGCAAAGAAGCCGCCGTGCGCCCTCACCAGGCTGACTGCAAGTGAACTGAGCATCATTATGCAGAATCAATAATACGGATATGCACACCCAAACGATGGTGCTGCAGTCCAACACAGACTTCATCCATAAGCTGAGCATGTGCACGACGCAGTGGGTATGCACAGTGCACACCAGCATGAAGGCCCGCCCAACGCATGATACCCCCAAGCACCGAGCCGCCCTCCTGCCCGTACCTTTTCCTCCTCAAATGCGCGCGCGCGCTCCTCAAAGTCCGAGACCGTGAGATCGCCTGCTTCAGACTGCGTGGCAGGTATCCAGGTGCACATGAGAGTGGTAAGGACTGCAGTAAGGAAAGCTGACGGGATGGATGGATTACGTGGGCAAACATATGGATGGATATTATTTTAGGTAGATAGGCACATACAAAGTCAGGCGACGAGTCAAGGCGGCGCGCGTGCCAGTACCCAGTACCCATGTGATCACACGGCAGTGGTATAACATAACCCAAGACCCGACATCTGGAACACCACTAGATGGAGGATGAAGAATACTGTACATCGCACGCTGTCCCGTGCGCGTTGATATCATAGTACGACTCGCAATCTTATTAGTCACCTGTGCAAACTCCATCACTCGCCGCTCCACAGTGCCCCAGCCAACGTGTACAACCGAGATGATCTCTCGCTTGGTGCGCTCAAAGCCATGGATGTGTGCCGCAATGAAAAGCGCAGCGCCGCACACGCCGCTCGGACGCCGCCCAGTCTGCATCCAGTCACGCTTCATGCTCTGCACCAGCTTCAGTGCGGTGTTGTACACAGCCTGCACGGATAAGCACGGCAGCAGCGGCAGCACAACCAGATGCTTGCAAGCTTGCATGCGGGATAATCAGCATCATGCCGCACAAGCTTGCATGTTGTTGTGCATGCGTGGCAAGGAGCTGTGGCGTGCAGAGACGGGATGGCGGCACCCACTGTTGCCTTGTTCTCAAACTTGAGCCGGTCTACAAAACGGTGGAGGTATAGCGAAGGGTCGATAGGGCGCGTCAGCGTGGGGTAGTCATCCATGTGGAAGAGGCGCAGTAGCTGCAGGAGTGGGCAGCAGGCGGGACGTGGTTAAAAGGTAGATGTAGGGGAGAGCTTCACACACCAGGGCCGAGAGCACTGCATCGCTTGCCAAAGCGGCAAAGGAGGCACTGGGCCACTGCGGCCGAGGTTGCAAGGATGATGTCTACCTGCCTTTCCTGCCCCCTTGCTTACCCGCGCGACCAGGTGCACCGGCGATTCCATCACACATTGACAGCCGAACGCCCCACATCATCAACAAATCAGGCAAGCCGTGCAAGCCAGCCAGGGCACAGACTCGTGGAGTCCAAGTGAGCAGCATCACTAAAGCCCCTGCCCCTGCCCCTTCACTGCCTGTGCCCAGGGCCCACCCACCTGCATGTACACAGCTCCCAGTGCAAACACATTGATGGACAAGTGGTCCGAAAAGTCGATGAGCATGTAGGGGCGCTTCTCCTGCCGGCAGTAGATGTACAGGCACGCGGCTGCGACTTGATTCACGCGCCGGCCGCGTGTGAAACCGCTCTGCATTGCGAGCTTGTAGAACCTGTGTGACACTTCCACCGCTTCATTATGGGGCATGATTCTGAAGTGCTCCACCAGGGCTGAGATCTCCATGCGGCCACGCGCGACCGCATTCTCGTGGCTGTCGCTCTGCATGGGGGTGGACGGGCGGGCGCAGGGGGTGCCATGTGGCAGGGGTGGCCCACGTGCGTGTTCCAGGGGCAGGGCAGGAGGGCGGAGGGGAGGTGCGTGCATGCGCGATGCGCGTGTGTGGCTCGGTGCGTCGAAAGGCTTGTGCCAAAGCAGGACAGCAACCAGAGTTGCAGTGTGGCCACAGTGGCAGCATGCAGGAGGCCGTAGCAGGTGCATGCGGCCTGTGCGCCGTGGCCAGCCCATCAGCTTGTGCACAGCATGGTGCATGGAGGCATGGAGTGCGCAGCTCAGGCTGTCCCCACCTGGCCAGCCCACATGCGGCCACCGGAGTAGCGCCCCAAGCCACGGACTTGGCCAGTCTCGCTAACAAACTTGCCCATTGCCTCGCCCTCGCCATCTGCACCCTTGGCGAACTGGACATCATTCGCGAAAGCAATGTCCTCCACCACACGACCACAATTGACGCAGCATGAAAATCCATTTGCAATGTCATTGTCAAGCTCCACATCGGCTTGGCACGTTGAGCACCAAACCATGGTTGCTCACGCCCTTGGGGCCCAGCTACATCACACAGCTAGAATGCTGCAGCTGAGCCCAAGGGAGCTTAACAAGGGTTCTCCCTCGGCGAGAAGTGAGATTTCTTTGACCTGCCTTGTTGCGTTTCTCTTAATAGCCCATAAGAAATGCTTTGTGATTAAACCCACGCAGCCAACTTTGAGGTGTCTCATGGCGACAACCTTGGCAGCTTGTAATCCCTGATATACATATTCATTTTTGACACAAGCTCTATGATGGTGAGGATGCTGCTGGTTGAGTGTGCTTGAGCACTGCACTTAGAGGCGGTACTAACACTTGCACGGGACGCTGCGTTCTGGAGCAGGCGAGGAACCTGGTCTGGGCAGATCTCTCAGAGGAGCAGCTGGCATCAATACGCAACCCACACCCTAAGCGAGGACAGAGCCCAAGAGACCTGCTGGCCAAGTTTTTAGGGATAACAGATCCTCATTCATCCCTAAATGCTATCAGCTTGGACCTATATGTGCACACACTGCAGTTTGGGCAGGTAAGCAGGGTGGCATGCGGGTCATTGTGGGTGCCTCGCATGCGTGCACATTGCCCATCATGCGACACGTGCATGTGCTTCCTGTTACATGTGCTGTATGCAGCCCAGTTGCGTATGTGCTCATTACTATTGCCCGTGTGTTCACAGCACTGCAGACACATTTGTGCAGACCATTGGCAGTCACTTAACCCCCAGCATGTTCGACAGCGCGTACACAATGTGTATCGCTGGACGCAACCTTACAAAAGTGTCTATGTGCCAAGCTGCCGCCATCCTGAACACCATGCCAACACCCTGCACCTGCAGACGTTGCAGTTGGCAGATGACAAGCTCTCTGCACTCCTGTCCATCATGAAGCTTGTGCACAAGAAGTCTACAGAGGACCGCATGCCTGTTGACCGTTCGTTCCAGCTACTCAAGGACACGCTGCTGCAGCACAGCGTGCAGCGGCCACCCTTCAGCATAGGCCTGTTCACACTGCAAGAGTACAAGAAGATCCTGGAGTGGGCATTGGACTCGTACTACAGGCACTACAAGCTGTACCAGTACACGTTCACAGACAGGTGTGGCGCAGGCGGTGATGCCCGGTGTGATTGGAAGGCGACTAAGCTCGTTTTCAGCTGGTCGCATGCTGCCCACACTTGCGCCTGAAAGTCATGGGCTGCCATGGAAGCCATGCAGCACTCTGCCATGAGTCGGCCATCTCGGCCATGCGTCAGCCAGCACATGCTACGCCTGCCTACCTGCCCCCAGTGGAGCAGCTGACCAAGCACCCATGCAGTGCAGCCATGCAGGCCCGAACCCTGAGCACTGGACCTTGCTTTGCGTGCGCATGCCTGCAGAGTGGTGATGAATGTGACGCAGCAGCACCCTACAGACAAGGTGGAGCTGCCACCACTGGGGATGCTGCAGCCGCTGAACGACGCGCTCACCTCCGAGCAGCATGCCGCAGTGCTGGGCGAGGAGGCCAAAAAGGTGAGGCATACTTTCCAGCATACCTTCACAATCTTTGTTTTTCAGTTGTTTGCGCTCATCTGTGTCCATGGTCAACAGCTCAACACAAGCTACCGTTGTACACATGTGGCGTGCATGAGCCACGTGTGATGGTAAGGCTGCGGTGTTGCTCGTACCATACCAATCACCGCATTTGTGCTGCTCCTCATGGCTGGTGCATGCGCACGCATGCGCGCGCAGCGGGAGGAGGATGCGGCGGCTGCCGAGGCCGAGGCTGTGCGCGTGGCAGAGGAAGAGCGGCTGGCACGGCTGCGTGCAGAGTACGAGGCGGCCATTCCTGATGAGATCCGGGAGCGCGTGCAGGCAGCGGTGGAGCGTGAGCTGGTGCGTGAGCCCTTGTGTGACCCCAGCCGAGAATAATCCTCTGGAACCTGGAACATTTGCAGGAACATCCATATCACAATACGCTTACAGTTGCTGGCTGACAGTTGCTGGCGTACAGCTGCTGGCTTACAATTGGTGGCTTCTGAAGCATGAGTATGGCCATACATGCGTGCAGGTGCTGCTGAAGCAATCGATGGAGGCTCAATTCCAGGAGCAGACAACTGTACTTCAGGAGAAGATCGGCAGCTTGGAAGCCAAGCTGGCAGGGCAGCCAGCGTGAATTGAAGGGCTGTGTTTGCATGCATTCTGATGCCGTGATGGTCAAGTAAGCGCAGGGCTATGCAACCCTTGAGGGAGATGGCCCTTTGGCTTGGCTTGAGCTGTTCATTGCAGTGCAGTCCTTGAGGTGCTGTGACGCAGCTTGTTCCTGCAGCTGATCGTGATGTTATGCGGCTGTAATGAGTCTTTATCAGGCCTTGTGCCAGCTTGTCACTGCAGGAAATATCATGCTGGTTTCATGAAGGCTGCATGGAGGCCACTGCATGCAAGACACAACCTTGGACGACATGACAGTGTCGGTTCACCCAGTCGTCCCACACCACCCAAAGTGGGAAAGAGACGCGAGCTGGTTTATAGCACGGTGTTTCTAGACGGCGTTAGCACCAGTACCATTCACGCTGTCACACACTCATCGATTCGGGGAGCACGAGGAGGCGCAGGCTATCAAAGCAAGCACGCAGATGATGTACAGCATTCGTTTCAGGGTGCTTTCGTCCATGTTACCGCTGACGATATAGGATCAAGTGCTTCTTGGTGGGGCCAACAGGTGATCCAGCAAGATGCTGGCCCTGGCAAACACTGACCCTAATGCGGGCTCAGGAATGCATCTAGGACGGCAGGCTCGTGGCAGGTGCGAGCAAAAGGCTTGCAGGACAAGCTGCCTGGGTCCAACGTGTAGGTCACATCATGTACTGTGGCTACCCGCACACCGTAGCCACTGACACATCGAGCGTGCACCTCGCCCACGCTGCACAGGTCACAACGCTCGCTGTCAGCTGGCACGACTCAACTGCCTTTGCTACGACTACCACGACGGTCAGCATCACTTCACGCCGTGCGGGCTTGGGAGCCGCTGAGTGGTGACATGACCCGCCAGATCGGCGCCATGGCCACCGGAATGCCAGGCAGCAGCACTGGACCCACTAGAACACGTGCAGCATCTGCAACCTATGCGGCACGAGCTCCCAGCGTAAGGGCCGTACAGTGGAAGCAGCTGGAGCAGGAGCAGGGGGGGCATGCCAGGGCAGGGGCCCGTCTCAAGAGCCACCCATTGACACATGACCCAGCGGTCCAGGACCCCCTGCAGTTTGGCTTCGTGCCTGACCCATATGCCAGCTTTGCCAGGCCGTGCAGCCCAAGTGCGTTTGAATCTGTTCGCACAGGCAGCTCAGCCGGCAGGGACTGCAGCAGTGCAGAGGGCAGTACTGCTGCTGCAGGCCATGTCCCGCTCCCAATGCTGAGCTTTGGCAGTGGCCACCCTGGGGCAGCTGGCAGCCAGACAAAGAGCATGGCCACGAGGCTGCACGCAGGCAGGTGCAGCGTTTGTACGTGATGAATTCGAGCCTTTGGCTTGGCTGCTGCTTGCATGCGGTAACGCCGTACTGCATGAGCCGTTCGCATGCCGCTGAGCTGGCCCGCAGACGCTGTCCCTTGTGCCCAAAGCATGATAGTAGTGGTGAGCTGATGGAATGTGCTGTGCATGCGCGATCTGCACGTCCGCTACAGGTGCAGCGAGCTCGAGGCGACATGTGATGGCAAGGTCCATGCCTGAGGACCACAGCCACTACACCAGTGACGGCCCGTTCAACTCCCCCATGTCACCCCAGAGGGGCCGTACAGACAACCGCGGCTCGCGCAAGGAGCCCCAACAGCCCGTGCAGCCTAGCCCTGCCCTCAGCTCTGAGACCGCTGTCAGCAGCACCCAACAGCCTGCTGACACACCTCGTGAGGCAGGACAAGACGTGACAGCAGAAACTCCACCTGCTGGGGTGGTGCCCGCAGCCAATAATGGAGTGGGGCCCGCAACCAATGAGGGGGCGCCCGCAGCAGATGAGGGGGTGCTTGTAGCCAATGAGGGGCTGCCCGCAAGCGACGGGGTGGGGCCCGCAGCTGCTAATGAGGTGGTGCCCTCAGGGGGGCTGCGACAACAGCGCCCCCGGGCTGTAATGTGGGCGCCATGTACTCAGCCACCCGCTGCAGCTAGGCCCGCCACTGCCCAGGCATCCCCAGCTGCTGCAAGGGCGGAGTCTACACAGCCAGGGAGGTCTATTGGCAGTTCTAGCCCTGAAGGCCTGGTACGTGTGGTTGGCGCCTGCAGTGCTCTGCTGGCCGTGATGCATAAAGGAGCTTTTATACAAATAGCATCACGCTGACCCTTACGTATGTCTGTACCGTGTCTGGATCCCTGACAATCCTAGATAGAAGAGTGTCAACCACCCGGGCGGCTTTACAATGCCCGCTATTGTTGTGTCTCACATAAGAGCTGTATTATGGGGCGGGGTACCATACCCATCAGCCATCGCTGCATCTATAAGCAGCCTGAACAACAGGCAACTGGGCACTGACGGCGCCACTGTACATGGCCGCTTGCAGGACGGCTTGGACGTGGTGACGCAGCAGGTCAAAACACACCTCAATGCAGCAGCTGACGCCCTACGCGTAGTCAGCACCCTGGAGCCTTTGCTCAGCCCCAGCAAGTGTGCAGAGTTCCTCAGATGCGAGGAGCTGATCGTTGATGTCTCGGTGCGGTGCTGCTACTTCTGCTCCCTCCCTTGCCACCTCCATCCATCCCTGCAATTGCGTTGCCCTCATGCATTTCCTTTATAATAATATCGATAACACGTCGTTTCACAGATTTATCCGCTTGCCGAAGCCCATCAATAGAAGTTCCTTAGAGAGCCAGGTGCCTGCACGGCGTTCCAGTTGAGTGAAGCAAACACTAATCCAACATACACCAGCCCATCCACTTTGCACCGCACCACCACATGCATTTCCTTGTCTAGCTGCTTTGCTGTGTTGGACAGGGCCCATGCATGACCCATGTGGCTAATGCACTGCCATCATGCAGCGTGTGATGCATGACTGCACAGCTAGAGCCGTGAATCCACCAGCCCAAGTGTGGCATGCTGATGTGCTGCGCGTGCATGCAGCCGGACGGCATCAAGCAATGTATCAAAGGAAACAAGATCATGCAGGTGCCCCAGCAGCTGCGGATGCTTGTTTGTAACTACCTGGATAAGTGTCTGCCCATGTACGAAGCGCGCCTTGGCCACCCACCTGCTGAGACGAACTATGACGACAGCTGGTAAGACAGACAGCTAGACGCGCATGCGATGCAGGGTGTGCAGGGTACAGGGTGGAAAGCCAGTAGCGCTGGCTTGTTTTGTGCACGCACGCACGCTCGCAGAGGCACGCATACTGTAGACGGATGCTCTAGTGCAGTCAAGCACAGAGTACATCGGCATAACGCTCATGAGCCTTCAGCTGCAAACTGTGTTCATCCGGGTGGTGACACAGGACACACCACATGTGCGTGTGATTAGGATGTACTTGATTGCTCGTGTGCATGCATGCAAGCGGCCGGAAGGCAAGTCCTGGTCGCCTGGCATGGAATGCTTGATGAGCACGGTCGGCTGTGCCTTCCTTCCATCAAGGAGCTCGAAGACGGAGGATCGGGCCTTTACCAGTTTGCATTCTCCGTCCGAGACCCAGGTAAGTAAACACCCATGCAGACTCTGCACTCCTGCAATACAGCCGCATGCAACAACATCTGGCAGTTTGGCACATGTGTGCCTTGCTGCGCTGTTCATGTAACTTGCCGCAGGTCACGTGCCATCATGGTTGCCGTTCTGCTGTTTGAGCCCCGAACTGCCCACTGTACTAATGTACTGCGCTGTTTTACATCATGATCTGCCGTGTCTTCAGAGACTGGGAGGGTTGAGCACATCATCTTTTACCTTGGCTGCAGCAGTGAGTACAGAGCACAGTATCCTCTTGCATCTTGATATGTGCTGTGTGCGGCGTGCTTTTCAAGCCAGCAGGCAAACATGACACATGCTGTAGCACAGCACGTGCACAATTGGTACCTACCCATGGCGATCGGTCATACATTGCTGGAAACCCCTCAGTTGCATGCTGGTACCATTGTTGCTTCTGGTGCCACCGCCATGTCGCTGCAGTTGATATGCGTGCACGCCTGAAGGGCTACATCTCGAGCGGTTTTATTGCGCCATTCAACGACTTTGAGCAAAGCAAAAGCTCTGGCACACGATGGCCCTGGAAGTGCGTGTGCTTCCTCGTGCCACAAGTCATGGAGTTCCCACCTGACCTGGTGCACGTGTCTGTCAGGTGCGGGTGCACCACCCTGCTGATAATAATAATAACACGGCGTGTCACAGATGTGTCACCCTGCTGGCTGGTGCTATTGCCACAGTCACTCGACACATCCTGAGGCTGGCTGTGCAGGGAAAGGCGGCCAGCGTGTGGCAAGCATGCGTGTCATGTGACCACCCACTTGCCATATCCACTCTATGCAGTTAATAAGCACCGCTGTGCTAACAGCCAGCTTGTTCCGTGACTTGATGCCTCGTCTTGCCAGGTGTGGCCAATGTGTCTCTCGTGCCCATGTGCATAACTTCCAGCTCCTCGCGCCCTCACTGAGAAGCCTGGCACGCTGCTGCTCAACACCTGCCAGGTGCCTAAAAATGGGCCGGAGGCGTGACTTAGGTATCGAGA
The DNA here is from genome assembly GCA_001662365.1 of Chlamydomonas applanata. Classification (NCBI taxonomy): domain Eukaryota; kingdom Viridiplantae; phylum Chlorophyta; class Chlorophyceae; order Chlamydomonadales; family Chlamydomonadaceae; genus Chlamydomonas; species Chlamydomonas applanata. The sequence continues at coordinate 192,156 of BDCZ01000020.1, read as the reverse complement.
GGCTGCTCAAAGAGGTGGAGGATGCTGGCCTGGCAAGGAATGACTACGCAGCCAACTCGCTGTACGGCAACATCATCCGGCAGTACCGCCGGATCCTGTTTACCGATGGCCGCCCCCTGACGCCCGTCCTGCGCGAGTTTGAGGAGGTGCGCCTGTCGGCCTGTGTGTCTGACTCACTAGGACTGACTGACACTTGAGGATACCAGTATGGGACTGTTTGAGCGGAGCACACTGTACTGCTCCCTGCTCCTGCATGCACCACCAATGTGCACGACATAATCCTCGCCTTGCGCGCGCAAAACACAACCCGGGCCATGAATGCTACGAATGATCTATGCTCTGCAGAAGCAGAACGCCATGGCAAGAGCAGGCACCCTTGGACAAGGCCCACCGGCCGCCACCAGCGGCATGACGGGCAGCAGCCTGCCACTGGGACCGCCTTCCTCGCAAGCATCACTGGAATCTGCTGCCAGCGAGCCTCCAAGCCCACCGCACAGCACTTCTGCACCTGTGGGCCTGCCCGTGGAGCAGGACCCCAGCTTCCAGGACAGCAGCATGCTGCCAGCAGCTACCGATATGGTGACAACCGGGGGCTACCAACCCTCACTGCCATGGCCCCCCAACCATTATGAGGCCACTGCTCGACTATGGGCTGAACTGGAGGCCAAGGGGCTCACCCCCATGGAGCTGCCCCACAGCATGTGGCTCACTCAAGATGTGGCATGGCGCCAGGGCTGGGCGGCACTAGTTCAGGTGTTCCCGCCCGAACTGCGGCAGGCTGTGACTGGCCGTGAGGTGCAGCAGTACGCTCGGGCCTCTGTGGAGGAGGTGGGTGCCTTTGTGGCATGGTACAGCAGCAGCCTGGGCTGCTACCTTGGGATGAGTTCCATGCAGGAGCAGCTGGAGGGTGGCCGTGCACTGGCCATGGTAGACCTGGTGCTACTGGGCTGGCTACTGTCTCGCTGCCAACAACATACCCAGCCCGTCCACATCACCGTGCACAGCTCGACGGGCCAGCGAGAGAGCTCCTCACCAGCGCCTGCGGTGGAGCTGCGCCCTGCGCAGCTGGAGCTGCACCTGGCACGCACAGGCGCCCTGGGGCCGGATGGACAGCCCTCCGAGTGGCGGCCATTGGTGCAGCTGCTGCAACCTGGCCGCATGCAGCCATAAGATGACGAGGACGCGGTGCCTCGAGGGAAGGATGGTGTTGATGAAGGGACTTGACCCTGGACTTGACCTATACACGTTATTAGTTAGCCGTGTTTGAAGGGTTTTGTACACGTACAGCTAGCTCTACAACAGGCAAGAGGGTGTTGAGATTGAGCCATCCGCACACGAGAAAACATACAGTACATCCATGCAATACAACCCAATGAAGGCGATGTGCGGTCCAGTGCTGCACAAGATGATTATCAAGGGCTACATGTAACAGCAGCTGTACGCCTGGTGTCAGCCCTGTGCCCAGCTGTCGCGTGTTAGTCAAGCTACTGCTAAGCCCAGTATAGCGACACCATTGCATTGCGCTCGAACTGTGGTGAGATTAAGCCAAACATATCCAGCAGCAACAGAGCACCAACACCGGGTCATATGAGCCTCATACATTCCTGCTGACAGCTGGTCAAAAACACGCGCCACCGCGCGACAGACCATATTTTGAGCTGATCTAGCTGATCCAGCAGGCACCGCCTGCTTCCCACTGCCAAATCAAAGATGCAGCTCGCTCCCACCAAGAATGTTGGCCAGAGGCCTGCGCGTGCGATGACTGTGCGCGCCCAGATGCCTCAGCGCCCCGTGGTGCAGCAGCAGCGGAAGTCCATGTTGACCGCAATTGCATCTCAGCTGGGTGCCGCAGCAGGTCTGCTCCTGACCGCTTCTGGCGCGCAGGCAGCTGCAGAGGTAATGTCTGCAATGCACTCAAAGGCGCAGACGTGACGTGGCTGCGGCATTCAACCAACGCCTTGACCTTCAAATTGCGCTCAGGTGGCTGCTGCTGCCGGCAGCAGCCCCTTGCCCGTGGTGATGGCATTCATCGGCGGTGGTGCTGTTGCGTTTGCCGGGTCTCAGTTCCTACAGGCGAGTCCACAACTGTCCCATGCATAGCGCATGGCTTCGCTCCGGCAGTAGCGGTCAGGGAGCCTGCAGGGTGGGACAGCGAGGATGTGCTGCTTCTTGCTTCTTGCAACAGGGATGTGAGGGCTTCCCTCTAGAACCCGGTGCCACGAGGGGCAGGCGCGTTCAAGGCGCACTACGCTGTGTTGACCAGTGTTGACCATACTACACGCTGACGCGCTGCACGTGTTTTCCCCACGCACGCCCTACCCCTTGCTGCACCGCAGAAGGGCAGCTCCACCACCACCAGCACCTCTACCTCCTCCACTGAGGTGCCAGCTGGCCCCTCAGCCACATCTTCCTCTGCTGATGTCAAGGCGCTTCAGGACCAGCTGGCCAGAGTGCGCAAGGAGCTCGATGCGGCCCTGAAGAAGGCTGAGCAGGCCAACACCCTGCGTGACGAGCTGAAGGCCAAGGTGAATACCTACTGTACTATGCCTACTGTAATGGGAAAATGTGCAACTCTGTGCAGCGCTTGAACTGGATATCGCAACCCCTCAGGCGCACGCTGCCATCCCATGCACATGCCCCAGCTTGACAAGCTGCTGCTGCAGCACAGGACGCGCCCAGCAGCACTCTGCACTCCTTCAGCCTGCCCCGGTAGCACTGATGCGCCGACACCAACTGACCGTTTTGTTTGGTGCGCAGGAGGCAGAGATTACAAGCAAGGGCAGCGAGCTGGTCAAAGCGCAGCAGGCAGCTGCTGAGGCTGAGCGCAAGGTTCGCGAAGCCGAGACGGCTGCCACCGCAGCCACCGAGCGTGCCGCTGCCATCGAGGCCAAGCTGAAGGCTGCTGAGGAGAAGGTGTGTGCGCGGCGCAGATGCACTCTGACGCAGCCGTACCATGCAAAGCCGTGCATCACACCAAAGCTGCACGTGATGAGCTCTCTCTCCCCCCTTGTCTACCCTGCTGCTTCTGTGCTGACTTGCCTTTGCTGTCTGAGCTGACATTTAGTATCTCGGCGCTTGTGTGACGTCTGCTACCTGTGTGTACCCCTAGGTGGCCGCCGCTGCTGCCAGCACCGCTGCTGCTGCTGCGGAGGTGAACCGGCTGAAGGCCACCATTGGCAAGGACAAGACAGAACTGGAGGGCGCCCTCACAGCTGCCAAGGCTGCGCAGTTGGCGGCTGAGACAGCAGCCAAGGAGGCTGACGCCAGCGCCATCAAGGCGCGCCAGGAGTTTGGCGTTGCACGGGCTAAGGCTGCTGCTCTCGAGAAGGAGGTGGCCCAGCTGCAGGAGCAGCTGAATGTGGCAGCAGCTGAGGCGGCAAAGGAGGCTGAGGTGCGTTGCCTATACAGGCCATGCGTGCTCTCCTTGCGTCGCCTACAATGTCCTGCTTTGGCTGCCCGATCCTCATGCAAGCCAAGCACATCTGGCTTGGTCTGCATGCCTAAGAAACGTGCGTCATCTGTGCCTGTTGCTGCTCTGTTCCCAATGCTCAATTGCAGAGCACCTGTTGCCTATATGCAACATGTCATCTGTGCTGATGTCCATGTTTGCATGTTTGTGGGCGCGCCCATAGGACAAGATGTCCGGCGAGCTGTCCTCCCTCAAGGACCACATTGCTGAGCTGATGGCCAAGTCTGAGAGCCTGCAAGCCCTGCTGCAGGCCGCCAAGGCACACGAGGCGGAGCTGCAGGGGCGTGTGGAGCAGGCAGCAACTGCCCAGGCTAAGGCGGAGGCCGCGCTGGCAGCTGCCCAGAAGGCAAGCGCTGACGTGGACGAGCAGCGCAGCCGCATGGCTGAGCACCTGGACACCCTGGAGGTGGGGACCCTTGCTGCTCTGTCTTCCTGCGCGTGCTGTAGCATTGCTGCGCTGCCTGCTCTTTACGTATTGCTGGGCGTCTGGGGTTGCCTGCAGCTGGTAGCGGTGGGGGAGACGTGTGGCTTGCGGTCAGGAACAGCAGCTGCAGTAGGGGTGCAGTACAGGCCCGCACGTGCTTGCTGCGTTGCCAATGCGAAAGTTGCAGCAGCGCAAAAATGTCACGTTTCAGGTCCCATCATACTGGCAGCAGGGGTGAAACTGGCAGCCCTTATGCTGCCCGCTTGAGACCGCCCGCTCTCAACCGCAGTGACATGCATACATCCACGTCATCCGTACACCACCAATTGACGGCGCTATGAGACCCATTCCATTAAATCAAATGCATCCATCATCACACTGCACAGGCTGAGCTGGAGGTGGAGCGCAAGGCCAAGTTTGCAGCTGAGACGGAGCTGGCCGAGCTCAAGGGCACCCACGCAAAGCTGGAGGCCACCGCAGCCAAGCTGCGCGCGACACAGGAGGCGACTGCACGCGAGCTGGTGGAGCAGCAGACGCAGCTGCGCGAGGCGACGGCCGCCGCGGAGAAGGCGCGTGAGAAGTCGGCGCACTACAAGCTGGAGGCGGAGCGCGCGGCCCAGGACGTTGCAGCCGCCCGCAAGGAGGTGCGTGATTCTCATCCCCAAACCACAGCCACGACGAAGTTGAGCAGGAACTGTCTTTGACTTTGACCTTGCAACGGCTAGCTTCTGCTTGCCCAGATTGCTGCAGGCAGGTGTTGATGGGGAACAATGGTGGGGAAAGGATGAGGAAAGGATGGGGGAAGGTTGGGGAAGATGTCGCAGCCTGGAGGCAGGCCAACGTTTCAGAGTTCCAAGTACGTTCCTTAGGGTATTGCTGGCATGGTGAGCATGGTACTCCACCTGTCCCCAATTGCTGTGACGCAAGTATTAAACATCTGCTGCCTTGGCTTGGTGCCATGTGTGCAGCTGGAGGAGGTGAAGGCTGGGTCTGAGGCTGTGGCACAGCTGCAGGAGCAGCTCAAGGAGGCGCAGGTGCGCGATGTGCGGGGTGGGGTTTTATTTACGAGATGGCTCTCTGCCTTGACTCCCTACCAGATTTCATGCTGTGGCTTTGCTGCTATGGGTGTGCCTTCCGCTGCAGTGTGTCTTGCTGCTGCGTGCTAGCGCCTGCTGTCTGCTGCCGTTGGGGGGTCATATCGTCGGTGGGCTGCTGTCTTGCACATGGCTGCAGCCTGGCCGCATGTTGCAGTCCCTCCTGAACTCACCAGGCACATGGTGTACATGGGTACCCGCCTGTGCGGCTCCTGCAGGCCGCCACCACCGAGCTAGCTGACGTGCGTGCTCAGCTCGCTGCTGCACTCAAGGCAGCTGAGGCCGCAGCGGAGGCCAAGGCAGCTGCAGAGGCTAAGGCGGTGAAGGCGGCGGAGAAGGTGCCTGCCAGCCGCGCCCGCAAGGCATCCCCACGCCCAAGCGCTGCCAGCGTGCTGGCTGCCACAAATGGCGCCTCTGCTTCTGAGGATGACGAGGAGCACTTGAAGGCTGTGAAGGCAGCATCAGAGGCGGATGCCACTGCAGTTGTGGCTGCGGCGCCCAAGCCTAAGCGTGCGTCCACGGGCACTCGCCGTGCTCGCTCCTCCACCCCCACTGCTGCGGAGCCCACCCCTGAGGCCCCAGCGGCCAAGCCCAAGCGCACACGCGCCAAGTCGGCCACCCCTGCTCCCTCTGCATCTGCCACCACCACCAACTGAGCGTGGTCCAATCCTGAGGTAGTACTTTGGTGGCTGCGTGTGGTTTGATCGGGTCGCGTTGTGTGCTGCTGGTAGCCCTCACCTTGTTCATGCCGTGAAGGGTAAGGCTCCATGCCTGGGAGTGCAAGGCTTACTACCGCACACTTTCTTCTTTACAACAGGCGAGCAAGATCTGATCTGTGAAGTTAGATGGTTTGTGGAGGAGACAGATAGCTTGTCATTGGAACGCTGGCGTGCGCATACATAGGGACGGGATGACGGTCTGACGGCTGGCACTCTGCACAGACAGGCAGTGTGCATTATTAGCACGCTTGACGAACTCATACGAGGCTGGCAGTTGACTGATGTGTGGGACCTGACACTTGAGTCACGAGAGAGTAGTGCAGGGAGGCATGTTGCAGGGTGGCAGAGTCTGCAGAGCCATGGCACATGCACCACGGGCACACTCTTTCTTTTTGGTTTGTCTGAATACATCCACCGATGATGACACTGGCGGCCAACCCAAGCCACCCCACTGTAGACACGCGATCAAGGGAAGTGCCATGCATTTTACAAAAGCACAGTCGTCATGTCGGTTGCTTCCTTTGGCTGCTCGTTGTAGAGAAAGATCAGGATGTTGGGCTGGGAGTTGGCTGGAAGATACCCGCAATATGTGCCGGTCATGTGCCCAAGATGGGGTCGCTGCTGGGGCAGGATGGCAGTGAGAGAGTAACCCGAGGAGTGCAGGAAGACCCACGAGAGGCACAGGGAGGTGTGATCACAGTCCCCATGCTGATGTCCCTCATGTCCACCATCTCAACCCCTTCAACTCCAAATTCAGCATGCGTCTGACACTTGTGCCGGACGGATCTCATTCCAGATCAGCGTCATAAACCCAGCAGATTGCTGGGGCACAAGGGGTGGCTATCACGACCAGTTTCGGCCCCGCCTTGTGTGCAGTGATAGCGATCAACTCACGAATTCATGGGTTGTGGGCTGCAGCAGTGGCCAGCTGTAGCGCGCAGCACGACTGTGTATGCATGCCTGTACCCAGCTGCATGCCTCGCACCTTGCACCATGTTGCAGTGGCAGGGGCCGTCAGTACTGCGGTGGGCACTTCCAAAGCCTTTGGGATCAAATGCCACACTTCATACGTCCACCACGCATGCAGATGATCCTGCCATGCTTCTGGAGGCGGCCGCTGCGCCTGGGCCAATATGCTGTTTGATGCTGCGTCCACTGCACATCGCATGGCATGGCGCGTCCATGCTCATCCTGGTGCCATGTGCTGCACCATGTGCTGGTTCATGCCAGCGCCATGGCTGGAGCTGCGCAGGTTGCCAGATGTGCATGCAGGCCGTGCTGCGGCTCTGCTGCGACTGGCCCTGAGGGCACAACCTTGATGAGCGAGCATCTTACATGCTTAAAGACGCAGCTTTATAATAACCTATAGTGCATCGAACCGTCCTGGGCCAGATTTGGACCACAGCGACGGAACCCTGACACTAAACCCTCAGATCACAGGCCAGATTAATTTGCACAATTTGCATCTTTTACAAAATGTTAGGATGATGCTTCAACCAATGGACCCCCGAGGGGCGCAAACGAAGCAACTGGTCAGTCGACTGTCGACTGTCCTGCACGTATCTGTGGTGCTTGTGGCGGTGTCATTAAGTTTCTGCTTGTTCAATGGAAGCCTGTTTAGCTGGCACCCAGTGTTTATGAGCGTAGGCTACATCATTTTCATGAGCGAAGGGCTCCTAGCTGCGATCATGTTCAGGAATCTCGATGGCGCAGAGCGTGTGGCAGCTATTCAGAGCCATGCACTGCTGCAGCTGCGGGCAGTGCTGTGCATCCTGCTGGGGTTCGGTGTGATTTACAGGAACAAGGTGCGTGCAGTGCGAAAGGCCAGCTTACCAGGCACCTGTCGTGCATGCGCACGTTATGTGCTCAGCGCAGGCGACATGCAAGCATGTGCCATGTGTGTGCATTCAACACTGCGCGCAGGTCACCTTGGGCAAATCTCACTTCCTGTCGACTCACGGCAAGGTGAGCGATGTGGCTGAAGCAAGAACGCCTGCTGCAGGCACACTTCATGCCCCAGGCATTTACTTTGGCACACATGTTCCGTGTGTTCTGCTCCCTGTGCTGCAGCATGCTTGAATGACAGCTCACAGCAGCTGCTCGCTGACGGCTTTCCTCCACGCCTGTGCCCATGCAGCTGGGTTTCGCAACAGTTCTGCTGTCACTGCTGTCCCCGATCATTGGGACAGTCAGCTTTAGGAAGATGGGTAAGCATGGACGAGCAGAGCTGTCCTGCTGGTGACATGTATGCACGACCAACAGGGGTGGGCGCATTGGGCTCCTGAGGTGGCCCTGATGGAGCGCTACTGATGGCCCTTGTGCACTCGCATGTTCTTGGCGGCAGCACAGCTGCTTGTATCTGCTGCAGTCGTCAACAGCATCTGAACCTGTCTTGCCCGCCCCCGCATCATGTACTCCAGGGATCATCCAGAAGTTCCCTGAACGCTTGCAGCCACGCATCAAATGGTTGCATCGACAGGTGAGCTTGTTGAATGGGGCCTGCGTGCCTGCTGGGTATCAATTGGATGGGGCAGCCATGCTCATCTGTTTTACTGCACGCACACGCTTAATGAGCGTTCGTGCCTGTGGTTGGCTGCACAACATCTGGGATCTGCCTGTAGACAAGCTCCATGCTTCGTGGTGGAGGTTGGGCTGCTTACTTGCTGGCTGGCCAGATCACTGTGTAGCAGGTGATGGTGTTACAGTGATCTTGTCAAATTCTTGTCACCACTGGCACTGCTGCCCTTGGACTTGCGCAGCTCGGGGTCATCACATGGGTGATGGCCCTGATCACAATCCAGCTGGCGTTGCCACATCCTGCCGTGTACAAGGTGAGGACATCGATGCCTGCCATGCTGTTTGAGCTTGTGCTGCACACACTCATCACACATGTGAGACATGTCAGCAAGGCACACGTGCGACATGTGTCACCCGCCTTGTCATGTGTGCAGCTTCCAACCGTGTGTGCGCACGCACAGCAGCCCTGGCCGATGCTGTCCAGCACGCGAGCTGCAATGCCATTGTTGTTTGCTGACACGCATGTTGTGTGACCTGTCCTCTCACCTGCTGTTCACCACAGGCAGGCCTCACGATATTCTGGCAGGTGGGGGTGGGGCTAATCGCAGCCGTCATGGCAGTGCTCCTGCTCAAGGCAGGTGCCAAGGCCAAGGACGAAGACATTATTGGCAAGGCGGTATGAAAGACAGCGCCCAGTTACAGTTCACAGTAATCATAGGGAGACACCAGGGCAGCGCCAGTACTGAAGACGGGCTGGCAGCGAAAACAGAACACCGGCAGGCGGAGGCATGATGAATGTACACTTGCAACAAGGCAGCTCACTCCAGACAGTAGAAACCCTTGCAGGATCGGCATCAAGGCAGGTGCAGACACCAGGCACAGAACAGGCGCAGGTGCGAGCACTAGGAGCACGAGGGGTGAGGGGAGCAAGAGGCAGGGGTGCACAACCCAGTACACTCAACTGGCACTGCAATCCTCAGCGATCCTCCGGTGTGTAAGAGGTGGGGAGCCACAAGGCGTGCTGGGAGCCACAAGGCGTGCTGGGAGCCACAAGGCGTGCTGCGGTCTTGCTGAGCTTCCACATACATACTGTGCGTTTGGAAACTCACTCGGAGCTCAGCTGTTCCGAGCTGCGTCAAGAGGCAGAAACCGACACGACTGTGCCCTTCCCCCTTCCATACAAATGGCCATGCTCATTGGCTCTATCTACACAAGTTCAACCCCGCATCAATAGCAGGATGGCAGCAGCAACTGTGAGCAGTAGTGTACCTCAGGTTGCAGGGCCGACCAAACCTAGGTCGCGACCAGGATCACTAACGAACACCGGCGACCCCGCCAAACCGTCTGTATATATTAAGCGTGCCGTAGTAAAGAAGCGCCGCAGCACCAATCGCAAGGGCCCCGCGTGGAGGCTGTACGTTAAAATTGCCGGGGCACCCTCCTGGAGCCAGGCGCGTCCAAGCACCAGCTCGGATGCGGATGCGACCGTAAGTGTTGACGGTGGCTTCAGCGACGTGACGAATGGGCCAGGGTGAAACGACACGGATTCATAGTGAACATGTTGCTGCCACATGCAGGAGCACACAGGCCAAGCTGTGCCCAAGCCCTCCATTACCTCCTTGCAGTTCAAGGTGAGCTGTGGCTGTTTACCAAACCTGCCGTCCATCAGGCCGGGTGTTGGTGCAGGCATGTCACATGGACCCGCAGCATGTTCTCAAGCCATGGGTAGCCATATATCCCAAACATGACTGCGGCACATTGTGCAGGTACAGCAGGCACAGAGCTGGCCTCGCTCACACCCCATCATCATCACTGAAGGGGATGCTCTGGCACACGGCCTGCTGGTGCTGGCTGCTGAGTGGCAGGAGGTGAGCAGAAGGCGTGCTAGTCATGTCGACATCACATCCACCATCCTCAAGAGTCCTTGGCCTCTCTCCTAGCTTCCCTAATTTCTATTGGTACTTCATACTTCCCATCTGAATGTGCCCACACAGCGCACACCCCTGTGAAGGCAACTCACGGCAGCAGAACTGCATCAGTCAACACCTCACAACCCCACCTCGACTTCACGCTGTGCTCACGCACCGATCACACTTACTGCGCCCCCCCCTCCCCCCGCAGGCATGGACCCCAGCCGCAGGCCAGCTGCAGGCCCATGCATTCACCCTCGCCATGGCCGCGCCCCTGCCCATCTCCCATGCTGCAGTCCAATCAGACCTCAGCCCCTGCCTGCAGCTCGTCACCACTGGGGCTGTGGACCACCTTCAGGCAATCTCTGGGCTGTGCTGGCAGGGTGACTCAGTGGTCGTGACAGACGCACGCACTGCTGCCCTGTTCCATCTCCCTGACCTTGCCAGCCTGCCAGCGGGCCCCCAAGTGAGCCCCGAAACGGACCCAGCTGCGGAGGCAGCAGCACCCAAGGCGTGCCTCATGTCTTGGGGCAGGACGCTGCGCCCCCCCGTGACCTCACTCTCATACCAGGGCCAGCGACTGCTGGCTCTCAACGGCCTGGGCTCCGCGGCTGCTGCCAGCGCAGCTAGCAGCCAGGGCATCGGAGTACCCACGGAGTTGGCGGTGCGTGTAGCTGCGTTGTCCCCCTGTTCACTGGAGCTGGCACTTGTGCTGCAGGCGTGCTCAGGTCCTGCACGTGGACACACCATCGTGCACCGCTACGAGCGCCACCGCCCTGCACCAGCTGCCCGGCAGGCAGGGGCAGGGTGGCGGCTCATGGAGAACATGGACGTGGGGGGAGCACGTGTGGTGGGCGTGCAGTGGCGCGAGCCGCTGGGCATGATGCTGCAGATGGTTTCGGAGGGAGGGCGGGTGGAGACGATGCAGCCCGCCCTCGCGCAGCTCACAGCTGCCATGCGGGGCCCAGCTGCAGCTGGCATTGCCGCCAGCAGCTGCGGAAGTGCTGGCTGTGCGCCACTGCCAACATCTGTGGCCACCGCCCGCCTACCTGGCCCTGCCAGCACCACCCGCATTGCAGCAGCCTATGCAGATGGCACAGTGGAGGTGTCTTGCAGCACGGACATGCCCAGTGCAACCACACAGCTCCCCCTAGAGCGTGTGCTGGTGCCAGGGGCAGCTGGGCGCGTGGCCACTGCCTCCCTCCCCACCACCATGGCCTGGTCTGCAGATGGTGGGCTTCTGGCGGTGGCGGCCCACACAGGCGTGTCTGTGTGGGCGTTTGGAGACGAGGGGCCCACATGCCGCTTGCCCCTCCTGCTGCACTCACTCATGCTGCGCGCCCCAGTGGTGGCATGGTCCGCAGCCAGCGTGCTGGCAGTCGGCTCACGCATCACACCCGGCATCACGCTGGTGACTCCAAGCAGCAGCGCCGCCGCTGGTGGGCCTGCCTGGCGGCACTGTGTGCTGATGTCACCTGAGCCCGTGTCGGCACTGGCCTGGTCTCCAGATGGCAGCGGCCTGGTGGCTGGTGGTGTGCGTGGGAAGCTCCTGGTGTGGCACATACCACTGGGTGCTTTCTGAGGTCCAGCATGATGGAGGGCCACACATGAAACCAGGCAGTGGTTGATGCCAGGCTGGCTTGAGCGGTACAGTTTCCCATGTCGCTGCGACGCAGGAGTTGTGTGACAATGCAGGCTTCAGCTGGGGGCTCTGTGAAAAGCCGAGAACGCCGTGTTCTTATTTATCATTAAGCTGTGGTCTGAGCTGTGGGCTCTACATTAGGTGCAAGGATGGTGATGGATTGCAAGTAGCACCGTACCAGACACCGCACTACACGAGAGCACATGCAGCGGACAAGTACAAGTTGGCATTGGCGTGATGCGATGAGTGAGCGGATGATTGCATGTGCGAGGGCATGGGTTCAGTTGCTTCCTGTAACAGTGGGATTGTGCTCAATTTCCAAAACAACGCAGCAGGCAATGAAACCCCATTAGCCCAGACCCAGGCATCCCAGGCACGCACCTTGTCATCCACAGAGATGTATGTGTTCAGTGTTCATAGGCACGTGCAGCCAACGTGCCTGCAGCACATGCCGGGGCACAGCTGTCAAGGCGCATGCAGGTCCCCGTCCTGAGCATGTGGCGCCTCATCAGCACCAGTGTGCTGGCACAGACGACACAGCACTTTCATCAAGATCCCAGGGCCACAGCCCGGCTGCACAGCAGCTGTACCTCCGGCTACCTGCACCCGAAGTACTTGACTGCAAGCGTTCTGGATACATTGTGCCATTACGACATCAGCACTGCAGTGATGCGGCCCCTTCTAACTGGTGCGTTCATGCGGCAACCTGCACACACAGCACACATGATGCAGCGCATGACAAGCCAGCTGCAGGACTTCAAGCAGCCGGCTTGTCATATCGGCAACAAATCATGCATCCATGTCAATGATGATGTGTGTTTTCGCCCATGTCAAGGCGCATGCAGACGTTTCATGGCCAGGTGCAGCGTGCTCCTGAGCATCCAGGTCATAATGCCACCTCCCAGAGCTCAGTAATCTGCATGAAGATCTTGCGCGGGGCTAGATCTCGTGGGCGTTAACAAGAGAGTAGATGGACCTAATTTAGCAACTATGGCTCTGATGAAGGACGCGAAGCAAAGAATGAAGAAATGGAGGTGGTGGGGTGGTTGCAGGTTGTCAGCAGGGTTGTTAACGTAGTTTGAAATTGTGGAATTATGGATGAGCCACCAAAGCAATGGCGACTATGGTTATTACGGGCCGCAAACTGCAAGATACGAAGTGGACATGGTGCATCTAAAACTGCATGCTCGTGCCTATTGCTTGAACCTAAAGCTGGCTCAACCTTGTGCTGCTGAAGTGTCAAAGCGGGCAGGGGGCAGGGAGTCATGACAAATTGACTGCATGGCATGCAATATCAAAGCCAGACAACAGAGCACATGCACCTGCGTGCTGCTTCTGGAGCAAGGAGCAGACAGGCTGCACTTGGCTCAGGCTGTCAGGCATATTTGCAAGCACGGCATCGCCCTGCAAGCATATTGCCACGGTAAGGAAGCTTAGCTGATAATAATAAGACGATTGCATGGCATGCAGCGCACGAGCACGATTGTACGAACCGCCGTGGATTTGGCTGGGCTTCCTGCTGCTGCTTTGGAATTGGCTGGCCTGGCTGGGCCCGGCAACACCCATGGCACTGGGCGCCCCCTGCTGCAATGTGCACCTGAATCCTGCAAGCGAAATGCGTAATGTCAAGGCGTCAGCCCTGCATCGTTCATGCAGCAGGCTTGCAACTTGGAAGAAGCAGCGTGCTTGCACCACTTACGCTGGATAGGGGGAGGGTCAGTGGAGGGAAAGGAAGTTTTCTATCTCGTGTCAGGGGCATGCATCCGGTCCCATGCACAGGCAAACCTGTGCCTTTTTGGTAGCAGTGCACATGATACGCGATGTTTGCCTCTGCGCTCTGGTGTCTGGACGGTGATTCTCGGCCCAACACTGCTCAGCCTTGGTGTCAGCAAGCTAGCGCCTGCACGTCTCTGGGGGACGGCCCTGCTGAGTGGCCATAACATGAGCCAACCAGGACAGTGACTACATAGCGTTTCACGTTAAGACCGCATGAAAACAATTTCTTATATCGTTACAAGCTTGCGGGTTTGCTGTGCAGGTGAGTTGCAGGTGTGTGTCAGGGCCGGTGTGTCAAGCCGCAAATGGTGTACACAACTGTGCACTGCGCCTGCCGGCTGCAGTCATCACATTCGAGCATGCATGCTGCCGCAAACATGCCACCCTGTCACACCAGGGCAACAGTAGCAGTGGGGTGCAGCAAAGCAGCAACCAAAGGAAAGCTGGGCTGCGGTGACAGTTTTTCTGGTGGGACCCTGCATGCAGGTAAGCGCTCGCACCTATGCCATGCTGCATGCATGTTCACGACCAGGCGCACGCGAAAGGTCCACCAGCAGTACATCATTCCATCAGGCAACATGAGCTATGAGCACGCCAAATCACGCGCAGCCTTCAAGATCAACCTGCAAGCCACCTGCAAACGTGGATATCTAGTTTTGGCTGCAAGAATTCCTGGGCATATTTAGAACTGCTTCAATTTTAAAGATTTCCCACAGGAGCACGAGGATGGGTGGCGCTTGCTGCAAGGTGTGTTTGATATGGCGCTGTGCGCTGTGGTGGAAAAGGACTTGTGTGTGCCACCGGCCTCGTTCTAAATACCGTGTGGGGAGCGGATGGGCATCCGGGGGTTGGGACTTGGGCGCAAGCACTGCTAATGCACTGCGCTGCTGCACGAGCATGTCGCTGGCGCAGCACCTGCAGTCGGGGCATTAATGTGATGGGCATGTGGACCAGCTACACGCGGCACAGTCGTGAGCACCGTAAGACTGCGTCGAAACACGCATATGTGTGGCACCACTGCAGCGCGCTGATTACCACGGCACGCTGGCCGCTCCTGCCAATGGCTTTGTGTTGTACAGCCTGGCGTACAGCTGGCGTACAGCCTGGCGTGAATGAAACATTAATCTACATATGCTGAAATGAAGATCAGCTGCTCTCCGCTTATATTACGTCAAAAAGAACCAACTGCTTGCTGCGTGCTGCACAGCCGGATTTGGAGTTCAACCCTGACGGAACGCAAAAAGGCATACAAACGGGGGAGCAGGTGCGCGAGACAACTGCGCAGGACAGCCAGTATCGAGCTGTCACAATGTGTCGTACCTTCGCCACCTGCTGCTGCAGCTGCAGCAGGACAGATCAAGAATAGATGATGCTGCGCTGTGCTCCATGGTCTCCATCTTTCAAAACCATTGCCAGCTGCCTACCCCTGCACTGTTTTTTGCTTTGACCAGGTCAAGAATGATGGTATCGACCTGCGCAAGGCTGCACGTGAGTGGTGGCAGCGGGCCTCTCCGTGCGCTACGTACATGCCTTGCAGTGCTGACCATGTGGCCCCCATTATGCGCCAATGGCACCACAAATACGTCCCTGCATGCGGCCCATGATGCGTACATGCCCATGCGCCCGCCGGCCATGCACATGATGCAGAGGACACGGACTTGCAGCTCATGTCCAAGCTGGTGTCCCGCATGCCTCGGCTGCTCATCAACGGCCATGCGGAAAAGAAGGAAGTGCCCGTTGAGCAGCTCGGTGCGTACAGATACATAAGGTGGCGCTTTGAATCGCAGCTGCATCAGACTGTGCGGCCCATGTGCGGCACGCAGACACGTCTGTGATACATCATGTTGTTAATATTCTTAGCTCATATGCGGCGTTTTTTCTGCTGTCATTGGTGCCCACATGGCAGCATCCGCATGGCCATGCACCCCAGACGGCGCGCAGCCGCATTGCATGTATGCTGCAAGCAAAACACAGTGGATCATGATGCCATGCTCTGAAAAGTACTGTGCCGGAGATCCCGTGGATGGCGTTGGTCTGCAAAGACCCATACACGCAAGCGACTGCCGCCCCTCCACTGCTGCCACTGCAGGCTGGACCGCGCTGCACTACTCTGCTGCCGCCAACCACTTGCGCGGCGCCAAGAAGCTGGTGCTGTATGGGCACGGCCTGAATGCGCAAAATGCGGCCGGTGCCACGGCCCTGCACTTGCAGGCGGAGCAGACGCGGCACAAGGTCGCGCACTTTTTGCTCATGCGCGGTGCAAACCGCAACGTCAAGGGTGAGCCCCTCTGCCTGTATGGTGCTCAGACTAGTGGCCTGTGCCCATGCATAGCACCACACTGTGCTGCTGCAGCGTGCTGCACACAGCACTGGCTGCACGCCGCCTGTCTGCATGCTGCATGTGCGCGCAGACCGCACCGGCGCTACGCCCATCATGACTGCTTTCCAAACAGTGGACAAGGCGTACGTCCGCTGGCTGTTAGATTGGCAGATGCCCAGCGGCATCAAAGCGGCTCCCGAGGAGGACCCGAATGCCAAGCCGCCCCCGCCCATCAAGGATCCCACACTGAGGTAGGTAAGCTAGCCTGACCTGCCGCTGCATATATATATATATATATTATGCATGTATATATGTATATGCATGCATATGGTGGTGTGCTGGCTGACGGGTGGCGCCGCTTCACGTGTTCGCCGGCGCCATGTCGCTTACTTCTGCGTTCTGGGTCCAGAACGTAGCGTGGGGGGCAACCGTGTTATTTTGTGCAAGTGGTTCGTGCCTGATGCTGCCCCCACAGCCCGCATAACATGGCTGCGTCGCATTGCTGCACATGTGCGTGGACGTACTGCAGGGGCCTGCAGGCGGGCACTGCACCCCCACCCCGCGGCCCGCCCCCTGTGGACTACATGACCCTAGACGGCACCGGTGCGAGCTACCTGCTCTGCGCAGCCCGTTACGGGTGGATGGATATGGTGGAGGAGCTGCTCATACGGCTGCCTCAGGACCCTAAGAAGCCGACAGCGGTGCCGCGGCTGCTCAACACGCGCACGTCGGATGGCGAGAGCATACTGGGCTGGGTGCTCAAGTACGCGTCCACAGGTGCGCCTGTCGTGCGGGTTGCCACGGTACATGATATATATATGTATATATGATATGTATGATATATATATGATATATGATAATAATATATATATCGGGTTCTCCTGTTGGATTGCGTTTGTGTACATGCGGCCATCGGGCGCTGGTGTTCTGTGGTGGAGGTACGAGCCTGCCACCTGGTATGCTGACGATAGATGGTCCCAAGACAGGGCTGCGCTCACCGGTGTGCTGTACAGAAATGATGGGCATCCTGCATGACACCCAGTGGGCTACCTAGGCGGTTAGGGGCAGGGATGGGTCCCAAGCCCTTCACCGCGATATGTGTTCGTGACCGAGTGGTACCCTGCCCTGGCGCCTGCTACACACCGCCCTGCGTGTCTGCTCACCTGCTCCAGCATGCACACCCAGGCGCCTGTGTCCGCTCGCCCACTCACGGACCCACCACCCTGCATGTTGGAATGCCGCACAATTGCTCTGTGCACACGCAGGTGCGGTGAGGGAGGACGTCGCGATGCGTGTGGTGGGCGCCCTGCTCGACGCGGGTGCGTCACCCATCCTGCCCTGCTTCCGGGAGAGCGTGCCGCCGGTCGCGCTTGCCGTGCTGGGCGGCAGCAAGGCGCTGTACGAGCAGCTCGTGAAGGCAAGTCCAACTCCTCCAGCAGCTGCCCCTCCTTCTCCACTTGCTTATTTGCCTCCTGATACATATCGGGAAAACGCGCGCTGCACAATCTGCACCCAGTACAGCTCCACCAGATCCATACGTCTTCCATGCGTGACAAGTGCGCATGCCTGCACACTCCTGTTCACACTCCAGCAAGGCCCACACCTCCACCATTATGCATGTGATGGGTGCTGTGGCTGAGCAGGTCGTCTGCCACGCTGTCTCGCCTGAATTGGCTGTGTGCAGGCTGCTGGGGAGGACATGGGCCCCAAGCTGCTGACTGTCAAGGACGGGAACAAGCGCTCGCTTATGCACTACGCGGCCGCCAAAGTGTGTAAGATCCCAAGGAGCAGTGATGCAGACGGTGCCAGCTCACTGATTATCTAGTGCCATAGTTGGATTGGACTGCTCTGCTACAATAACGTTGGGGTGGCTGCATATGGTTGAGTGGGAAAGGTGCGGGGGCCCAAGGCGCAGGGGGCAGAAACAGTGGGCATGCCCCCTTGGTACGCTGCAAGTTGGGCTCGCCCACTGTGCAGCCCCCCAGCTCAGCTGCAGCACAGGGAACACATGCTGCTGGCTCTGATGCTGTGCCAAGCATGCAACCAAGCTGTGGCTCTGGTGTAGCGCCACAGCTGCATGCCTATGTGCTTACACTTGGCCACCTGCACCTGGAGTTGCTTACTGGACCCTCCTCTGACAAATGACGGCTTGATAAAAGATAAAAGGATGAAAGCTTAATCACAGACCCACTGCCACATGGGTCTCTGGGTTGGGTCTCAACTAGAGCATGTTCGTACCGTGATTGCGCACAGGGCCGCGTCGAGTTTGTGCGTCAGTTCAAGGAGGCCGGCCTGGCTGTGCTGGATCTGGATGCCAACAATGACACGCCGCTGCACCTGGCCGCTGCACGTGGCCACCAGGAGGTAACGGAAAAATGTGCCTTGGCAAGCGGATACGGCATGAGACACTTGCACACCTCTCTGGGTCAATATGTTGATACCCATGGTGATGGCATAGTAAGATAGTATGCTTGATATGATAATGACAATAGCAGAGTATGCTTAAATATGTAATGCCGCTTGGCTTGTTGCTGCAGCAGCTTCCAGTGCGGCGGCGGCCTCACAACCATGTTTAGACCCTGCTGAGTACGAACGAGGCAGGCATGCTGTGATGTTACGTGCGCAGGTGCTGAGCATGCTGCTGCCAGACGTCTCTGGGCTGGAGGGCATGAAGGCCATCACCACACCCAACCGGGACGGCATGGTGCGAGCCGCTGATTGGCCGGCTGTTCCGCTGGCTGCCTTCTGCAGCAGCTGACTCTTGGAATGTCTTATTATAATCAAGGAGCTACCGCTAGTTGTTGTAGGACCCAAGTGAGCCTAGGACCCAAGTGAGCCCTCAAATGTCTTATAGTCAAGGAGCTACGCTAGTTGTTGTTTTCAGCCCTAAAGGAACCTATGGTGAAGCCGTGGCTTCACCTGGTGCTTGCCCCCCCACACGGTGCTCTACCTCTAAGGTTGATCAGTAGGACCACAACCAAGGATTGATATCCGCACGCAGCCAGGAAATGATTGCCGGTACGATAAAGGCCTCTGCTCGTAGGGCATACCAATAGGACACAACCAGAAAACAGGCTCTGCAAATGGGCCTTGATGGAAGGATGCGTGCATGTGTGTGGGGTGCGTGTGTGCCGCGCAGACGCTACTGCACCTGGCGCTTGTGGGCGGGCCCTCTGCCAGCTCACAGAAGGCGGCGCTGGATGTGCTGGCACTGCTTGCGTCTGAGGCGCCCACTGGTCTCACACAGCCTGCGAAGAACAAGGCTGCAGGTGCGGCCGTGCAGCGGCAGTGCATGGACTGCAGCACATCTGACCTGGCCTGATTTGCCTTCGTGTTACTTGACTTGCTACAGCGCTTTCCCCGCATTTTCCGGCTGGAGTGGTACCGTATTGCTCCCTGGTGTTCCTCTCACTCAGCGTCTGCAAGTCAGCATGAGCTTGGGTACAGCCCCAGATCCCCATCATCCAGGCTATGTTGCCCACTTGGTGTGGATGGATGTTCAGTTGGTTCAAGACTGTTCCATCCAGCCGCAATCAGACTGATGCCGCTGCATACATCCGTGCATGCCCTGCTGCCCTACAGATACACCGCTGCTGCTGGCGGTGACTGGCCACCAGCACGTGGTGGTGCGCGAGCTGGTGAGTCAAGGCAGGCTGTTCAGGACACACCAGTGTGCGGTACAGGCAGTACATGATGCAGCTTGTTAGGCCTAAGGCAGGTGCATGCGGCGGTATGAGGATAAGTGCTGCAGCTGTGCACGGCTAGATCGGCTTTTGCGGCGCTTTGGTTGGATTGCTTGGACATGGGGGGGGGGGGGGCTGTGTGGCGCCATGTGTGTCCCGTGGGGTCCTGACAAACTGGCATGCGGGTTGTATAGTTGCGGTCTAACTGCACCACTGTGTTGGCATCACTACTGTGCACATACCGGCTCGGCAGGTGACCAAGTATGAGGCCGACCCTAGCGGTGTGAACAAGCTGGGCGAGGCCCCTCTAGCGCGCTGCCTGGCATCAGCCACGCGAGTGACCGCAACATGGGACGCCGCCATTTTCAAGTGAGCAGGTCACACTTTTACTGGTTGCACGGGCCACAGTGACCCTGGCTGGCAAGCTGTGTTGTGTATGTTGTCTTGTTTTGGGTATTGCATTGCGAGTGGTGTTCCGTGCAGGCACCTGCATGCTGGGGTTACAACGGGTAGACGCGCCCTGCTATTTCTTGCTCAGTAGTTGTGGGTGCTGCCGGAGCAAAGGCCTGCCATCGAGGGTTGTGACGCAAGGCGGTGGCATCAGAAGCACCGCCCCGCACTGCATGTGCTGTGCTGTGCTGTGCTGTGCTGTGCTGTGCTGTGCTGTGCTGTGCTGTGCCGTACATAATGAGCGCCGCATGACCGAAGTACCGTACGACGCGACTGCTGGTGCAGGGTGCTGCTTGAGGCAGGGGTGCAGGTGGACAACAGCAACCCGGCAACAAGCCCGTTGCTGTCCCTCTGCAAGGTGAGGGCGGCATGGAGGGCGGCACAGCAGGGGTTAGGTACACAGCTGCACACGCGCTGAAAAGATATGGGGCGGCATAGTCCCCTCAGCTGCTGTTGAATATGAAATGCTGTCAAGGGCTAGCACCACACTGGCCAAGCCTTGGCCGGCACGCCGGCCAAACACACCTGGGCGCCAAAACGTTGTGCGCTGCTGCGCATCCAACATGCTAACTGGTTGACCTGGGTTTTGAATGACGTGCCGCTCTCAGAATGACGTGCATGAGTTCGTCCAGCTGGTGCTGCAAAAGATTGGCGCGGGCCATGAGAGCGAGTGGCCAGGCCTGGTGGACGAGGAGGGGCGTGGGGTAAGCTGAAGAGTTATGTGCTGCCAAGGCAAGGGGGGCACCGCCCTGTAGAAAAGAACATGTGGCGAGCTTAGGGACACAGGTGCACGCCACATGCAGTACAGCATGGCCTGCCAAGCCTGTTTGGAGCATCAATAATCATTGCTTATCAACAGGATATGCTTCAGGCGCCTGCTCACACCCATCTCACCCCACGCACGTAACCTTTTCCTGCCTGAGCTTGTGGCTGTCTGCTTCTCAAGTGGCCTGCCTACTCTGGGCTTGCAGGCGCTGCACCTGGCGGCCCTGCACAACAGTGCCTACATGGCGAAGTACCTGGCAGAGACGATCAAGGTGAGCAAAGAAGCTTGCATCCAGCATGGAAGAAGCTTTTGACAAAATCAAGCACATGCGACAGCTTGTCTTCGCTTGTCACTGCTGCTTGGGTTCTGCAGACGGGTCTGGGGAATGGGGACGAAGCTGGCCGAGGCAAACTTGTCTGACAGAGGAGCACAGACTCCGCATCGGCATGGCGTGCTCTGTTGCTATGGTCCCATTGCTCACAACCGCGGGCGATGCCCGCTCACCATTCTGTGCACAGCTGCGCGTGAACGGGCCCGACGCGGATGGCCTCACGCCGCTCATGCACGCTGCCACCGGTTGCGCGCCGGATGCCATGCGGGTGCTGATCAACCACGGCGCAGACGTGCGTGTGGTGGCGGGGGACAAGTAAGTGAGCAGCTGTTCCATGTTCATGTACGTGCGGTACATCATTGAACATGTACATGCAGTACATTGTTGTACAGCAATGTGACGCTCACAAGCCGAATCCCCCTTGGCTACCTCGTCTGGTGTACTGCCTGCACTACATAGCCAGTATATTGCCTACCGCCACGGTGTCCGCAAACCCATTTGAAACTGTCATCAGCTGTGTTGCATGAGTGCAGCCTACTTAACAACACCACAGTAGCTCAACAAGCTGCAAAACAACAGAGTGAAAAGCACCACCCCGATGCAGTACGGTGAATAAAGCCGGGCTGCGCGTCTGCCACGTGCCTGTACTGCCTGACAGGGACGCACTGGCATACTGCCTCACACTGGACCGTGCTGACAGTCTGACATGTGCAGCGCTGCTGCTGCGGGTACGCTCACGTACAAGTCTACGCAACACATCTTTACAAACAGGGCTTACGCTCACCTAAATGTAGCAGCCGTAGCGTGGGGTAGCGTGGTAGCTCACAGAGACTTTGACCAGCCTGACGCAGATCACAGGAGCTGATCGGTGAAGCATGATTTTGGAACTCCCTGGGAATGTCCTGCCTTCTTGATTGGACGACATTCGTGTTGGTTCTGATGTTGGGGCTGGGCACGGTGGCTGAACTCCCTCAGGATGCAACATTTTGTTTGTGGCATGTTTAGGCTCCTGAAATGTTCTGCCGATGTACTGCTGTACTGCCCAGACAGCCCAGTATGCTTTGTTGTACTTTTACCTTGTGTTGCACTTGCAGGCGGGCGCGTCTCCCACCGACGCGGTGGACGCGTACGGTGAGGGTTTGCTGCACCGTGCAGTCAGGTGCGTGGCTGTGTGCTGTACTGCATGCCAACATGTGTACTGCATGCCAACATGTGTACTGCATGCCAACATGTGTACTGCATGCCACAGAGGCTGCTATGGCTGTGCTGTAATGGGATGCCGTAGTGGTCTGAGCACATCAGGCAGACACAGCCGGATGCACTGTGCAGCCAGGATCACCCAAAGGCTGGGCCACGCGCTTATGTTGACAGCCAGGGAGATGAAGGGACTGCCTGCATGACGTGGCATGACGTGTATTCTTTACCTCTGCAGGTCTGAAGAGCAAGGGCGACCAAGCACCATATCACCCTCTCCATATCCAGCTCCTGATTGAAACCTGTGCCATTTGTACAGACAGGGTGCACATCCCTTCCCATCCCTCTCAAGTACACCTCCCTCCCTGTGTCATTGCCCCATCACCCCAGGCCTGACTTGGTCTCTGACCACTATTTGCCGGCCTGACACACGGGGGTGTGCGCGCACTCATGCTTTTGTGCCCCTCTTGCATTGTATCCACATGACCACTCAAACATAGGTACGGCGCGGTGGACTTCGTTCGGTTGTGGGCGCTGTGCGGCGGCAACCTTACCCTGGCGTGCACCTCGCCCACCTCTCTCGGCCTCATGCCCGCCACCATTGCAGAGCAGACGCTGCTGGTGGCACAGGTGGGGGCTGGCACTTTGGGGTGGCCCTTTGCGCACTGCTTTGTCACAAGATGCAGAGATATACATGATGGAAGGAAACCGTCAGACTGGGATAGCATGGTGGAAGAATAGGATGAGTTGCGTGTTCAGGGTGTGGATCAGCCCAGGCACAGGCGCAGCCAGCCTAGGCTATGGTCCGCATGGATGGCGGCTGCTGTTTTAGCAATGATGTGTCATCATTAAACCTGCAGGCACCTCCCATGCAGCTGCATGGCTCCAATTGTCCCAACTGCTGGGATTGGCTCTCGCATGCAGGGTAAGAAGGCCAAGGCTGCCGTGGAAGAGGTCAAGGAAGAGGCTGTGGACCTGTTGGATGAGGAAGAGCTGGTGATCGATGAGTTTGTGAGTGGCTGCCAGGAGCTCCATCCACCCACTTCCTGTTCCGTGTCCATTTTCATATCCATTGTCAGGCACCTGTATTGCCGATTTTCCCAAGCTGTCCGCTTGCAACCGATGCCAATGTCCAGAGCATAAGCAACCGAGCCTAAGCCATCTCAGCTCCTGTCAGCCCAAAGTCACCCCCTTACAACCCAACCCAACTCAAGCCTAACCATCCCAACCCAGGCACCCCAGACCCATGTGATCACCTTCGTCTTCCCCCACCCCCCACCTCCTGCCAACCCAGACCCACCCGGGCACTGCTAACCTAACCCAGTCTGGATTTGATCACTGCAGGAGCCCGATAAGGAGGACGAGGAGGACAGTGATGGCGAGGAGGCGAGCGTGCACACCCAGATGGATGCTCGCAAGAAGAAGTGCCTGGATGATATGGAGGCAGCCGCGGCAGAGGCCCGGGAAGCCAAGGCAAACAAGGGCAAGAAAAAGCCTGAGCCGGGTGCGTGGGGCTGGGGACGGGGGGCATGATGATGACACGGCGTTCCACAGATTCATCTGCTTGCTGGAGCGACGGGAGGCATAGTCTGCCGGATACCTCTCAAGCCAGTCAACTTGAGCTCTAAGTGCTTGTATTCCAGAACCTGAATCTAGGCGGTTCAAGTGCTGGTGGCAGCTTTAAAAGAGGACCTGAGCGTGTATATGGGGACCTGTAAGGAAGCTTGCACGTTTAAGTATGTTACACTAAGGCCGCGTGCCGGTGCCTGTGCATCACCTCCCGAGCCCTTTGGCGCCAACAGTGTCACAAGGGTCTGCTCATGTTCACGCATCGCCTGAAGCGTTGGTGCCGTACTCTTGTGTGCCTGCCGTTGGGGTGTGTGCGCTGCAGTGGCGGAGGGCTATGACGGCGGCTGGTCTGGGTACAAGCAGGAGGCCAGGGGTGGCCAGGCTGGCTCCATCAACCACTCTTGGTGGTGTGGGGATGAGGTGGTTTCGGAGGAGGAGGATGACATGGACAGCATCCCCGAAGATGAGGGTGTGGATCCTTATGAGTTGTACAACGACTGGGCAGGCTGGGACCTGGACCCCAACACGCTCATGCCGCGGCCATCCGCCGCCTGGGCCGCTCATAAACGGCTCAACGGCGGCTGGGACAACCGCACCCGTGTCATGCCGGCGTGTGGCGGCGTGCCAGTCGCTGAGGGGGCTGGCTGGGAGCTGCCAGGCAATGGGGCTGCGCAGTACGGATGGGAGGGTGAGCAGGCGAGGGCCATGCCGCCTTCGTTCTTCCGGGGCCCCGGCCTGGTGCACCTGCGTGCGTGGCGCAAGGCCAGCACTGGCTGGTGGGACTCATGGTGTGAGGACCAGCAGGGAGATGAGGAGGAGGAAGCACAGGAGGATGATGTAATGGTGGGTCAGGACCAGGTGGGCAGCCACCTCGTCAACGGCGTGGCCGTAGGCATGCAGGCGGTGGAGTGCGAGGTGAGTTGTTCATCAGCGGTGCACTTCTGATGGTATCAGTCAGGCCAGGCTGCTTGTAGTGGTGGTGGTGGTGGTGGTGGAGATTGTATTGGTGGTGGTGGTGTGTGTGTGTAGGGGGGGGATGAAGTGGTAGTGCTGCTGCTGCTGCTGCTGCTGCTGCTGCTGCTGCTGCTGCTGCTGCTGGCTCTTGAGTGCCCGCCGCGTACCGTTGGCATGCGTGCCATGGTGCCTGCCCTGTCACCCCATGACAGCTCCCTGCACCCTTGAACCCACACTTTGTCCTTCTGTGCAGGACTGGGATGTGGACGCGCGCGGCGGGGTGGTGTTTGACTTTGACGACATCGTGTGGGGCGTGCTGGAGCAGTGAGTATGAGGCGGGGGTGCAGGGCATAGGGTGCAACACAAAGCCTCGAGTTCACGCCTGAGGCTCGTTTGATTACAACACAGGCTCAGGGCGATCAGTGTAGTGCCTTGTACCTTCCTGCTGCGGATGTCCTGGCCCGTGTGGGCATTAAGGTGTCTGAAGGTTCTGTCCTGAGGCAGCTGCCGGTCCTCAAAGCCGCCTGCTCACAATCTCGCAGTGTCCCACCAAGCTGCTCACGCTTGGAATTGGTACAGCGCTTCCCAGCGTTTCCCATGAGGGGCGCTGCGGTTCTGAATCCTCCATGGAGCCAGCTTGCATGTGAGGGGTGTGACAACGCAAAAGACCTCAGCAATACAAGCCATGCCACGTCTGGCATGCACACTGTGGTGTACATGCATGTGGTGCATGCAGGCGCGAGGCGGGCGAAACATCAGGACCGCAGCCCGTGGCTGAGAGCTTGCTTTCTACCCTGTCTACCTCGATCACCAAGGCTGTGTCTGGCCTGCCTCTGGGATGAGGAGTCCGGGTACCCAGGTGTGGAGGGAGGTTAGGTGCAAGGAGGAGGAGGGTATTTCTTATATATCATCTGCAGTACTTTCATTCTTTTATTTCCAAGGCCGCGCTCATGTACGCTGGATATGTGTAGCCCGCCGCTGCTACAGACTGCATGGTCTGCAGCCATGAGCCGCACACATGAGCTGCACAGGCAGAGCTTATGCAACTGGGGGGTGTTTCAACCAGGCCATCAGCTGACCCCTCCCACCCGCCCACCCTGCGCGTGTCTTTCTTCCGCCACCAATGCAAATGGGCCGCTGATTGCGCGCGCATGGCTGCGACCGGACTTGGCGGAAAGATGGCGTTTTGGATACGACACCCGGCTCTGACGACTGTGTCTGACTGTTGCTGGCATGCTGCTGGGATGCTGCGTAGACCCGGAGCAGTGCACCCAGGTGCATGCTCTGCAGATGGCGCAGGCGCACTACACCGAGTTGTTCAGCAAGAAGAAGATTGAGCAGGCCGACCCTTTCTACCAGCCTGGAAGCTTGTACAAGGGCGAGCCGGCGTATTGCAAGGTGGGATGGTGACTATATTTGTGATTTGTGAGCTGCTGCGCGTTGTCTGATGCGTCATGTCTGATGTGCTACACTCCCTGCCTGCTTGTGCAATCGGACAGTTGGATGGTATTGTGAACCGAGCATCTTTGCACAACTTTGCACATCTCTGTACCTCATCCGATCCATTATGATATATATTGTGATATATTAATAGATACATATATATATATATGTATATATATACATATATAATGATGCAATACCTGGTGGGCCCTGGCCGTGGCCACGTCCCACCGCAGATCGACACCTCGCGCCAACCCTCCTCCGCGATTGATGCCCTGGCTGGCAGTATGGAGGGCCGCCTGGCGGCCAACGAGGCCAAGCTGCAGCAGGAGCCGGGCCTGGTGGGCGCTGACCTGCGCTTACGCAACCTCGAGTGGTGGCTGTCCAGCATGGTGCGTGGAGGGGTTGAGGGTTAGGGTCTGTGGCGCAGGCTTGCGTTTAGCGCACATCCCTCTGCGCCCTGGGGATAGGCGCTAAACGCAAGCCTTGATCCCTGAAGCCCTGAAGCTTGTGGGTTTGCCCTGAAGCTTGAACCCCAGAGCTTGTAAGGTTTAAGAGAGCTCATGCTCACCCAGGATGTTTGAGGATGGGTAGTGGTACCGGCCATGTGCACCAGCCAAAGCCTGCTGGGGGTCCGCGGGGGACATACACATGCTCTTGCAGCTTGGCAACTTTCCTGGCATGTTGCTGTGGTTTGGTTCAATCAGTAAATGGCTGCTTGTGGTACCCCTGGTTGTTTTGGAATGTCGTCTGGTGTCTATCTTGATGCATGACTTGCTGTGTACTGGACCGCATCTGACGGACTGTTTGCTCTTGCATGCTGGATGACAGTCTCCGGAGGAGTACCCTTACAAGGTTGGCAAGTTCCTGGATGTGCACAAGGCGCGCAAGACTGCACTGAAGAAGGTGCAGGCCCTCAAGTTCTCCCCCAAGCCCACCAAGCCGCGCAAGCGCACGGTGGGTAGTTGACTCAGCTTATAATACCGTAGTTGATCTTTTACTTGTCAACAACGAAGTTCATTAACAGAGCTTTTCTGCAGAGTGGCTGGCTGGCTGGCCACTGAAAATGCTGACAGCAGCAAAACTGTGCCTGGGTGCTGAACCTCCCGACCCTGCTACGTCTGCCCGCACCGCAAACGGCCACCCATGGGGCGCGTCGGGAGCGTACAGCTGTAATGTATGGCGTACTGCTGTACTGCTGTACTGCAGGTGTTGTTTGGCCTGCCCGACGTGCCACTCATCCCGGAGCTGGAAGATACGAACGCGCTCGTGTATGCCGTACGCCTGGGGCGTGTGCCGTGCGTGCGCGCACTGCTGGACTGCGCGCCGCCCACCAAATCGTCGGGCGCGGCGGCGGGGCTGCTGGATGCGCGCGACCGCCATGGACACAGCGCGACCGAGTATGCGGCTTGGATGCTGGCGAGGTGTGTGGCCCTGAGCGCATGCCGTAGTCAGAGCTTCGGTTGTGCCCGTGTTGCAGCTGCTGCTGGGATCGTGCAGCTTATGGTGTGTTGCAGATTGGGCCATGGCCAGGATAGGCGGGGAGGTGGGGCATGGGTGGCCATCTTGAAGGAAGCAGGCCATCAAAAATAAGCAGGGCCAGCCTGCTGCTGCCAACAGCCAGCCAAGCCTGAACATTGACACGACTTGCGCACTCAGATATGTGGGATGAGACTGCTTTGTGCAACGCCCTTGTACTGCCTGTACCTACAAACTGCCGTACCGCAGGGACGCGCTCAAGGCACCTGAGCTGCAGGTACTGCTGGACATCCTCTTGGTGGCTCGGCCCGGTCTTGCACGTGCAGATGGCCCGCCTGGCGGCAGCCCTCTCACCTTTAGCGCCAAACCGGTGCGCCCATTTTCCTGCTCTGCCTGTGCCTCATAACTCATCAACTGTTTCCCATAACGTACAGCTGTGACCATAACTGTGACAGTGATTGTGACCGCCCCCCATTAATGGCGCATTGTGCTCGATGTACGCCGCAGTTCCCCTACGCGCCCCACAACGCGATGGACCCGCTGTGCCTGGCGGTCGTGTCATACGATCTGCCCCGCATCGTGTGGCTTGTCAACAAGTGTGCCGCACCCATCAACGTAAGGCGCGGCATGTCCTGCATGGTGCATGGCGCATGCCTACCGGGTGCATAGTGCATGAGGTGCCTGTGTGCCGCACACCTCTGTAGTCATCACGCTCGGCAAACTGTGCAGGCCAGGGCGGTCTAGCGCGGCGGTGGCATGTTGCAGCGCCTTGCGACCCAGCCCCTGCCTCTCCCTCTATCTGGATCCTGCACTTTATCTCCTGCCACTTGAGTGGAACCATGCGGCCGTGGCCGCCTGCATGCCGCCGCGCCCGGGCTTGCTTGCATGATGGCATGACGGCCGCTCATGGCTGCCCATGCGCGCAGAACGTGTGGATGTTTGCGCCTGATGTGCCCGCGTACCTGGACGGCAAGTGGGCGAAGGTGGTGGGCGGGTGGGATGCACGCGTGGGCCCGCTCCACCTCGCACTGCTGCACAGGCGCTTTGAGATTGTGAGGTGCGTGTGTGCTGGAGGGGTACAGACCGGCAGGCATTGCCGCTTCGTTGTATTGTGATGTAGTTTACAATGCTGATGTGTTGCGTTGGTTAGACGCGCTCTTTGTGTGGCTGCCCGGCAACATGGCTGCCTAGCAGTTGCCCTTAGCAGTGGTTGAACCGTTCAACTACCAGGTAGTTGATCTCCACCCCTGTGTGACTGTGACATATATTGAATTGTGAGTCAACCGTGCAGGCTGCTGCTCGACCTGGGTGCCAACCCCAACCTGCATGGCTATGGCATCATGGGCCAAGCACCCAACAAGGTAAAATGCAGCGGGGCATGAGCTGTGGGCATGAAAGCAATAGGCAGGCCAAGGGAGTGAGCAGCATGACAGTCAGCCAAGTGCAGCTGCTCGGCAGTTTCCAGCCAAAGACACGACTATGCAAGATGCTGAGTGGAGGTCTAGCACAGTGTGCAGGGCCTGGCGTAGCGAGCATACTGATAAGCTGCATGCATAACGTGGTATGGCAGCTGGGATAGCTCACAGTGGCGAGTGCGCCAATCTATCTGTCGCTCTTATGGTGCAGGCGCGTGAGGCGTTCATCAATCTGCTGGCTAAGGCCCGCTCTAAGGCCCAGCGCAAGGTCTCGGTGGGTGGTGGCATGGGTGCTGTATGCTTGCAGCCTTGCCTTGGCGCCCCATCCACCGCTGGGGCTCTGCTGCACGTTTATGAACCAAGCTTTAGAGCCCGGCATGAGCAGCGGTACTGCAAACATCCAACTGCATTAACGCAATGAACTGTGCTTGTCTCTGCTCCTGGTTGTAAGCATTCAGTTCAGACGGCTGTTGGGCGGATCTCAGCCCTGCGCTGGCCCATCGGCATGGCAGGAGTTGATGCTGGTCGCATGCATTTTGGACACCAGCTCAGCGGCCACGTCAACCTCCTGTTGTGGGCTGCTGGTTGCAGGATGCTGAGGTGGAGGCTCAGTGCTCCTTGTGGCGCATGGACGAAGTGAACAAGGTAGGCTGGCCTGCACATGCGCTTGGGGGTGGGGGTTAGTGATGCATACCCTGGGACGGAGCTGGACAGCTCAAGGAAAGGCATGGGCGCATGGCTAAGCACCCAAGGTCCAATGGAGAGCAAGAGGGTGTGCAGCTGCATGGTGCCCGCTACCATTCGATTGCATGCGTGGGGTGACATTGGGCGTCGGACGCTTCAAGGCTGCAAGCCGGCTTCCATACCTCCCGCTGACACTATGCAGGCCCAGAAAAAGGTGGACGAGGCAGCCAACTCCCTGATGAACAAGCTGCAGAACGCGTTCAAGAGCATGAGCCCGCTGGCCAAGGGCGCAGCTGGCCTGATGATAGTCACGTGAGCAGGCCCAGAACCTAAATCCAACAATTGGATCTGACTGCATGCACCCTGCCTCTCAAACGATGCCTGGTGGTGTGTACGAGCCACAACAGCCATCAGACCCCACATCCTTCGCTTTGTGTGCTCATCCATTAAGTAACGTTTCTAATGCAGTTGCTGCACCCAGAAACCTGTCAGCCCCACCCAGCCCCTACCTGGCTGCAGGCGTTTGAATTGAGGTGCAGTCCATGGCAGCAGGTTGACTGTGCCACCGAGAGTTGGAGAGGTGCAACTGCCTCCTGCACCTGCATCTATCACTCCAATGCACCCACACGTGGCCACGTACACAATCTACACATACACACGTGTATGCCCTGTACTTGCCGACGTGCTCTTCCCGCCGCAGCCTGAAGAACCTCATCGCGAACTTCCTGTTCGGGCCCGACACCTGGGTGTCCGCACTGCACCTCGCGGCCCGCCTGGGCACGGCCGACTGCACGCTTCTGCTCACCCACCGCGGTGCTGCACCCAATGGGGGGCGGGTGTCCTTGCTGGCACGTCGAACACCTCTGGAGGAGGCCCTCACATACGCACGCAACAACTTCAAGTATGACCACGAAGACACACGTGAGTGTGACGGCTTCAGACACTGCTGGTCCACACAGGGCCACCGATTGGGATCGTCTTGTTGTTCTCTCTGAACCATGTGGGTGTAGGTAGGCTTGCCGGCAGCATGTGCTGCAGGCCGCAGGTGTGCAGAGTGGGTGGCAAACCTCCTGCCGCGATGTGATCAATGGTATCAATGGTATGTTTTCTGAAGGTAGGCTGTCTGCCACTGGCAACTGGCCCAGCCACCCTACCTGTCCTCTGAGCTGCTGCTCTGCAGCAGCTGATTCGGATGGCAATCTGCTGGCATGTGCCCGTGCGTTCACGTGCAGGGCGCCACAACTGGCAGACCGTGCGTGAGCCTGCTCACGACAATTGTGGGTACAGCAAACTGGCTGCTATCAAGAAGGCCAACGCAACGATGGCGGTGGGTGTGGTGGCTGGGTCCTGCGTGTGCGGATCTGAACGGCCCCACCAGCCTCCTAACATTCCTAAATTCCTAACTCTGCCTTGGCGCGCACATGGCTGGGCACATGGACGGCCGTTTCAGATGAGCAGGCTCGTGCAGAGGCGTGGATCCAGATTCCAAGAATGGGCACGTGGAGGTGCTGGATGCAACATTCTAGCACCTGCAGGGGCAGCGAAAGGCTGTTGTCTGGTGCAGCAAGTGGCTGTTGAGACGCAGCCGCTGAAGCTACAGCCAGGGCAGGCTCTGGGAACTTGCCTGTGCTGGCACATGGGTCATACCCATGACGCAGGCGCGCGAGCATTCATTTGACAACGAGGGCATGTGTTGCCTGTTTGCGCAGTCAATCTTCAGCCCGGACCCAATTGGACTGATGATCAAGGGTGTGGTCATGGCGGCTCGGGCTGTGGTGCGTGCGGGGCAGCACACATCACAGTGACACAAGCACATGGCGCATGCTGCAGCAGGCCCAGCAGGCCCATGCTGCAGCCCAATGAGGGGGGGGGGCATGACAGCAGCACCCTTATCATTGATTGACGCCAGCTCATGAATGCCCCCAGATAACTAGGATGAGGACCGAGCAGCACTGTGACTCTCATGCTGGCTGCAACGTGCAAGTGAGACTAATGACAACCTGAGCTGCCAACTGAGGGACTGTGTACCTTGGATTCAGCTAACACCCTCCATCTGACTGACCGGCTGCTGCGCAGATTGACATGGTGCTGGCAGCCATGCGCCGCCCCATCGCGCACTTTGACCCCGCGATGTTTGCTGCGCACGTGCTGCTGCGCTCGGGCGCCATGCCGCGCTCGACTGATTCCCAAACAGTCTCACTTGTGCGCGACCTCGTGGACAATGTGAGCGAGCTGCTGTCGCCTATTTTGGCTCCTTGCATGCACACTGCTCAGGCAAATTCTGCCTCTCCCATGCACATTGTCCAATTGCGCAGGGCAGCTGGCTGCGAGGGGGCTCCGCACTGCTTGCCCATTCCATTAAGCGTTAAAAACAGATAGTGAATTGGCTCTACCCATGCGCTGCGCCCCATGCGCTGGCCTTTCCTGTGTCTATCTGCGCAGGGCCGCTGGGCATGGGTCGGGCCTATGGTTGCAGCAGATGATACCAAGTGGATCAAAGCAGCTGTGGAGAAACTGGTGGCCATGCGCTCAGACAAGGAAGACCCCGACTGCAAGGTATCTATGCAGCAAGGCTTGGGCCATTCGAGTGGCAGAATGGAAATGTGCATCCTGTTTTGATCTGCAACCTCGTCTGCGCTCTTTGGGCGCAGCACCCAGGCCCTACCACGCCCCTAAGAGCAGCCAGTTGTTGTGGAGATGGCGGTGTTGGGGTGATGGTCATGCTCTGTGCTTCCACAACCCTTCTGGAACCTCAGCTTGCATGTATGAGTTTCCCAGTCATCCACGTGGTAGCAGAACTGGTCCTGGATTCCTGACATGCATGATCTAACTGGACATACTGTATTGTGCACATGTGCATACAGGAGCACGGGTTCTACAAGATTGGCAACACCAGCGACTACAAGGTGAGCGGATTTATGTTTTGATTGTGTCACACCAGTGTAGTGAATATAACTTCTTACTTGTACTTTATAGAAAACACCATCTTCTTATGGTATCCATACAAAGGCCTTCTTCATGCCTACTGCCACTCTTGGGAGACCTGCATGGCATCCTTGGGCACCTCCAGCTGGCGCCAGCCACTGGTCTGCCTTGCTGTGTTGCGCGATGGGGGCCTTGTGCCCCCATGCAAGCCGCTGACCCGCTCTCCCGCTTGCCACTGCCCTAAACACCACAGGGGCAACCCCAGGCTGGGCTAACCACTGCCCAAACTCATGCTTGGCCTTGATCCCAGGAGCATGACAAGCTCGAGAAGAAGTTCAAGAGCAAGTGCGAGTCCAAGTTCCTGAGGTTTGGGTCGGAGGGCTTTTACGAGGCCTACCGCACCTTTGTGCAGCAACGTGCAGAGGCTCTGAAGGCCGTCGCCGTGGCCACGGCGCGCAAGGGCGCGGAGGCATTTGCAGCAAACATCAAGGCGGCTGTCGGGGCGCGCACTGTGCTGGAGATGCGGGTGAGCCGCTTGACTTGCAGTGACCCCTGAGGTGTGGTTCCTTTTGTTTAGGGCCTAGCTGTGCCGTTGGACGAAGAGACAGCTGGGCCTAGAGTTGTGCCCTGTGGCTTTGTCAGCTGCTTTATCACTGGGGAGGCCATGCGCAGGCCATACATACCACTCATTGGCATGTGAACACCCTGGACACCTGAATCCGACCAAGCGATTTGGTTCTGCTGTTCAGGCCGCGGAGCAGGCGTTGCTGCTTCAGGCAAAGGCCGCCAGCATGCTTGCCGCCATCAGCCACGGTACAAGTGAGTGAGCAGTCTGCTACAGAAAAGAACAAACGGTGAAGTTCGTGACCTGGGGATGTCTGGCAAAAGGTTCCTATGACTTCAACTGCTGCCGATTCATCTGCCAGCCCATTTTTGCACCTGCTTGCCGGCTCCTGGCTTGGTCGCTATATGCTCCAGTCTGCAGAACAAACGTATTGGTGTGTTTGTAAGGTGTGCAGCACTGCACAACATGATATTATAAGCTTATATGCTGTACAATATTATAGCTTATATGCTGTACAATGCCGTACAAAGTACTCGACTACTGCACCGTCCCACTGCACTTTTGTGCTCACTGCTCTGCTGTGCCGCAGCTGGCCTATACGGAGAAGACTTCCTGGGCAGCGGCAAGGACATTGCCATGGCCTCGTTTGACCTCGACAAGGCATTAACAGAGGGAGGCACCTGGGCGAACAAATGTGGGTGAACTTCATCCTTGCTTTGGCGTTTGGGTGAAGGAAGCTGGTCACGTTGAGGGTGGCTTCAAGCTAGGATCAGATAGACAGGCCATGGCGTGGGGACAGCACAGGAGCATTGCTGAAGGTCCATGGGGACAGTGTCGGCATGACTTTGACAGTTTGAGCAAAAGTTGAGTCCCATAGGTGAGCTTCAACCCAACCAAGGCCTGCTCCTCCACCGTGCAACCAACCCCTGCTCCTCTGCCGTGCAACACCTGCGCTGCAGCGTTCCGTATCAGCAATGCCCCCAGCCGCTCCAACAGCGGCACGCTGCCCATGCCGTCCAGCCGCTCTGTCAGCCGCCTGTCTGTGCTGGCCGCCCAGCGCTCGGCCAAGTCTGGGCTCATGAACTCCGTGGCGGCTGCTCTGCAGACCATGCAGGACTTGGCGGCGGTGAGTAGCAACTCCGGCATCATATCTCATAGCCAGAGTGTGTTGCAGGCACCGGAAGTGTCCTGCGAGTACTGCAGGGTGGGGGTATGGCTGGCAGCCCAGGGGCTAGCGTGGGGCGTCTGGGCATGCAAATGCAAGGGCACCTGTGAAGGCTGGGACGGTATGATCAGAAAGGAAGGAGGCAGGGTAGGAGGCGCGCAATGTAGTTGGCACGTTGGCGTCTTCGAACTGGCTGCGATACTGGAAACTGTGCGCGTAGGGCGGTATGGCACGCCGCGGCTTTGTCCTGCCCCTGACCGCCAAGGAGGAGGGCGGTGCGGCTGGGGGCTCTGCCGCTGCCACCGACCCGCTGGGCCCGGCGGGCGAGGCAGCCGGCGCGGCGCGGCGCAAGGCACTGACCCAGGCGGAGCTCGCGAACGCGGCAGCCACCATCAAGAAGATTGCAGAGGTGAGGACCGAGCGAGCTCGCTCATGCGTGGCCAGGGCGGCGACCCTGATGCAGGTCGTGCCAAGCTCTGGGCATGCTTGCTTCAAGTGCTGGGGCTGGGGTGAAGGTGGTTGCCGTGCATGGCCCCCGGCCGCAGGCGATTGCCAAGGTAAAAAAGGAGGCGCAGAAGAAGGCTGAAAAGATGGCGGCGGCTGGCAGCGAGCCAGAGGCTTTTGACCAGGACGCGCTGCAACGGTCGGTCAACGGCGCGATGGAGGAGCAGGGCAAGGAGGGCGTTGCGGCGGACATTGGGAATGCCGAGGTGGGTTGCAGCATGCAGGCGTCTGCAGCTCATTGCGACTGTACAGTGTATCATGTATGTGCGGTTTGGGTGTGTGAATATCGTGTGCCCATCAAGGTGCATGGCCGTCTGCCCAAGTGGCAGGAGTACGCTGTCGGCATGTACTGGGGGCGGCAGCCACCATGGAAAGGTAACGCATGGTGATGGTTATGGTTACACAGGCTGAGGCGCACACTGGAACAACGAACGCTGCCAAGGAAAACCGGCCTAGCCTGCAAAAAGGGGAAAGGAACAGGGGCAGGAGAACAAACAACAGAAGAAACAGAAAGATGGTTAGTTGGCACTGTAGGCAGGACAGGCGGCCTCCCTTGCAAGCGCATTTTTTGCCATCGCGTGCCTGCGCTACAAGTTGATGAACCCAACAAGGCAAGCAGCACATCTGACGCACCCCCCCATCCTTGTGCCACGCGGCAGGCGAACCTGGATGTCATGGGTGCTCAGGGCCAGGAGGAGGTGGGCGGCATGATGGATCAGATGGAGCTGCTGCAGGACACGATCAACACGATTGTTGACTTTGTGGACGCGTGATTATTATGGTTGCCTTTTGACAAGACACGAGCTTGGGGGGGCTGTGTGTGTGGGGGGGGGGAGAATGATGTGCGCCTGTGCACTAACTAAAGGCATTGCATGCTGCCTGCATACCAGGTGGTCACTGTTGTATTATAAATCACAGTATTCATTCAGGCATATCATATGCAATCCAATTCTGGTATGCTAGTCCAGCAGCTAGATGCACGATTGAAGGAGCCCAACGGGCCTCGTTGGTGTATATGTGTTGTGATGTGGTGCGTGCTTCTTTATCCACTGCATCACAACGCAATGATGAAGGGGCCCAACGTCGCGTGTGCGTATATCTCACAGTGCATTGATGTTGCAGCCCAGTGGGCCGCGTCGGCGTGTATATGTGTCACAGTGCATTGATGAAGGAGCCTGACGGGCCTCGTGTGCGTATATGTGTCTTAACAGTGCATTGATGAAGGAGCCTGACGGGCTGCACGGGACTATTCATGAAACCCTGCTACTTTGTGCAATGTGTTGATGCTACTTTCCCTCTCATTGATGTGCCGAGGGTTTTGAATTTCAGAGTTTTGGATGATGACGGACCAATGGTCCCATTGGTCCGATGGTCATTGATTGGTGTATTTTCGATCCGAATCTTCATCTGTAGCAGTCTTTGTAACGTCAACAGTCAAGCGTTTGCATCCGCCTTAAGTGCCCCGCACTGCACTGTCGTTCTGAACAGGTACACAAGCTCGGCTGTATCCAGGTATGTGGTTTCCGCTGTGTTTCGGTCCTTCGCCCCGCTCAACATGCAACATTGGGCCCGATTCCTGAAAGCCAAACCCTGTGTATTTGCATTTGATGCGCGGCATCAGCTGCAAAACTGTGCTGTGTTACACGGTGGCCTGGCGCGCTTGAGCTCTTGCATGCGGAAAGTCGGGTGGTAATTTAAGCACCTTCTGCATGGCATGCACGGGATCACCCGGGATGCGCACTGAAACCAGCTGTGAGAAATCAAAACTGCCGGGGCCCGTGAAGGCTCACTAGAATTTTGCCCATGATAGGCCCGATTCCTGAAAACCAACATCTGTTTTCGCATGTAATGCGCGGCATTAGCTGCACAACCGTGCTGTGTTACACGGTGGCCTGGCGCGCTTGAGCTTTTGCATGCGGAAAGTCGGGTGGTCATCATGCACCTTCTGCATGGCATGCCTCCACCTTCCACATGGCTTTCCCGCGTTGTTTGCAGGGCTACTGGCTGGAAGCGGTGCTGTGGGGCGCGGTGAACAGCAGACATACGTACAGCACGCAGCCATGGCTCAGCCAAAGACCGGGACTGTGCTGCTTTTGGGTGCTACAGGACGGATCGGTGGGCTGGTGCTGTCTCAGCTACTGGAGCGTGATGTGGCAGTGCGGGCCATCGTACGCTCAGCCACCAAGCTGCCAGCAACTGTCACGACCAACCCTCGCCTCACTCTCATCACTGGCAGCCTGCTGCATCTTAGCCCTGAGCAGTGGGCGCAGCACGTGCAGGGCTGCGATGCGATCATCTGCTGCCTGGGCCATGTCTTCAGCCTCGCTGGGATGTTTGGGCCGCCCTTCTGCCTGGTGCGCAGCTGCTGTGGGCCTGGCACTGAACTGCCGCTGCTCACCTGCCTGCCGCACTCCAATACATGCCACTGCTGCGCTTTGTTCTTGTGATCAGTCGAGCTGCCTGCCACTTCCTGTGATGGCGCAAGTTCCTGTTGCACTGCATCACAGGCCACGCAATGTTCTGATTGCTTATGAAGTTGTGGTCCATGCGCGGCTTGTTGCGGCCAGTGAGAGCACTGGCCTGCATGTTGTAGCACCGTATGCTACAACCTGGCTGTGTATCATGGAACAGATGATAATGGGGCCACCTGCATGTCGTGTGAACATGTGTCCATGTCATGTGAATGGCCCAGGGCATCTCATTAATTGTACTGCAGGTGCGGGACGCCACTCGGCTGGCCTGTGAGGCGATTATCAAAAACGCCCCCGCTCGGCCTGTCAAGTTTGTGGCGCTGAGCACTGCAGGCGCCTCCCACCCGGGCGGGTCAGACAATGTGAACCGGGGCTGGAAGGAGCGGTTGTTCATCACCTGCCTCAGCTCTGTACTGCCACCTTGGCGGGACAGCGTACTGGCAGCGCAGTACATGTACGGGCTTGGGACGAACAGCCCGTACTTGGAGTGGTGCGCTGTACGGCCCGAGTGGTTCAAGTGCGTCGGTGTGCCATGTGCCTTCACACCTGCACGATGGGCAGGTTCATCGGGGGGCATTGATGTCAAGGCATAACTGGACATAAGCTCACAGCGCACCAGGCAGCATATGCACAGCGCCAGCCCATACAATGTGATACGCCGTGTTATTATTATTATTAGCCCATACAATAGCGCTGTGTTGCTGTCATCACGAGCTGCCGGTCCAGGGCATGCACTCGGCTTAATTGCTGGAAGTTGGTCAGCAATGCATACTGTCCTTTCGCACAAACACACGCACAGTCGCACACACATCCCTCATCCTCTTGCTGCTCTGGCCCGCCTTTCTTGTACTGCAGGGAGGGGCCCATGAAGCCGTACATCACACAAGCTGTGGCCAAGAGCCTATTCAAGGAGGGGGGCAGCACCATGACCTCCATCGCTCATTTCCTGACCCAGCTGGCCACACAGCCAGGCGTGTGGGAGGAGTGGAGGTTCAATATGCCTGTGATCTATGACGATGAGAACGCTGACAGCACAGACAAGAAGCAGGAGTGATAGCACGGAGCACTGATATTGTAAGGAGCACATGGAGTATGTGTGCTGTTGCTTCAGGCTTGGTTTGAAGAGGGTGCGTGACGAGCTAACATACTGGTCATGTGAACAGTTTGTTGCGAGGCTGGTGATGCTTGCCAGGTACAGAACAGCAAGAATCAAAGAACTCGTTAAGAAACCAGTGGTTTAGTGAGATATGTTGAAGATATGAGCCATTGGGATGAGCAATGTGGATGAATGGATGACCAGTGAGGCCAAGATGGTTCGTGCTTGCGGACTCAAAGACGCTGTAGAGCAATCATGCGCTCCCTTGCCCGTCACCTGGGCTCGATTCCAATCAGCACTTTCAGGCATTCACCATGTTTAGCACAGCCAGTTGCGTTGATAGGGCGACGAATATCTCTTACTTGTAGATCTGCCGCAAACATGGATTCAGGAGCAGGATCGCAGCCAGCAGGGTCATCCGCAGGGAGGCAACGAGCGTCTTCTGGTGCAATGGACGGGTAATCGTACCGGAGCTGATGGGCAGTAATTGACCACAGGCTGGGAATCGCACAGTGTGGCCACATGCACAATTGTACATCATGCATGCCGTGCAGTATTGTGATGCCATGCAGCGCCCCATGCATGCAACAGAGTCATGCCATGCGCCGCATGTTCCACACCACCAGCTCACCAACATGCTGTGTGTCTCCATGCAGCCTACCCAACCTGATGTCCTACGTGACCTGGCCCAACATCAAGAGCGCACTGACAGAGTGCTGGCGGACGCTGTTCAAGCTCAATACGCTGTCGTTACCAGATGCGTTCCAGCGGCTGGGCCTCATTCTGTTCACGTCCATGATGCTGGTGGTGCTCATCACGACGATAGACAGTGCATACCTGTCGCTGTATGTCATGTTTGCACGGCGTTGAGGGCAGCAGCAGGTGCAATGGCAGCAGCTGGTGCGGGTGGTAGCAGTTTGCATGGAGGTGAGGACAGCGGTGGTGAGGCGGCGGCCGACGCCATGCAGCAGTGAAGGCAGAAGCGATGAGTCAGCAGTATCAGGTGCGCCTGCCCACAAGCGAATACACCAGCATTTTATCTGGCATTTTATTGGATTCAATTTATGGAGCGGACCTTCCAGCGGACTTTCTATGTGAATGGAACAGCAATTGATCAACATTCTGTACATTGCGGCACGCATGTGGAAGAGTGGTTGTTGCGTTGAAATCAACCAGCGTGACACTCCCACGTTGTAAATCACCTGCAGCAAGTGGATAAGTTCGGACTGTGAGGCTCATGGGTGAAGGAATGATGATCAGCAGTACAGCTGTACAAGTTTCCGTACTGCTTGTATACCATCATCCTTTGCGTGGTCAACCAGAGCAGTACATTGTGAACATTGCAGACGAGTGTCAATACATTTACCGCGAAGTACATGTACTGTTCGTCGTCAGCGGATTCCCCAAAACGAGGGGACATAAGGCGTAGCAGGCACGAGCAACATTGTTCGGGGTCGCATGCATGCATTCATGCTGCATGGCCATGCCCCGGGCACCGTGGCGCGCACGATGCATGCATGCATGCATGCAACCCCATGCTGTTATGCAATACCATGCACCCCATGCAACCCCAATGCCCACCCTTTCAAAGGCAACCATGTTGCGGTACTGCAGGTGCTCTGTTGTGAGGTCCCCATCCAGTGACTCCATCTCGCAGACCAGGTACACAGAGCCACGCTTGCAGATTGGCGGCCTGGTTGATGGAGTTGATGCAAGGTTGGCTGGCATATAGCTCATTTTCCTAGCACCATGCTGGTCACATCAAACTATTCCTAGCACTTTTCCTAGCACTATACTGGTTACATCAAACCTGGAAGCCATGGCTGGTGACAGCATGCGGCGGCGCTGTGGCAGCAGCACATGCGCTGACCGGCGTGCTGCCACTGGGGCTGCCCCATGCATGTGGCCTGGCATGTGTATTGAGGTATGCGGCTTGGCACAGGTGCGCATCTGCTGCGGCCCAAATGCACAATGCAGCCTGGAGCATTCTTCAAAAGTGTCGATTGCAAGGTACCCACTGGGCAAGAGACCACAGGGAAGGGCCGAAAACACGGCACACAGAGGTTGCCTGAGTGAGAATGACCCCTATCTGCAGTCACTGATGCGCAGCATGCAACCCGCAGCCCGAGGCGAAAACCAGACATCACGGGGAACATGTTGATCTCTTGTTACACGTGCACTGCACAGCTGCATGGCGCCACCTCTCATAGGACCCTCCTAGCTCCGGCTACGGTCTCCCGCGCGCTCCCTCAC
The DNA here is from genome assembly GCA_001662365.1 of Chlamydomonas applanata. Taxonomy (NCBI): domain Eukaryota; kingdom Viridiplantae; phylum Chlorophyta; class Chlorophyceae; order Chlamydomonadales; family Chlamydomonadaceae; genus Chlamydomonas; species Chlamydomonas applanata. The sequence goes on along the minus strand of BDCZ01000020.1, from coordinate 151,338 downwards.
TCACTGCCGCTCCCAATCACACTCCTGCGTTGCTGGGCCGCCCCTGCGCCCGGCTTGCCAGGCATGTCCTGTCCTGTCCTGTCCTCAGCCCCGGTGTCCGTCCCTGCGCTTCTTGACCACCCCCCTGCCAGCCTAACCCACCCGGCCCCACACCCAGCCAATAATCCAGCCCACCCCACAAACCAACCCTGCACACCAACTTCATGCTTGAGCCACTGTGTGCTTCCCAGGCACCACTCAGCTCACTTGGCTGCCTTGCTGCCCTCCTTGCCAGCTTCCTGGGGAGGGGGTGCAGGCTTGGGTGTGATGGGCGCATCGTACTCCAGGGCCAGCTTGAACACCTCCTCATACAGTGTGCAGAAGTGAGGAGTGATGCCCTCCTTCAAGTCAGCTGACAGCTCCTCGTAGTCCGCTCGGTTAGCCTCAGGGAAGATGATCTGCAGCATGCCACGTTAAGACAAATCAAGTCAGACATGGATCACGATGAAACGCGAGTCACAATGAGGTCCCAACAGTGCCAAAGATCCTCAGAAGGAAGTGCGGTGGGCACACAAAACAGCCGCACAGCTCTCAAGCTTCTGCCTACATGGCACGTGCGTGCCATGCCCCTTTTGCCTGCTCAGCCCTTCAGTTGTTCATACTACAGCAAGCACTCCCCAGGATCATCTCCATGAGCTCAACGGCAATGGCCGTGTGACATGCACGGCCCTTGCCACCCACATAGCTCTGATGCCGACCCACCTGCTTGACCTTGGCCCGCCGCGCCGCCAGCAGCTTCTCCTTGACGCCCCCAATGGGCAGCAGCCGCCCCGTCAGCGTCACCTCCCCAGTCATGGCAATGTCAGGGCAGATGGGCTTGCCCAGGGCCAGTGACAGCAGTGCAGTAGTCATTGTGATGCCTGCGCTGGGGCCGTCCTTGGGGGTGGCGCCCTGCAGGGGAGTGTGTGAGGCAATGTGAGCTCATTATTCATCAATAAATTTATATTATATTATCATTAATATTATTTATATTATATTATTACTTAATATTAATATAAAATAAATATGGCCAGCATCAGATTACGGTAGCGAACTGTGGGCAAAGTCGTGCAGCATTGCGTGCTGTGGCATACCGCCACACTCCCAGCAAGAAGCCGGGCACCTCTAGCCCGAGGGTGTCATGCAAGCGGTGCCATGGCGCCAGCAGTTGTTTGAACACGTCATTCAAGCAGAAGTGGACAATGTCAAACTGGGGGTGGCGGGGCCACGAGTAGGTGTTGGCCAAGCTTGGGCCCCGTGGCGCAGCCCTGTGCAGTACACCTAGTCAACTCATGTGCCGCACCTGGGGCACGTGCAGGTGCAGTGCTGAGGTGGAGAAGAACTTGTTGTGTGGGTCCTTGGAGCCGAGGAACGCGCGCGCATACGTGTGGGCGATGGACGCCGACTCCCGGAATACGTCACCCAGCTGGCCTGCAGGGCAGGAGCCATTGGTGTGTACGTATGTAAGGAGAGGGGAGGCCAGTGCGTAAGTGCAGCATACTGTAGCTGTGAGAGCGGTTGAGGAGCTGGTATGCAGGTCAACCACAAAGCGCAGTTATGCAGGCAGCTTTTGGGAGACTGTACGAAATGAAATGGCGGGGCATGGGATCGTTCCAGCTGTCTTCCTGGTCCGACAAAGACTCAAGCTGGCCCCCACTGCTGGAAGAAAAGGGCACACCCTGCTTGGTGCCTACCCCCAACTCCTCTCAACCCGTCAATGCCTCCCCAGGACACCCACCTACATGTGCAACAACACACGCACCTGTTGTTGTCAAGCCGCCACGTGACTCTGCATCGTGGACACGTGCCGCCTCCACATACAGCGTGGCGCCCCCCATGGCTGTCCATGCCAGCCCCAGCACCACCCCTGGTGGCGTGGAATCATAGAACCGGTCCTGTGCAAAGGGCGCCTGCCCCACATACTCCTTCAGATCGCCCTTGTCAATCGAAATGACCGGGCCTGTATACTTGACTTCTGGCTTGCTGACCTCCCCCTTGCCTCCCTCCTGCTTGGCTTCAGCCTGCTCGCCTGTACTGCTGCTGCCTGTCTCCCCCTTTGCCTGGCTGCTGCTGTCTCCTGCTGCCTTGCTGTCCTTGCCTCCCAAGGGCTCAGGGGCCACTGCTTTGCCATCTGTGGATGTGGCGGAGGGCAGGCCCTCAACATGCCCTGCCTTGAAGATCTTCAGAGCCACCTGTGCACACAGGATCACAACATTCGTTGTGAAAACAAGTCCTGATCAGATTCAGTTGCTGCAGCTAACACTCCCTTCTAAACGAACAAAGTGCGTCATGTGTCGGGCCTGCCCGACCGGTGAAGCTCAACCAGCACAGGTGGTTACTCAAAAAGAGGCGCAGCATGTCCTGCGGCTGATCAACCCTGACCACCTACAGTCATAACCCGGTCAACCCCACCTTGCGGTAGATCTTCTCTAGCTGCTTCTTCAGATTACGTACGCCAGCCTCACGGCAGTACTCATCGATCAGTACTGCCAGCGCCTCGTCAGTAAGCTGTGCAGCACCCTTGGGCACGCCTGCATCAGCTGCTGCCTGTGTGCAGCAGGAGGCAGGAAGCGCGGAGCAGGGCGGTACACACAGGTGTCACACAGGTGTCAAGAGCATGGCTGTACTGCTGGAGTATGCATGCATGTTAGCAGCCAAAGTTCGACCCTGCGTGATGCTCGGTGCAAGGGTCAACCAGCGCACTGGCCCCCCGTTCTTACTTTCATCTTTACATCACACACCTGCGGCTCCAGGTAGCGCCGGGCAATGGCCACCTTTTCATCTGATGCGTACCCCGACAGCCGGATGACTTCCATGCGGTCCAGCAGGGGACCAGGAATGGTGTCCAGCATGTTGGCGGTGCACACGAACAGCACCTGTGGAGTGTGGACGCACACAGCGCCAGCTTGGTGTGTTACAGCAGCCCTGCAGGTTTCCAACCAGCTGCTGGTTGTGCTGGGCATCCTGGCATTAAGCACACCGCGCAATGTACAACAGCGGCCAGCGGCAGCCGCTCAGCGCCAGCCATCTAGTACCAACTCCACAGCTGCAGCTGTAAGCTTGCAATCATGCTGGTAACCGACGCATGCTGGCAAAACAGCATGTGCCCTTCCACAAACCCATCAGCCTGCGCTCCCCCATCCCCCCACCCCCCACCCCCATCTGTGCCCCTGCAGCCATTTCCCTCTCCCCCACCTTGGATAAGTCTACGGGCACGTCCAGGTAGTGGTCCATGAAGCCTGCATTTTGCTCGGGGTCCAGCAGCTCAAGCAGCGCGGATGCGGGGTCACCTGCACGGGATGTTGATGGCAGTTGTGACACACACACACACACAGATATTTATATATGCTATATTTATTTATATATAACGGCATTTATCATCGAGCATGGTTTCTCCGTGACATATGCGCGCTTCGAGTGTGTGGTTGTGATGCTTGTTGCATTGGATCATGTATTCATTTTCACTCTGGTTGGGGTTCTTGTATTGATGCTTTGCGCTGTGGGCGAGGCGTGCACAGCAAGCCAAAAACTAATGCGCGGCAGTTTGCTGGGCTGTGGCGCAGCAAAGGCAGAGCACCAACGCACCCGCATGGCCACGGCCCAGCTTGTCAATCTCATCAATCAGCACCAGCGGGTTTGATGTCTGCGTGTGCTTCAGGCACTGCACCATTTTACCTGGCATTGCACCCACGTACGTGCGCCTGCAGAGCAAGGAAGCAGTTGAATCCAGTCCAAGGGTCAAGGCGACACCGCCATACGCTACAGTCTGTACAGCTGATGAAACATGCAATGGCTGCAAGCACGGCGTATTCGCCACAAGTCGTTGCATGCACAGATGTACAGTATGACTCTGCAGGCCGCTGCGCACCTGTGCCCCTTGATCTCCGCCACGTCGTACAGCCCCCCCACACTGAAGCGGTAGTACTGCCGCTTGAGTGTGGCGGCAATGGAGCGGCCAATTGACGTCTTGCCTACACCGGGCGGGCCCACCTGTGCACGCGTCCATCAAGGGGAACGTGGTAGGTGTGGGCATGAGGGCTGCGCGCACACGCTAGTTGTGTTCTACGGCTGACATCGAGTAGCAGGGACAGGCGTGCATGTCCCATGTACACGGTATAAGCGCAGCACGGCCATCACGCTGTGCAGTTCAAGCCGCAGCCATCGCACTCCAACGACGCGTCCAGCACTACACACAGGGCACAGCACCTCTTGGGCCCATGTGCAACACGCAAGAAGCATCACTCCAGAACCCCCCTACACCCAAGCCGCGCCGGTGTGACGCACCAGGCACAAGATCTTGCCCTGTGCCGTGCCCCGCAGCCCTGACACCGCAATGAACTCCAGGATGCGCGTCTTGACGTCCTCCAGCCCGTAATGGTCCTCGTCCAGCACCTGGGGTGGCGTGTGTTGTTTTTTTGTGTTCCCTTGCTTCTCTGGTTCGTGTTTTCGTTGTTTGCTTTGGGCCACAGGTTGAGGGGCTTGAGGACTGGATTGCTGGCTCCCATGGCAAGGCCCCTGCTGCACTGCGCCTCTTGCTGTCGCTGCCATGCGACAGCCGCAACCGTTTCGTGCCGCGCCACTGACCAGCTGCATCCAAGATCAGATCCAAGCGTTTCAGCCGCCCTGCTGCTGTCAAGCGTCATTACCTGGCGCGCGTGTGTGAGGTCAAATGACTCTGGCGAGTGCACGCCCCACGGCAGTGTCGTGAGCCATTCCAGGTATGTGCGTGTCACGTTGAACTCAGGTGACACCTGGCATGTAGATTAACAGACGTGCGAGGTGTGGGAAGGAGGCAGCGCATGCATACACTCATGAGGGTGCAGTCTGCTGCATGGCTTTGCTAGCAGTGCGGCCGACGCCTGAGCAGTCAACCGCGCCCCTGTGCCCCAAGGGTTTAGGAGTTTGTGTCTGGGTCCCTGCCCTAACATAAGCTGGGTCGTCATCTCACAAGACTTAAACACACGACAGTATCAATCCAAACACAGTTTACACAGTCGCAAACACAGCACCGTAACTATACACATAGATTGTATACACAGTCAAAACGTTGACTAAGTCACGCACCGGCTCCAGGCCGCCCAGCTTGTCCATCTCATCCTGGACCACGCGCCGCACCTCCTCAGAGGCACCCGCCTTTTTTGGCTCCCACCGCTCCTGGAACCTGGGGGGGGGCGGGGACACGGCGGAGGAGGTTTGGTTTGGTTGGGGGGTGGATTCTGTACAGAAAAATGGCCGTACCAAGGCGCATGGTGCTGAGGCTGACACCGCTCCTGGAATGTGGAGCAGCACACCATGGATAGGCCAGAGGCTATGGTATGGCATACCATGGCTAGAGGGAAGGTACACAGAAGTCATGTGTCAGTACAAGCTGGCCAGCTCGGGGGAGGTGCGACCAGCCAGGCAGGGCATGGCGGGGGGGGTGGTTTGGTTGCGGCGGGGTAGATTGATAATGAGCGCAGAATGGCTGTACCACAGTGCATTGTGCCGCAGGGGTGTTGCAGTGGAGGAGGAGTGACGGCACCACACCCCTCCATCCCCACCAGCCCGTAAACTTGAATAACCGGGGAATTGGATTGCGGGGTTTTGTCGGGTCTCGGTTCGCTTGAAATCAAGCTCGACCCAACAAACCCCCGCCATCCTTATTCCATGGTCATCCTTGCCGGTCCCTCGAAACAACAGCAAAGAACCCAAAATGCGCTCCTCACCCCCCCCACACACACACCTCTGGATGAGTGCTGACTTGTCGTCCTTCTCCAGCCCCAGCTCCTTCTTGATGCTGCGCAGCTGCTCCATCAGCAGCATGCGCCGCTGCTCCTTCATGATCTTGCCCTCCACCTGGGGAGCACAGCCAAACACAGGTCAAACAGAGGTCAAGCGAAAGTCAAACGGAGGTCAAACCGAGCCAGCTCCTCATGCAAAGTCCGTTTGAATATGTTTTAGATGTGCCAAGGCAATGGCGGGGCGGTAGGCGGGGCAGTGTAAGTACATATCCGTGATGGCCCATGTATGCTTCAAGGGTGCGCATCCTGCACAGGCAGCGGCCGCTCCAGGGCCGGGAGTGCCACATATGGCGCGCAAATCTGGGCCAAGGGACCAGGTGGAAGGCCTGGTCCTGCCCTTCCTCACCTGCTCCCGGACGTCTGCCTGCACCCTTGCTTCCCTGATCCCTGAGCTGTTATCGGTGAGTCAAATTCAATGGCAAGTCAAACCCACAAGCATGAGCACTCTCAGCCCCAAACCCTGGCCCACCTGCTCCCGGATGTCTGCCTGCAGCTTGCACAGCTCCACCTCCTTCTTCAGCAGCAGCAGCACCGCCTTGGCACGCTCCGGCACGCTCAGCTGCTCAAGTACACCCTGTACAGACAAAGGGCAGTCACAATGACATGAATGGCATCAATACTATACGATATGGCAAGCATGGCTCACTTCTTCTCAAGCAAAGGGTTCAGAGAGACGGCATGTTCATAGCGCCAGGAGTGTGGGGCTGTATGGGGAGCGGGGTTGCATATAGGGTTTATCATAGTGCACGTTGCTCAGCCATGCAAGGCCCTCAGAGCAGTGCTGGACCTCATGATGCAGGCCCAGGCTACCAGCACAGCAATCACGGTTGCATTCTGGTGCAAGAACAGGGCTGCGGCATGATGTGCTTTGATCGCCAATGGCAGCAGCCGCACCTGCAGCGTGGCGTCATCCGCACTTGTCAGACTGGCTGCAGCATCCACCAGCCGTGACATGTCCTGAAGGTCGATGGAGCCGGCTGCGAGCGGGGCGGCGCGTGAGATGGTGCATGTGGTGGCTCAGTAAGATTTCATGGTGGACACCAGGTCTGTCTACAGATACCAGGTCACACGTGGTGTGAGCACCAGATAACCAGTCAGACCCACGTGCTGCTTGGTCGCTCAGCTAGCACACCCCTCTGACCTGTATGACGTGCAGCCACTACAGATAGTCCCGGGCCAAGGCAACCCCTTGAGGCACAAGCGCCTGCTGCACGTTTCTAGCCAGGCAGCACACTCGAGTGGCAGCCAGCGGGCAGGCAGCAGCCGCGGCCGGTGGCCAGACTCACTGAGCGACAGCAGCGTGCGGAACTGCTCGCCGTACAGCGGGTTGAGGTGCAGGAGATCGCGCATTGTGTTGACAAGCTCCATGGAGGTGGCCTGGATACACAGGGAGTGGCAAGCAGCACTGGCAGAGCGTTTGAGAGTGTTATTCAGGCTTGGACAACAGCATCAACAATGAAGACAACATCAGGCCGGTTGACATGCGTCACGCCCCCTGCCGTGTGGCAGAGCTGAGGACACGACCCATGGAAGAAACGCAGCCAGGGCCCTCACCCCAACGTCGCCCCAAGGACTGTCAGCCTGTGTTGAGTTCAGGCACCACAACCATCACCATAACCATCACAGTAGGCACCCCAACTATTCATACAACTACTGCACCTCTGTCCTTGTTGCTGTCAAGTATCCCCAACTGGCACCTGATATCCACTTGGTGGTACTCTCCGATTACTGATATCAACCAGCGATCAAGTCACACCTTGAGGATGTCATCATTCGTGTACGTCTCGTCCCGCAGGTGCTCCACATGCACCCGCAAAGGCTCTGCAGAGATCGTGGCCTGCCGCTTGATGCGCCGGTGGCCCAGCAGCAGCAGCTGCGCTGAGTCGGGTGTGTCCCCTGTGAGAATGGTGTGCACCTGGGCAAAGGTGCCGACCTCGTACAAGTTGGAAGCAGCATCCACACCGCCCTCCTTGCCCTCCTTCCCGGCTCCGTTCTTAGCAGCTGTGCTTGGACGGCCCCGGCCACGGCTCGCGCGCCCACTAACAGTGGAGCTGGGCTCGCCATCCTGTCCTTGTCCACTAGCCACTGCTGTGGCGTCCCTTTCTTTGCTGCCCTCCTTGGCCCCGCCGGCGCTGTCTGGCTTCCGAAGGAATGCACCCACGTATGGGTGCCCCCTGGACGCGTAGCCACGCATGTAACCACAAAGAAGAGTGAGCACTGCTGCCGACCCTCACACACAACAGGCATGCCTTGTAAGCGTGTGCATGATGGCATGCTTGCCAACTGAGTGCAACACTGGCATGTGGCAACGGATGTCCGCATGCACTCAATCGATTTGGGAGGCATGCCCAAACTGTCCACCTCAACCCTAAGCTGCACGCCGTTTTGCTGCTGTCGTGCACTTCTGTGCAACGCCGTGTCCACTTATACAATCAGTTTTGCTTTGCTACTCCAATCCACTCCCAGATCCACCCAACCCTTTCTCTACCTCCGATCCAGCCGCAGGGTCCAAGGGTAGCTCCCACCCACCCCTGTTTCTTGGTCTCTGCAATCTCTTTCAGCAGTCTCTCATTCTTGACCATCACCGGTGTGTAGATGCCAGGGAACAGCGGCTTGCGCGTCAGCTCCACCACAAACACCTGCCAATCAATTCACGGTGCAGTTCAAGCAAAACCGACCTGGACACAGCTCTGTGTATGATCTCATGATATCATATGTTGTTATTATGATATCATATGTTGTTAACTTTTGCACACTGCCATCAGCGCAACTGGATACGTGCAGCTGGCTGGAATGCGACCAGCACTGACGCAGTACGGCAGTGTGGTGTGTGGGTGCAAGGGGCCCGGCACTCGCCAAGGGCCTGCCTAGTTGGAGGCTTGACTGATCTGCCATTCATTCGCTCACACCTTGTGATGCTTGCGCTCCGGCCCTGAGGGCACGAGTGCGCCGTCTGTCGTGCTGGCTGATGTGGATGCCTCCCCAGCAGCACCTTCAGCCTCGCTTGCGCCCTTGCTACCTTTCTCAGCTGTCTTGTCTTTTGAGCTCTTGGTGGACAGCCTGTGTAGTGAAGTGTGTGCATTTGCAGCAGGGTGGCGCATGTGCTGTGCCGTGCTGCGCTGCTATGAGGTAATGCAGCATGCAATGGCGAGATGCCTGCCACTCGCAGCAGTGCTCTGGCGCGAATGCAAGCCGTGCTGGCAAGTACACCCTGTAGTCCACAGGAGAGTGGCATGCACGTGTTGGGCACGTACACATCAGGAGCGCTGCGGGCCCTACCCCGCGCATGCACGGCGACACCATGGTAGTTTTCCAACATGGGTGTGTGGCCACATCGCTCATGACCCATCAACACACGCACCCCCATAGCTTTGACATAAGCGACTCCTCTTTCTTATCGCCTCCATCACCGGCGTCGCTGTAGTGGCGTGCCAGGACCCAGCTGCTGGACAGTCCCTGCTGCCTCAATCGCAGCAGTTGCAAGGCGCGCTGCCCTGCCAGCAGCCTCGTCAGCGAGTTCGAGGATGCCATTCAGATCCTGCTCCACGATCTAGAAGGTCCACTAATTCATCCTCCAGAGGCCCAGGTGGCCCAATACAGCATGTACTTATACAAGTTCGAGCTTTGGGTCCAGCATGCACGCCTTCAACAAGGCAGCCAAATTGGCACCGGCAGTACTTTGCCCTCACACCGTGAGATGACGGCAAGGAAATTGGAGCTGAAGGGGAACAGAGGCACAGCGAGCTCTTAAACGTTATAGCAACTGCAAGCCCACCTGCCTGCTGGTGATTTGGTAATCAGGGTTGTGCCGGCGGGTTGCGGGAGCGGCTTTTAGCATCATGGCCAAGTCAGCACGCTCCAACAACAAAAAGGCGCTTAGGACATGGCGCCGTGAGAAGCTTGTGGCCAAGTGGCAGACGGACGCCGACGCCAAGCGCTACGCTGCGCTTCAAGCTATCGTAGAGCAACCCAAACCTGAAGCACCACCCAAGGCTACGTCAGACGGCAGCGACGAAGATGTGGCCATGACTGAGAAGCGTGGGCGTGGGGGAAAGCCTGCCAAGGATGTGAAGATGGACACAGACGCGCAGGTGCGACGGCGAACCTGGGGGCCAGCCTGGGGGCCATGCACAGTGCATGCATGCAACCTTGCATGGCGCGTTTTGTGTTCATGGTGCCAACTGCCTGGTGCATTCGCTGGTGCAGCGGCACCACCGGCAGTTCCTGTACATGATTGCCAGAGCATATGTGCATACTACCTAGGTATACATACATAGCCACATGGCGAGGTCTGTCGATCAGGGCTGAGGCTGTGCTTGCACGCATGTCCGCACATTGTGCACCCGTCAAGCATGACTGCGTTGTATGCATGTGCTATGTATGTAACTATGTATGTTTGTGCTATGCTTGGCAACCCAATGTTTGCCACACTTGCACGTTATGCATATGCAGGAGGGCAAGGGCAAGAAGGGACGCAAGGGTATGAAGGTTGGTGTCAACAAGAAGCGGAAAGCAGGCAAGCTGTTCTTCAAGTCCGGGGAGTTTCATGGCAAGAAGGGCGGCAAGAAGCGCCCTGGCCGCACCTAAGCAGGGTGGCTTCTTAGAGATCCCCGGCTAGGACCATGGGAGCTCAGAGCCAGCCCCCATCAACAGCACCACGGAGGGCCAGATCTGGGGCCCCAACCAGCCCAGCACCAGCCACGCACCCATCCCCCTATGGCAGCTGCGGTGCAGGGCCGGGAGCTGCCAGCTGGGCAGGCGATGGGGTAGGCGAGGAGAACCATTAGACGGTTGCTCTGCTGGTTTCGATCAGCATCAGTGTGCAGCAGTCTTTTGGGGGCTCCAGCCATAGTGCAGCTCGCCGTGCAACGCATTAGTGACCATCAGCAGCTTGCTAGCACACACGGCAGAAGCAGACCTGCAGCACAGGGGGGCTGCCCCTTGACCACACGGAACCACTGAATCTCCAGTGTCAAATGATGGGGACATGAGTGCTGACAGGTGAATAGAACAGCTGCATGAGAGGATTAACAGTGTTCAGATATGGTTGGCAAAAGGTTTTCAGCGTGTGAATGGTGGGGTGTGAATGGTGGGGGCAATAGGCGACAGTATCTGAAGCATCCCGCTGTGTACAGTACAGATCAACCGATGGCTCATGTGCAGGGTCATGTGCTTGTAGTTTCGTTCCCTATGCAGTTTGTGTTGGGTTGGTCCGCCCAATGGCCCTCATGTCTTCATACCAGGCCTCGCATAAGGAGAGTCCTCGCAATTATGGCACTGGCCATACACGGTCTTACTGCTGGGCCCATACTTGCTGAGGAAGGGGGATTTTGCTGCCAATGTCAGCAAGAAACGTTTGGTTTGTGGTGCTTCGGCAGTTTGCAAATGCCATGGATGTGAGCAGCGCAGTCATGCTGTAAGTGGTTGGATGTGCGCTCATTCTTATGGCCAGCAGTTTGACAGTGTCATCTTTTGGCAGCCTGCGGCTGCGTACATAACCACCCGCATCCGCGGCGTCCATCACCATGCAAGCATGCCATGCATCACGTGTGACCGTGCGAGCCCTTCCTGTGTGACCAGGCTTATGAAGATTGATTCTCTGTTGCAGGTAGTCCACGCTCATATAAATTCGTTGCAGACTACAGCGGCGCAGGCTGGGCTTGGTCTGTAAATTAGGTTTAATGGCTGGCTACAATCCGCACTAGGCAGCCAGATTGACCGCCACAACGCACAGACCGCCACAAAAATGGGCGAATCCATGCCACAGCTGACTGATCTGGCGTACATCGCTTGCGACAGCAGCGGCACACTGTGCGTGCGACAAGATTCTCTTGATGCTCAGTTGAACAGTAATCCCCAGGTGTCAAGATGATGATCTAACGCTGTGCACCATGTTTGTGAGCTGCAGGTATGGCGTAGCATCCACCAAGAGCCCTGCTGCTGGCCTGATTGCAGTATATGACGCACGCCAGGAGCTGCTGACAACCGAATGCAACAAGGTACAAGCAACTAGCTTGATAAGCAACGTTTTACGCACTCGAAACTTGTTTGATGCAAGATATTGATATCATTGATGCAGGCGCACCCTGGGCAGAGTCGCACAGAGATCGAGGAGCCCCAGGTCTGCACAATCATCAAGACCTTTCCCCCCATCCAGTTTAGCGTGAAGGGCGTTGTGGCAGCGCGCAGTGGACGCTATCTGGCCATTTATGGCTATGAAAGACAGGTGGGGTGCCATGCGATGCCCATGCGACATGGTGGCATGCACAGTTGCATGCTGTCAAATGTGCTGCAGATGCAACCGCATGACATGGATCTTGATGGGATGGGTGCATGTGCGAGTTACTTTGTGCTGCACGCTGAGGATGAGTCGTCACTGCGTGGGTGCTGCAGGAGGACGACCGCGCAGTGCTGGCCGTGGTAGATCTGCATGGTGGTCGCCCGCTGCCCAGCATCACCGACCATGGCAGCCAGATCCGTGTCAAGCAGTGCACCGTGCACCAAGTGGATTACCAGCTGTTTGCCAGCAGGCCAGGGCTGGCACTGCAGCAGGTGGCTTGGCACCCGTACAGCGAGTCTCACATCGTGGCCCTGACCAGTGACAACCGGCTGCGTATCTACAGCCTTGCAGACCTCAGCATCGCAGAGCAGACGCTGCACCTGAAGCTCAATGCCCCTGCAGCGGGTGCTGGCAAGCCAGGTGCTGCGAAAGCGGGTGGGTACGGCCTGACAGCTGCAGTGGGTGCAGAGCAAGCAGCGGCATTCGCGTTCGGGCCCTCCATAGGGCCATGGGGCCCCTTCACCATTTACCTCCAGGCAGCCAGTGGCGGCGTGTACAGTTTGTGCCCCGTCGCACCATTCGGTGAGTGGGCAGCAAGGGGCGGTGGTGGTTACAATTGCTTCAAAATCGTTCACGTCATTGGCCAGCGTCTGTCAGCTCGACTGTGCTCTGTAAGGTTGGTTGCTGCTGCCAAGGGACACTTGATCCATGGGCAATTTGTGCGTGTTGTCAGCGACTGACATTTAACGTGATGCACACCTCTGATGACCATGACACATTCCAGGCATGAGCGTACCAGGATCCATGGTACAGCAGCAGGCAGAGATGGTGGAGCAGGCAGCCGATGAGAGCACCAGCAACGACGGCCCAGCAGGCGTGGCGGGCGCATGGCTGCGGGCTGCATATGGTGTGCCACACTCACGGCTCATCCTCGATGCCAGCAGCAGCGGCAAGTCTTGGCAAGGTGCGGTGCTGGCCACGGCACACCTTGCAACAGTGATGGCTAGACAGCTCATTCAGGCATAGTGCAAGAGGTTCTTTGCACTGGGTGAAGAATGCCTGTTTCGCTGCCTTTTCCTGCAGCCTCTGCTACGGTATGAGCTCGATGTGGAACTGCCCAGGATGAATGCTTTTCCTGACGCACTGTGAACCCCACAACGCTGTACCCTCATGTTCTTTGTTTTGGCATGCGCAGTCAAGGCGCACGTGCTCAGCTTTGCATCCCCAGCGCTAGTCGGACCGCTGAACAAGGGCGCTGAATCTCTCGTGGCGAGCCCCCACCCCACTGTCTCCCTGTGCGCCGCGCACCACTGCTCAGACACAGGAGGGCAGGGTGGCGCACTGCAGTGCACCACGGTGCTTGCCAGCGCACGTGCTGATGGCTGCGTGTGGCTGCACCTGCTAGCGTCAGGGTCGGCTGATCCTGCGTGGCTGGAGCTGGGGCCTCAGTATGCAACAGATGAGCAGGGGGCGATACAGGCAGTCAAGTACGAGTGTGAGCCATTACCTGTGGCTTCAGCAGGCAAGGGCCCCAAAGGCGCCGCACCAGGCACAGCCGTCCTTATGGATCTGATCGAGCTGCCGCTGCCACTGGGGCAAGCATCAGGAGGCTCCATGCCCGCACGCATCACCATGGGTGATGACGAGGATGAGGATGACGAGGGCATGTGGGGGCAGCAGGGACGGGGCTCAGCTGCCGGGCTTCCACCCGGTGCTGCAAGGCTGTCGTTGGCAGTGGCAGATGACGCGCCATCGCACATCTGGGTGACGCATGCAGCCGGCTGCTGGGGCATCAGTCTGTCCTGGCTACCAGCGGCGGCCCGCACGCTTGCACGGGCCAGCACATCAGGCACGCAGCCAGAGCTGAGCCAGCTGGCACCACCAGTTGTGCACGAGCTGCTGCAGGCCGATGGTGGCGATGTGGTCCTCAGCGCCTCGTTGCTCCAGGATGTGTTTGTGGGCTGCAGCATGTGGGCCCTGCAGGTGCCCGGCCGGCTGCAGTGCATGCGCATGCGGGGTTCGCTCTCTGCTGCACCAGAGCTCCTTGCGCCTTCGCCTTCAGCTGCGGCATCGCCTGTGCCCGCTGGAGCCAGCACCAGCACGCAGGCTTCACCAGTCCTCACCAAGTCTGGCGCTGCCACTCCGACACAGCCCAGCAGCAGCAGCCAGGAGGCAGTGGAGGCAGCTATCCAGTCAGTGTATGGGGACCTTATTGGGGGAGCACGCAGCACAGCACTGCCCAAGGCGCAAGGTGGGTGCTAGATCGGGTGGGCATCCGCTAAGGGTACGTCCTATGCTGTGTGGGTTGATGCGGCTTAGCATACACCTACTGGACTTGACATCCAGTCTAGAGTCGGTGGCCTGCAGCAGCAGCATGTATAAGCCTCAGTGCAGCTCCAAAGCCTGCATAGCCTCATGCTTGGATTGTGACTGCGCCCATGCTGGGTACATGCATGTTGATGTCTGTGCACATGTCTGTGCATGCAGGCCCTCTGCCTGTCTCCTCCCCTGAGGCGGCCGCCCACCTGACTGCCAGCATCCGAGCACTGCGCACGGGCTCCGTTGAGTTTGTGCACCGCGCGCACCATGACCTGCGGCAACGCGCCACACAGCTAGCTGCCGAGGCCGGTGCACATGCGGTGGGTGCCGGGGCTGGAGCAGCCTGTGGCGGCAGGTCCCGCACCCGTGGCGACCATCAGCATCGCGAGCCACCATGCTGGCCTGGCAGCCTGGCATCCTCATTCACAGCTGCCCAGCATTGGGCCAGAAGAAAGTGCATGCAGCGCAATCAGTGCACTCCTCCACGCCACCCCTTCCTCTCCTACATATCTGATATCTCCTACATTACATGACACACGCATCATGTGACCTGCCATGTCGTGTGCAGGCCGCCACCGAGGAGCTGCGTGCGCTGCATGCGTCACTGCGGGAGCGGCAGGACGCTCTGGCATCCAGCCTGTCCCGTGCCCTGGCGCTGCACCAGAACCTGACACAGCGCGCCGCGCTGCTGACGCAGCTGCACTGGTCTCTGCCGCGGCCGCTGAGTGACGCGGAGCGCCAGCTATCCGCGGACCTGGAGGTTGCTGGCGCCAAGAAGGACGCGTTGCTAGCCACATGGCGCGCGTTGGAGCGGCGGGCGCGCACGGCCGCGGACGCACGGCGCGCTGCGTTGAGGCCCGAGGGCCAAGGCCTGGGGGGCGCAGCATCCATGGACACAGCGGGTAGTTCCACACCCATGCGCGGCCTGGGGCTACGCGCACAATCCACAGGGACCCCCGGCTTTGCCGGGTTGGGCACTGCACGCAAGGGCTTTGGCTTGCTGGCATCCCCAGGGCCTGGTGCGGCGCTGCCAGGGGCAGCAACTGTCGCACCTGGAGGCACCATCTCACAGCCGCAGCAGCCCACACTCCCACCGGCCCAGCTGGCACGGGTGCACGCGGCTGTAGTGGAGCAGTACAAAGCGATCAGTGCATGTGCGTCGGAGGTGAGGAGCATGGAGGGGGAGCTGGCTGCATGGGCATCCCAGGAAGCGAAGCAGCAGATTGAGAGCCAGCTGGCAAACGGGGGCGGGGCTGCAGCTGCGGCCACCAATGGCAAGTGAGCTGAGGATGGGCCAGGAACTTGGGCCTTTGCTACACCAAGGTTCTTGTAATCCAAATGTGCTCATGATCAGTGACTGTGGGCGAGCTCGCTCAGCGGCCTCGCAGCCCGCAGCAGAGCGCCATACTGCCATTTGCATACAGGCTTAATTCAGAGTTCTACGGGCTGAAATCAAAGTGCTGGGGTCATGCTCGGGTGGTGGGATCGATCCAAGGTGCAGCATGCCGATGTCCTCACTCAAGCCTGTCCACCCGGCATGTTGTCGCCGTCTAGCAGTGCTGCACCTCTCCTCAGCTTGGCTGCAGCCCCAGCATATCGTATACAAGTTTTGTTTGAAGCCATACCTGCTTCCCAGGAGAGAAGAGCCATACCTCAGTTTCAGCCTCCTGCGCTGATGATGACAGGTAACGTACATCTTTGCTAAGGGCTGCGCTGATAACTACAGCTAACTTGCTCATGTCTTGCTAGTCTGTGGCGTCAGCAAGATTGAACTGCAACAGTGCAAGTTGGGATGCAAGTGGCCGGTAGCAGCACAGCCCCATGCCGATGGGGGCATAGCTCCCTGCACCGGGCAGCATGTGGGGCTGGTGGGTGTCAGAACCTGCTCGGAGTTGGAGGCAAGTGTACTCCAATGGTTGTGGTGCACCTACTGCAAGGGTCACGTCGGGCCATGCCTGTCGCCAGCGCAGCCATGCAGCTCGCAGCGTGCACACCAGCGCCAGCAACACGCCTCCTGATGCTTTGCCAGAACATGCACCAGCAGATCCATTTGATCGCTGGTGGCAGCCAGAGGTGTGGGCTGCCAGCCAAAGGTACTATGTGCCGGCGGCCATGTGCCCTTCGGTCACATCACATCCTTCAAGCATGCCTCTACACCTCAGCCCCGGGTGTTCAAATTGAGTGATGAGTCTTTGACGCTTGGTCCTACAACGTTGAGGGACATGCTTGGACTGCCCAAGCATGGGCGTGGCACTGTCACAGCCCCCATTCCAAGCATGGATTTCAGGTGAGCTCCTGCGACTGCTATGGCACTGCCATGGGCTCGCTGCATGTATGGCATGATGCATGCTGGCACAGCGCTGCCAGTCGGCGCACAACTGCCTATTGATTACTACCGATTCTCTCTCCATTTCGTGCCTTTTCGTGCTGATATCATTCCCCTTATCCCCGTACTATTCTTCGTTCTGTGTGTGCAGGCTTGAGGTGGACGGGACAGATGTCCCACTGCCCCATCTGCTGCCACAGGACGGCAGCTCAGCCCTGCAGCTGGTGCCAGGCCCTGCACCCAAGCAGGACCGCTTCTATGTACCTGGCTTTTCATCAGCCATCAAGCGGATGGTGGTGGGCCGGGTACGTGATGGCTGGGCATACGCACGAGCATACATATAGGAGGCAAATCAGCTGGGCGCATGGGTTTGATTTGCAATCTGCGTACCGCAGCCAAGCACCTGGTCTCGCATGCACGACGTCAAGGCAGCCTCGCTGCATTGTTACATGCCATGTGGGATGGTGCGCACATCCGCACGCACCGCTCTCATGCAACACGGTAAGCACATGGCTGTGCCCCTGCAGGTGCTGGTGGGTTGGCGGGCCGAGCTGCTGCAGGGCGCCCCTCCCCGGCTCACTGCCATTGTGCGCACGCCCCCTGTGGGCTGGGGGCCAGCAGGTGCCCAGTTGCCACAAGAGGCAGTGCCAGCTCAGCAGGCCATGCCTGTTGCTGGCTGTGTCTACAACTACAAGCCTGGCAGCCGGGGTGTGGGAATCACTGCACCTGAGCAGCCTGCACCTGGCATCACAGCCGTGCACGTGACTGGTACAGCACCACTGTCATTGAAAGCCATGCAGCATGCTGGCGTTCGCATGCCTCTGCCTGTGTTCCAGGCCCTGATAGATCCTAGGGGTGAGAGGCCAGGGCCTGCGCCTGAGCGCTGGGAGCTTGTAGCGTTTGTCAGCTTTGATGGCGTCACGCTGCCAGGCCTACAGCAGGCAGGGGGTGCAGACGAGCTGGTGTTTGAGGCAACTCTGTTCTGCAAGTACCAGTCCAGTCAGGATACACTGGCACAGGAAGTGTACTTGCGCTCAAGCTGGACGGGTCTGCCCATGGCGCTGCTGGAAGCTCTAGAGGGGCACCGTGTTGTGACGTGGCAGCGACTGCAGGGTGCAGCTGCAGCCCCAGTGCTGGATGCGGCTGGTGTGCAGGATGCGCTGGTTCTGAAGGTCGTGCTCGAGTAAACATGTGCCGCACGACGAGTAGCTCATGCGACAATGTATGTCGGGCAATGCGTCTGCGGCATGTGGTGAATGGTGCAGGCCTGCGTGCCATTTGCTTAAGACCCAGTGCATGTTTACCCATGCATGGAAGCTGGGGGCGTTGTAGGTGTTGCTTGCGCTAGTAAGCCAATGCGAAAGCTGCATGGACACATGCAGTACGGTCAACCTCCAGTCAACCCAAACATGTGCAACACGATAAGTTGAGCTCCAGCTGAGCAGGGCGATTTGTAAGGTTGTTACAGCACAAATGTTTTGATGACCGGTACGGAAACCAAACATTGATACATGAAAAGCCATGTGCATCAAGCTACAACACACACATCGATCATGCCCATGACGACGTTCATTCTTCGTCCATCAAATCTGGTCACACTTGATCACATGGTTCCTCTTTCCCATGATCATGCGGTGGCCCATGACGGTTGGGTCGGTTGGGTCCCCTGGAACAGCGAGATAAGCGCATTGCTATGAAATTAAGGGCGCGTTCTGCGCACTTGCAAGGCTCTTCCGATGCCGGATTTTCATTTCTGTTTCCGCCCAACCGACCCAACCGTCATGGGCCACCGCATGATCATGGGGGGCTTTCGCTCTGTACGTGCTTGATTGCAAATCAGTGTTTTGCATGACGCCAAAGATAACTGCAACTCTGAGAACCTGATCTGAGAGTCCTACCAGACTACAGGGCAGTAGCATGGGGCCTGAGCTTAGTAGCAGCAGCAGCTGTTGCTGTATCCACCAAGCTCAAAGGTCCACACCCAGGGCTGCACAGTTCACGTACGCAGCTCGTTGGGCACGGGCTCAACAGTCCATCATGCGGCCATGCGCAGCCTTAACAGCGCCTTCATTGCCACCCAGGTACAGCTGCCTTCAGCTGTGGCCCGGTTAGAGGTGCAACGTGTACCCCAACTGTGCGCGCAGCCATGCATAGACAGCATATGCAAAAGCCAGTGCATGCTTCATTGGCGTATTGCATGTCACATACATGCTGACATGTACGTGCCGCTTAGTGGGCGCGGTGTTTATGAAGAGGTACGATGGTCTACACGGTCTACACCGTAGGATGGTCTACCACAATGGTCTCTCTGCATTACCTAACCATCGTCCGCCAATGCATGCCCGCAGGACATGCTCAGAGGCGGTACGTCAAGCGCGCTCCGCCCTGAGGTGCGTGTGGCAGCACAGCAATGGAGGCCGCATGGTGCACATGCCGCACGTCCGACAGCTGCGCACGTTCCAGTTGCCTTTGTTGTTGTTATAACACAGCTGCGGCTGCAGCACAAGGAGCCAGAGGTGCAGAGCTGAACCGCACATCATCCTTATGGTGTGCATCACGGTCTCTTTTTGAAAAAACTGACCACTGCACCCTCCCGGTGTCCTGCATGTGGCAGGGCATGGCGGGAGGCACGTGCGGCTGCACGTGTGGCGCCCCCTGGCAGCCCGCCTCAATACTGGCTGACGATGGACCTGCCGCTCCCAGTTAGCAGGGGCATGGCGTTCATCACTGGTGTGCCCTCTTCACCTGCAGCTCACACTCATGTGCTGCATGTACTGCATGTTCATACCGACGTCAGCAAGGATGTGGGCGCTTTCTGCTGGGGGCTGTGTGTGGGTGTGCGCAAAGATATGAATTACAGCACGTTGTCCCACAGGATGCCTGGCATGCAGCAGATGGTGCTTGACCCCCAACAGACCAGGTCACGGCTGGCTGGTGGGTTGGCTGCTTGTAGGAGGTGTTGATGACACAGTACGTGTAGCAGACGAGAGCGACTGGCCTGGCGGCATGCAGCAGCGGTTCCGGGCGATGCGGCCAATGGTAGATGCTGCCCTTGAGGGGTGCGTGGTGCTGCGAGCCTTCTTTAAAATGGTGCTGCCGAGCAACACTGTCGCATCCACAGCTGTTTGGTAGTACAGCCACTTGGCAGCAGCACCTAGGTGTGCACTTGACAGTTTGCATGCATGCTGGTCGGGCTTTCTAGCCGTATGGCTTAGCACACAGCGAGGAATGCATGCGTTAATTGTGCACACAGGTATGATGCCAAGTTTCTGGGTCTGCTCGAGAGCGACGCAGATGGCCTTGGGTTATGGTCGGCACCAGGTAAGGGCCTCTGGGAGAATGAGCAGGAGCATGTCTGTATGTGCGCTGCAGCCCACCTTTCTTATCCGGGGGGAAAGGCGAAAGGGGGAGTGTGGCAGGGTGCACACAATGCTGTAGGGGGCTGGAACCCTGCGCAAGACGAACTTGCATGCATGGCCACAGCACGGTTACACCATTCCTGTGCCTGTCTGCCGGCGTTGCAGATGTCACACTGGTAGGCAGCGTGACCAACGCATCCGTCCCCTCTCTGTTGAAGCTCCTGGAGGGAGGGTATGGCTCACGCGTGTGTGACCCCGGTCACACTATCATTTGTGTGAACCCAGCATGGACGCGTGCACGGGATGTGGGGCAACCCTGGGACAGGTGCGTGCTGTGCACCGCTTCCCAGCAGTGATGAGGGCGGTCGCAGCGGCAGTCACTGGACGCAAGCCGTGCATGCTGCTGCAGGTGTGTGTGGGAAGTCTGGGAACGGAATTCAGTCATGGACAGCACACCAGATTCATCGCTTGGGAATGTCATGCTGATGTTGGTGCTTCCTCCGCACTGCAGGTCGCTCAGGGAACGAGCGGCAGCAGTGATCGGGGACGGGGACGGCCCCGGGTCCACTGGCTGCTTTGAGCTGCCTAAGGCCCACAGCACTGTCAGCGCTGCAAAGCAACGAGACAGGAGCGGGCAAACTAGCAACAGCAGCAGTGGGGGGGCTACCAGTACAGAAGCATCCCAAGTATCCACGGACGCTGCTGCGGTTGCAGTAGAGGCAACAAGGGATGGGATGCAGCCCACCCTAAGCGTGGCGCGGTGGGAAATGCTGTACATGTGCCGCATGGTGCGCACGTCCTGGGGGTCGAATGGCATCATACACCGAGCCTGGCCCGGGCCATGGATGGTGCATGCATCACCTACAGGTGAGGAACCTCTCTTGGTGCCCTGCGTTGTCTTCGAGCACCACACATGGCTAAACCAGCACACAGCTGAGCCGCATTTGCTTATCTTGGGCTTGGTGCCCCCAATCACATGAGTGGTCGCTGATGGTGCCATGATCACTGCATGCTTCTTTGCTTGCAGAAGAGCTGGTGGAGCTGGGGCCCTGCTTGATAGTGTCCAAGACACAGCCTCTGGGGACGGATGTGGTGGCTGCTCTGAACAGTGTGAAGGATCAGATGGCGGCGCGGGCCAAGGAGCTGCAGCAGCAGCGGCAGTAGCTAGTGGTAGCGCATGACAGGGGCTGGAGAGCTGTGACCGAGTCATGATCAGGTGCTTTGCCGACCGCTGTGGTGTGTGGACAGCGGAGAATGTGAACGAGCAGCATGGGTGTGATGGAAGTATGATAGTGGGAGTACCATAAGGTACAGCGGCACAACAGTTGACACGAGGCAGCATTCCTTCAGGGTGGCGCGTGGGTGCGCGCAATGCGACGCCTTCAGGGACAGCGGTTGCAACTTATGGACCATGCAGTACGCATGCAGCTTCACGTTGCGCTGTTAATGGGCGTGGTGATAAGCGCGTGTGCTGTAAATCAGGTCCAGACAAAGATCCAGTTCGGGTACTGCGATGGGGTCAAACAGGCACGGGCGACTGAGGAGATCAGAGATTTGATGCAGGGCGTGATTCACAACAACCGTAAGCAACGGGAGTTTAAGATAGCAGCGGAGAAAAAAGAGCGTTTCGCTTCCCTGTCCGTGGAGGACCAGCATGCGTGAGTGCCATGCGCGCCATGCGCACAGTATGCTTGCATGCTTGCGTGCCTTGCGCATCAGCTTGCACGCCTGACTGTGTGTGGGTCGAACAGCGTAGGTGCATGATCAGGCTCTTCTATGCCCTGTCTGCGGCACAGGTGGAACACGACGATGAGCAAAGAAGCGCTGCAGGCCATCGCATCCAATGCCACCAGCCAGGCCCAGCTCCTGCAAGCCAAGGCGCAGGTTGCCCTGCAAGCCCTGCATGCTGATGGCAGCGTGCCACGCAATATGACCCTGCCTCGGCTGACCAGCTGCCTCATGGGGCGGTTGAACGCTGCAATCTACCCCAACCGCCCTACTGTCAGCATCCTGCTACAATACTTCAAGCGGCCCTGGATCATTGACCAAATGGTACGTTGTGCCAGCTGGTGATACCCAGGGGCTTGACCTGCAGTCCCAGCTGCAGCATCACACATGCAATCACGGGTTTGCAGGGATACAAAGGGGAATCGTGTGATGTCTGTTGCACTTGCTCCTCCTGCTCCTGCCCTGCTCCAGCTCTACTGTATCCTCGTGTTGTCTACAGTATCCTCTGGTTTGACCATGCACTCACAGGTAGAGGGCTACCTCAAGTGCAGCAATGTGGTGCCTCTGGAGCTGATTGTGAATGTGGACCATCCTTGTGAGTGCACTGGCAGCTGTGGCATTCGTGATGCTGCTGGGAGGGCAGACTTTGCCTGGCTATGCAGCTGTTCAGGGGCAGCTGGGCCATGAGGTACAGTGCCTGTTATGCTCCAATGACCATCGTTAATGACCATCGTGCAGTGATCGTTATTTGCTGAACGGTTGGTGTGATCGGCCTTATGTGGGCCCCACTCATGTGGATGTATGCACTCGCAGCTGATGCGGAGAAGTGGGCAGAGTGGGTGACGCGCACCAATGGCATGGTGGTGCCAGTGTTCAGTGCAAACGTGCATGAAGTCCGTGCCTACAACCGCATCGCAGCCATTGCACGTGGCAAGGTGAGAGGAGGTCCAGGGCCTTGACTTGTTCCTGGTGTACTGGTCGCCTATGATGACAAGAAGCTGCTCACCAAACAGCCCTAGGTCGCTGCATTTCTTATGGTGGATGCAGGAAATCAGGGGGTCGGCTCAGTCTGTGCAATGCACAACATGGAAGGCGTTAACTTGCAGCATTCTTAAAGTGGCAGTCACCCATACCCACACCGCTTACTGTGGCAGTCACCATCGTCCCCTTACTCCTTTGCCCCATCGCTGCTGCGGCTCCAGCTGCACCCTAAGCAGCACCTGTCAAAAACCTCTCCTTTTATGAGTGCTGCCGCGCATGGCCCTGTCTGCTGTGCCGTGTGCTGTCCCTGCAGTATCTGCTGATGATCCAGGACGATGACTTGGCCCCTGCCTCCTGTTCCTTCCTCACCAATATCCTTACCATATTCCAAAGATACCCCAGAGTTGCTGTCATCGGCGGCAAGCATTTCGTGTACAACTTCCAAGAAGGAGATGACAACAACAACATCAATGCCAACATGCATTTCAAGGTCGGTCAGCCTGGGGCTGAGGGGGGTGCACTGCTGCAGAGGTTCTAGAAGCACGAGCATAGGGGATGCTGGTGGGTTGACAGCAGGGGTTTGTTTAGAGGGGGTGTGACTTGTGGGGATGTAATCTTCAGATCTTCCTGGCTTCCCATCTTTTACCTTATTGTTGGTTGCAGTGAAGAGGGGTGGGTGAAGAGGGGTGGAGTTGATGGATTATCACAACTGTAGAAAGGTGCGAAGCCATCAGCACCCAGCAGTTAAGTACGGTGAAGTACTGAGTTGGGCCACGGTCCCCGTGCTGCTGCAACGCAGGACGCTGAAACAGGCGTGGCGATGCAGTTTGTGCTGGCCGTGGACTTGGCGCCGTTTGCTGTGCGGCGCACAGCACTGCAGCACGTGGGCGGCCTGGACGAGGGTCTGGGGCAGGCAGGGGAGTGCGGCATCTGGTGCGTGCCCGCCTGGAGCTGCAGCCAGCCTGGGCACAGTGGAGCAATGCACCCTGTAGGCCTGCCACGTCCTTGTGTGGAAATGCGATCTGCGCGGACGCTGACAGGCGTCAGACTGTGTTGAAGTGACTTCAAGTGTGTGTGGAACTGATGGCTTCAGCAGCCACATGCTGGCACACAGAGATGCTAAACCGGGGGGTTTGGGGCTTGGCTGGCTGGTGTGCGCCATGCATTCTTGTGCTTTCCATGCGATTAACATGCGACGTGTGACCTGCCATGCCTGCCTGCACCACCACACAGGTCTGACTGGGAGCTGTGCATGCGCATGTGGTCAGCCGGGTGGGAGGTGGCATATCACTATATGGACATGGGCAAGGACAGCTCAGTGAGTGGGGCAGTAACACTTCTTAGCATTTGGGCAGTCACCAGCCTCCATATCAGTCGTTGTGTGTAGTGGCTGGCAAAGCAGCTGTGGAAGCGCCGCCCTGCCTGTTTGTTTTGCACCATGTCGGGTGGACACCGGCCCGGTCCGGTGACTTACACACATGTGCGCAGCAATCAAGTACATTGCGCATTGAGTAAGCACAAAGCCCAAACTTTCTGCATGACTGCCGACATGTGTTGCGTGTCCTGCGGCTGCGCAGGGGCAGCCAGGGGGCACGCATAAGCCTGAAACAGGCCACAGGTGCTGGGCCAGGCAGCAGGATCTGGCCTCAAATCTGGTGTGGCAGCGGTTCGGGGGCTCCAACCGTGTGGCATTCCACCGGCAGATGGGGCTGCGCATCAAGGACATGAACCTGCAGCGCCTGCAGCGCACGTACACGGAGAAATGCCCCATCACAGCCAACCTCGGTGGCTGCTCACGCACCGCCACCACGGCGGCAGAGCTCAAAAAGGAGGAGGCAAGCCGTGGGGTGGCCGGGTAGCTCGTGGTGCTGCATTTCTCAGCTCCTGCAGCTATGCCCCTGCATCTCAGGAGCTGGGTGTGCAGCCAATTGACAGAAACTTGATTGTATGAATATGGCCGAATATGGCTGGAGTTGGTTAAAGCCTGCACGTGTTCCGCTGGCGCGTGGCTGCTGTGTTACAGGGAGTCGTGCGATGGTGATCACGAGTTGCATACAATTGATGTCATATTGTGTCAATGAATTGCAGCTGTGCCGCATCAGACAGCACAGCATACCATGCAACTTGGCAGTGTAATGTGGCAGCAGCATCTGCACCATAACCCCACTTCCTGCACTGGCGCTCCAACGCTGCCTCCGCAGACGCAGTATGCCATGTGCTGGGCCACAACTGACTCAGCAGCATGCATGCATCTGCTGTCCACCCTATGCCACCGACCCTGGCCTATTCGCACGGTATTCCAGCACGCCTGTCTATTCCAACACGATCTTCAGAACCAGCGCATCCTGCACGTCAGCCTCATCCAGCACTGGGGCCGCAGCTGCATCCTGCAGTCGCTGCCACGTCACAACACGGTGCCCCTCTAGAGCTTCCAGCAGCACCATGGGCAGGCTGGTTGAGCGCACAATGACATTTTCTGCCACATTGTGCTGGTTGGTACGGTACTTGCAGAACACGCTAGTCTCAAACACCAGCTCGTCTGCACTCACTCCCTGCTGCAGGCCTGGCAGAGTCAGACCCTCAAAGCTGACAAAGGCATGCTGCTCCCAGCGCTCTGGCGCAGGGCCTGGCCTCTCTCCACGAGGGTCGATCAGGGCCTGGAACACAGGCAGCAACATGCGGATGCCTTCCCTCCGCACGGAGCTGAACTTCAGAGGTTGACTACCACTCACGTAAATCGCTGTGATGCCAGGTGCAGGCTGCTCAGGTGCAGTGATGCCCACACCCCGGCTGCCAGGCTTGTACTTGTATACACGGCCGGCCGCTGTCTGCTGCGGTGGTGAGGTGGTGGTGGCCTTGTGCTTGCTTGCCGGCGCCCGTGACAGCTGGGTGGGGCCTGCTGGCACCTCAGCACCCCAGTCCACAGGGGGTGTGCGCACAATGGCGATCAGTCGGGGAGGTGCGCCCTGCAGCAGCTCGGCCCGCCATCCAACCAGCACCTGTAGGGCATGCATGCCCGATTGCATGTGGTTGGATGCTCTCAGGCTTCAGCACTGTTGATCGCAGCCGCTACATTGAGAGTACAGCATGTGTTAGCTACAAACACAACCCATGCATGTTCTTGCTTTCTCCCCAGCACGTACCCGCCCCACCACAAGCCGCTTGATGCCTGATGAAAAGCCAGGTACATGAAAGCGGTCCTGCTTGGGTGAAGGGCCTGGCACGAGCTACAGGGCTGAGCTGCCGTCCTTTGGCAGCAGACGGGGCAGTGGGACATCTGACCCGTCCATCTCCAGCCTGCAGCACGTACAGGATGGAAATGCAAGACAGCCGAGTGCCTTCCGGGTCTGCCTCGGTGCAGTCCTGTCATGCGTCATCGCACTTTGTGTATTTGCATGCTGCAGGACAGCATGCTAGCCTATATGAGCCTCAGCATGCTAGCCTGTACATGCCTGATAACCGTGTTGAGAGGCTAAAGGGCTCGACAAGGGCTTTCGACCCACCTGAAGTCCAAGGTAGGGATGAGCACCTCAATACTGCTACTGCTATGCTTTGGCAGCCCAAGCATCTGCTTCAACGTGATACAGCCCAGCCCAGCTTCTCTGTTCTGTCACTGAATACCTTGGGCTGGGCTGTTGTGACGTACTTGAAGGTGCAAGGGGGAGTGATGTGACCAGGGGGCGCTTGTGTGCTGGCAAGCATGACCTGTGGCATGGCAGCTCACACCTCTGGCTGCCACCAGCGATCAAATGGATCTGCTGGTGCTTGTGCTGGTGGCACAGCAGGTGCTGTGCTGCTGCTAGCACGGGAGCGTTCGCCGCGAGCTGCAGCATGGCTATGTACGCCCGATGTGACCCTGACAGTAGGTGCACCAAAAACCAAGTGCGTCGAAAACCTCGTGTATGGCTGGTACCATATGTTCGCGTACATCAGGAAGCTACGTACTGGTAACGCGTGGCTGCTGTTGGCCACTCGCATCCCGATATTGGCCGTTGGCATTCTCGGGTGCTGAAGGCGTTAAGGCGTATATCATCATATGACATGCTACAAGGCTACGAAGTCGGGGTGGTTTGCCAAGGGTGTGATAGATCTTGGATGAGTGAGATTGGGCATGTATGTGCTTCTGCCATGTGGTGCTGTTGCATTCCTACCCTCCTGGCTGCACAGTCAGCAGCTGCAGTGCAAGGCAGGATTATACCAGTGCACAATTTGTGGCAGTACCGTGCTGCATGCGGCTCCTAGCTGTCTATCTCCTGAGGTGGTACCGCGCGTACATACTCTTCTGGGGCTGCCAATAAGGGCGCAGGCAGCAGCAGTGCGATTATAACTACTTGCCGTTGGCAACAGTGGCCAAATGATGCGGCGCCACCCCACTCAAAGCTGCGCATCAAGCACTGGTGTGTGAGCAGTGGGCGCAGTACAGCACGGGTTTGGGTGTGTTCCGGGATGCCCCTCCATGTTGAGCCTCGCACAGCTGCTGCTGCTCAGCACTTGTGGAGTCGGCCCTGCTGTTTCAACTGTGCTGCTGATGTTACTTGTGCTACCTTCTCATGCAAACCAGAGTCACAGACCTGCTACGTTGCTGGCCCCACATCACACTGTGATTTTATGGCGCTGGAGGAATGACTTGACTTGTTACAGCGTTTCCCATTAGGGGTGCTGCGATTCCCTTATCTTCCTGTGGATCAATTGCTGCCAGGCCACACGGTTTTGGCATGTGGTAGTGTACCAATCAGGCTCACTGCAGCCAAGGCACGCGAGGTTTGCGCGTGCCGCATCTGCCCACACTGCACGTGGCCTACCAAATGGGCGCATGTGCCCAGGTACCTCATGTGCAATCAGTAGCTGCTTGGCCCACCTGTGATCCGACATCCTACCAACATGACCTAACCACCGAAGCCTGCGCTCCCTCAGCATCTCTGACATGCTCCCAACCCCAGCCCTTTGGTACAGTTCGGCGTTCGAAACCCCATCCAGCAGGCTGATGCCTAGCAT
>BDCZ01000020.1:0-122735 GCA_001662365.1 Chlamydomonas applanata | reverse complement strand
GCAGCTGCCTGAAGGCGGCTGATGCCAGTGCCAAACGTGTATTGATCTCTTTCTCTTGCCCTCCGCTGTCTTGGGACAGGCTGCCCAGGTACTTGAAGTGTGTGACCTGCTTCAGGGTGCCCCCTCCAAGCTGGCATGCTGCATGTGGGATGGGCTGGGCGGCCGCCCCAGCAGCAGCTGAGCTGCTGCACACCATGACCTTTGTCTTGTCATAGCTGAGCTGCAAACCCGATGCGCGGGTGAGCGCCTCAAGCTCCAGCATGGCTGTGTGCAGGGACTGCGCGTCCGGGGCCAGGAGCACCACGTCGTCCGCGTACAGCAGCAGCTGCAGCGTGAGGGTGTCATCGCACCCTTTGGGGGGTGTGACCAGGTGCCCGTCGATGCGGTAAGCTACCCGGAAGCCGCGCACCCCCTGCTCATGACAAGCCGCCAGCAGCATGCGCGCCACGAAGTCCATGAACACGTTGAACAGCAGGGGGGACATAGGGCATGCTTGCCGTACCCCAGTGGACGTGGGGAACTGGTGCGGCTGGTAGCCAGCCACCGACACCTTGGCCATGCTGCCCTCGTACAGCTGCTGGAGGAATGCCTGGACCCCTAACGAGATGTATATGGACGTGCACGGGCATGCTGTGACCTGACGCTGGTGCCCATCTCCTCCCTGTGTAATGGAAGGTCATTTCATCTTCGCCTTTATGAGTTCCGCGCGTGCTCATCAGTGATGGCACGAGTGCTGCATAGTGGCGTTTGGGGGCGGGGAGGGACGGGATGGCATGGACATGTATGGCATGGGGTTGTGCGCGCGTGTATGTATTTGTACACAGTATACAGTGTGCGCAATTGTGGTTTTCGTTGCTTGCACTGGGATTGTCAGGGGGCAGGTAGCAGGAACCACATATGGGTGCATTTCTTCACTGCGGCATGCTGCCAAGTAGCATGCATGATGTTGTGGCTGCGGGTGCCTTGTATTGCACACGCCTGAGCTAAGTGGCTTGTTTCTCAAGAGCCGTGGTTGTAGGTCCTGGTTGGTATGGGTGGCTTGGGCGTCGAGCTGCTCCAGCCAAGTTGCGATGGGTTGCGCAGCAGCTTGCTCAACTTGCAGTCTCTCTGCGTTGCCATATCATTGGAGTTGTAAATGTTGAGGCTGTCTCGACAGCTTCCCCGGCCTACTGTTTTGCTTGAGCGCGGCCGCCAGTTGGCTGCCAGCTTGGCTGCTCCCCACTGTGCAGCTGCATTGCTGTAGCCCCACCAACCACTGCCCAATGTGGCCTGCTCCACCGTGAAGATGGATACCATCATCTGATGGATACCTTCATATGATGGACACGCAAGGGACTGCTGACAGCTAGGGCGTACCATGTCAGGCAGGGTCCGCGGTCAGCCGACGGGCAGG
Source organism: Chlamydomonas applanata (assembly GCA_001662365.1). NCBI lineage: Eukaryota > Viridiplantae > Chlorophyta > Chlorophyceae > Chlamydomonadales > Chlamydomonadaceae > Chlamydomonas > Chlamydomonas applanata. Next base: position 121,342 of record BDCZ01000020.1, on the reverse strand, counting down.
CAGCTGAGCACTCGACACACTGACAAATGGACCAACACGCCCTGCCGCTGGTGGACCGACCACTGGTGGACTGACACATACCGTTCCTATGGGTCCCTCAGGTACTGCTGTTGTCACCAGCGTGTGCAAGGACATGGGGTCAACGGGTCAATGGCGGCCTTTTTATGTGAGCAGCCGCATTGGTACAGCAATAGTCGGACCAGCTGTCATAGATAAAGAGCTGCTGTTGGATCCTGGTTGTCACAGGTACAAAACAACCTGCTGCCCCCAGCGGCAGGGCAGCCCAAGCACTGGATGTACACTCTCAGCTCTCTGTACGCCCATCATCTGTCAGAAATGGTGGCCCACTCATCATCACCATGCTAACTATTTCTTTGCTGATTTTGTCTGAGTTGTGTCCTATTTCGCAGTCAACTTGCTACAGCCAGCCGTCTACACATCAATCGTCTTAGCTGCTGCTCCCGCCCCGTTCAGCTCCAAAGCCACGCGTTCACTGCTCCCGCTGCTGCCGTTGCTGCTGTGCGCAGGTATCCCAAGCGGCGCAGCAGGCGCGGGCGGGAGCGCCGGCTGTGCCGAGAAGTCAGGGCTGTTTGTTGTGCTGAAGCTCGTGCTTGTGGAGCTGGAACCACCATCCGGGAAGATCTGTGCCCGCGCGATGTCATGCAGCCGCCCCAGCAGCTGCTTCTTGACTGACTCAAATGCCTGTGAGCAGGGGACGGCAGACAGTCCAGATGCAAGAGAGGTGAGGGAACAGGGATAGCAAGCCCCGTGTGGCCCTAGGCTAGAAAGCATGGCCCAGGACAGACATGCTTGATGCATCCACACGTCGTGGTGTCCCTTCTGCCTTCCGCATGGGCCCTACCCGCCTCAGTATGCCGCCCACGGCTCCCAGTGTCCCAGGCCCCCCTCCTCACCTGCTCAAGCCGCTCCAGCTCCTCTGTTGCATTCTGGTTGTACAGGAACAGGCCGTAGTACAGCTCAAACGAGTCGTTGGTTGTGTTATTGACCAGGTTGAGCAGCGCCTCGAAGCCCTGGGGTGTGAAGGGGCCCAGGTACAAAGACGTGATGATGCCTGGTACTTGCTATGTTGCATGAGGCAGGCAATGAGGACCTAATTAGGCCCCACGACCTTCCAAACAAGCACAGATAACCCCCAGTGTGCATGCCCCGTGCCATGGAGCATGAGCTGCAGAGCAGGTGCTGGCTCCAAAACTCGTCGTCTTCACATTCAAAGGTACACCTTGGTATTGATGTCTGTGGACCGCAGCTGCATCGCGCCCAGCATTCGCCCCACCTGAAACCGCACACATACACGATGCGGATGCACTCAGTGAAGAAGTATGCCGTATCTGCACCCCCGTGCCCTGCAGCACCCTGCGCGCCTGTCTCTAACCCTTCAGAGCATGCACGCCCAGTCGCCCACAACTGCCAATCCCCGCAGCCCCTTCAGTCCTCCATCTCAACCACCCAACTCCTCACCCACGCAAAAGATTACAAGCAACCCTCTCACCCTGCAAGCAACCCTAATAGCTTGCAACAAGCAGCCCCCAGCCGTCCTTGGAGAGGCCATCGATCCCCCACCCAACCACCACCGCCACCGCCACCGCCGGCCAGCACCGCCACCAGCCCCGTATACGCACCGTGTGCGTAACAAACTGTGTGGACGCCGCCTGGCGGTCATGCTCCTCACATGTCATTTCCACCATGTGGCACCCCTCGTCCCGGAAGAATGATAGGAACGCGTCTGCGCGCCTGATGCGCTTGGGGTCATCAGCCAGCACACGCACGCGCTCGTACATGAAGTTCAGCCCCTGCCAGGTGCCCTTGCCTGAGTCAGGGCCAAACATGGGGTGGGTGCAGATGACATCGACTTCCGGGGGCAGGTAGGACAGCAGCAGCTGCTTGGGGAACACCTGGGGGGGGTGGGACGTGGGTAGTGGGAGGAGGAGGTGGTGGTGGTGGTATGCGCGGTGGGCTGCAGTAAGGGGGACAGGTGGGTGGATGGATCAGCTGCTCGGTGCTGAACACCATGGAACGTGTGGCGTATGGTAGTGACCCCATATGGCTGCTCTCCAGCTGTGCCGGTGTGCGTCTGCTGCTCGCTGTGCCACACACCTGCTAACCTGCACAGCCCCTGGATGTGTATGTGTAAACATTCACCCTAAGGCACGCCAAACCACACGCGCCCAGTCGGCCGCACACCTTGACTGACAGCACGTCCACGAACAGCGTGTTGCGCTTGAGCCGCTGCACCGGCAGCGAGCGCAGCACCTTTTCTGTCGACAGGATGGATGATGCTAGCACCACCACCTGCGATGAGAGCACAGAGCGTGCAGGCACTCGACTCCATCAGCTCAACAGCCCACATGCCAGGGTCATGTGCTGGGTGCGGCAGCGCGGCACGGGGCAGGGTGGCTGCATGCGTTGGTGCGGCATCTGAACCCTGCCGTGCCACATCTCCATGCGTGCGCACATGCTGAAGCTGCCCATGCAGCTGCCCCATGCAAACGTACATCAGGGTGCTCCTCGCAGAAATCGTCCGCGTCCTGGAAGAAATCCACCCCAAGCTTGCGCGCCACATCATGGTAAGGCGTGCGGGAGGTAGCCAGCACCTTGTGCCCCCTAGAAATAAAGCGCTTGGCAAGGAACTGGCCAAACGTGCCGAAACCCACGATGCCAATTTTCAGCTTCTTTTCATCTGCCAGCTTCGCTTTTGCTCGGTGCTCGAAATCAAAGGGCTGCGCTGCATCAATTGCCTGCACCCGGAACGCTGCGGCCACACCAGGAACATGCAGTGCCATTGTGATTGTGTTTCCAGGGCCCAATTGATTTGTATACAGTTGCTCCACCCACGGGATCCTTACCTGCACGCCCTGGACGCATTGGTCTCGCTGGGCTGATGGATGGGCCACTGGTAGAAGGCGTTGAACCACGCACGCATTGGATCTGGGCGCAAGCACGAGGGGTGCTAGGGGTATGGTGGTGCCGCCGCAGCTGTGCGGCAGACTGCTTACATGTTGTAGCCATCTTTGCTGGTGCGCGCAACCGGTGTTGGAGCAAGGGGAAGCCAATCGCATGATTGTGACCTCACTCCTTTGGAATGTCGCGCGCTGTTTAGCGTTGGCCGTCAGGAGCTTCAGCATCTCCAATAGATCATGTCAGAACCAGAGGCAGGTGCCCCTCAAGGGGCAGAGGGGGAACCCCAGAAGACCAAGGAGCCCAAGAGTCAGTATTTGTCTAAGCAACCAGCATGAACCGATGACACAACCAGGCCTGACCCTTGCTGTCCTCATGCTCGCATTTTGCAGACAAACAAATCACGCAGCAGACGCTACCAGCCTGCAAGCCTGTCTTGGAACGCGTCTGGGTGAGTGTGGTTGCATGTTCTGGACGTCAAAGTTTGGGTGCAAAGGCCAGCTGCTGACCAGAACCACGCTGCTGCAGGTCATTTTCATCTTCTTCAGTGTTGCCATCGTGCTCATCTCCATTGGTGTGGTGTGCCTGGTCTTTGGGTTAAAAGTAAGCGGGCATTCCAGCAGCTCTTGTCTGCTGGAACGAAACAGATGCGCTGCATGCGCCCATGTGACGCGACATGCTTACGATATGCTTGCATGGGTCAACGCGAGCACACACACACACGCCTTCTGCGTGACCGCAGCCGGTGGAGGTATCAGAGCGCTACGATCAGACATGCTTCAATGGTTCCAGCACCCCCTCAGACAATGATGCAAGGCAGCGGTTCCTGTGGGAGGTGCGTGGGGCGCTCAGCCCCTATGATTGACGGCCTGCAGCAGCTATCATAGCTTCAGCGATCCCTTGGCACAGGCCAGCCATACCTGCTAGCAGCAATTTGATATGCTATGCAGTGCATTTGATTGCCAAAGATTGTCCATCCGTTCTGCACAGCGTTCTGCACAAAGTATTTCATATACGCATGGCGCGATCTGCTGCTGCTGCAGAACGTGGGAGATCCAGCAGCTCGCACGTGTGAGGTCGAGCTGAAGATCACAGACGACATGGACGGGCCAGTCTATGTGTACTATGAGCTCACGGGGCTCTACCAGAACCACCGCAGGTGCGGGGCGCACCAGTGCGGCGCGGTGCTGGCAGTAGCAGCAGCAGCAGTAGCGGCAGCAGTAGCAGCAGCAAGCGGAGGTGGACAGTGGCTGGGCTCCCCGGCATACAGCATACAACACTGTGCAGCATCGTGCGGCATGCATTCAAGCATGGCCAGCTGATGTGGGCGCATACAGGGCCACTGGCTGCTGGGAGCCTGCATGGAGCGAGTGTGGTAGGACCAGCTGGTTGTCGAGCTCGATGCACACAACCCTCGATCCATTACCCTGCCTGCACTGGCATGTCCGCATGCTTGCATGGCAGGTACGTGCGCTCCCGGTCTGACATCCAGCTGGCCGCTGCCAAGGGCAACGCACTCACCAGCTACTGCGACCCCCAGGAGTACTTCAATGGTAACAACAGCCAGCTCATCAACCCATGCGGCCTCATCGCGTGGTCATACTTCAATGACACTTACGCGGTGCGCAACTGTGCATGCCTGCTGCATTACGCTGGCCACCGCACAGCATGGATGGTTGGCACCACAGCTAGCAGCGCAAGTCGTAATACAGCCGAGCAGCAGCGGTAGGCAGCGCCAGCAGCAGTGCGATGGTGGTAGGCAGCTGAATCAGGTGGTGTATATTGGTCCTGAGCATAAATGATGCAGCACATTTTTCATGTCATCATGTGCTGTGGCGCTGCGCTGCTCGTCGCTGGCGATGTTGATCCACTGCCCACCAGCACCTGGGCCAACACAGCACCGGTCCAAGCTTGCCGCGGCCATACACACATATGCTTGCTGGCGTGTGTTTTGCTGCATCCGCGGTCCACCTACTCGCTGCCTCCATGACACCGTACTGCCTCATGCGGCTGTGTGCCTGCAGATGCGTGTGAAGCGCTCATCGGCTGCGTCCTTTGTGACGCTGGCCGTGCAGGACAAGGGCATCGCGTTCAAATCAGACGTGGAACACCGCTACGCCAACTACACACCTGTGTTCTTCAACGAGTTCCTGAACGCATCACGCGGCGGCGGCCAGATCCAGACAAGCCCCCAGCAGGACGAGCGTTTCATCAACTGGATGCGTATTGCTGCACTGCCCGATTTCCGCAAGCTGTGGGGCAAGATTGACACGGACCTGAAAAAGGGTGACCTTGTGCGTGTGACTGTGACCAACTCGTACAACACGTACTCCTTTGATGGCAAGAAGTACATTGTGTTGTCGAACACCAGCTGGCTGGGTGGGCGTAACCCTTTCCTTGGTATTGCATACCTGGTGACGGGTGGCCTCAGCTTTCTGCTGGGCTGCGTCTACGTTCTGGCCACACTCATCAAGCCACGCAAGTTTGCAGACCCTGCACTGCTATCGCGGTAGCTGCACCTGTGCACTCGATTGGCTATGTAGTATGATGTACAGACTAGAGAGTTGGAGGGATGTTGAAACTGCATGAACTGTACGGATGGCTTGGGAGAGGGGTGGGTGGGTCACCTGGGTGCAGTGTTGAGCGTGGGCGTGAACCAGGTCATGGTGGGGTCTACAAGCTGTGTGGCAGCAACAGCATGTACACATATCTCAACTGCACGTTCTGGGCACTCTCGTTGCTGGCACACACATCACCTTTTTCGTCTGTTCATGTCCAATGACAGTATGAGGCCCGTTGGTCGGTTATCTCCTCGCTCCCCCGTCCGTGTTTCTGCTGCGGATCAAGCACGGAGGGCGTTTTGATACAATACAGGTGTAGTCCTCATAGTAATGCTGTGAACGGTCCGCTAAGAAGATGGGCGGGTGCCAGTCTGTGGGGGCCATCGAGCACCGGCATTCGCCATCCAACCCACCATTCAAGCTGTCGTCACCACAGGCAGCGACAGAAAAGCTCGAGCAATGTGAGGATGTCCATGCGGCAGTAATGATGCTTGGTGCGAGCAGCATGAGGCGCGCCCCAGACTTTGCGGTGTCTCCGGTGAAAACCAAGCCCCGGCAGGTGGGAACCGCTTCATTAGGTGCCTTCTGTCTGCTGGACTTCCCATGAAGTACATGTACTGCTAAAGCGCTTGCTAGCCTCAGCCTCTGAGGCCTGCATGCCCTCACACTTGCTGCGCAAGCACAGGTCACGCTGAGCATGCTTCTGAATGCTGCTGAGATGGGCCGCACGTCCGTGGTGAGGCGTTATGTGGAGGGCGGCGGGGACCTGAACGCTGTCAATGAGGTAAGCGACACTGGTTGTATTTGCAAGCTGACCCACATTGTCTCCAGTGCCTGCCACCTCCTTTCTCCTTTTTGATCCGGCTTGCTCCGTACTACGCGTGCTCGGGCTGTGCCGTGCTGCAGGATGGTGACAGCCTGGTTATCTATGCAGCTGGCACAGGCAACGTGCACCTGCTCGTGTACCTCCTGGACGTCTGCCCCCGCCTAGTGGCCCAGCCCAACGCATCCGGCCTGACCCCCATGCACGTGGCATGCATGCAAGGCTTCGACAAGGTGGTGGTTGAGCTGCTGGCCTTTGGTTCCCCGGTGGAGTTTGAAGACGAGTCAGAGCTGTATGATTCGGAAGGGGACCCGCCCGCTGCACCCCTGGAGATGTGCTGCATGGGTGGCCACATGAAGGCTGCGCGCCTGCTGCTGCAGCATGGGGCAAAGCTCAGCAGCGTCAAGGTGGGCACTATGGCAAGCGTGCTGCCGCGCCTTTTACGTACTCCTCTCACTCTGCTTGGCTTTTTTAGAACTGTTGCAACAAAGGCCCATGACGCGTCTGCATGGGCTTGCCTTTTTGACCAGACCCTGCTGGCTAGACCGTGCTTGGTAGCTCAGAACATTGACACGTGGATGGTTGTGTGATGTGTGACCATGCGTGCACAGGATGAGGGGATGCGTGAGATGCTGGCGCCCTACGTCCCGGCCCAGGCGCCCACCCAAGCCCAGCCTGCACCAGCCAACAAGCCAGTTGCCCAAGCGGTGGGAGCTGGCTACTCCAGACCAGGCACATTGCCATCTGCTGTGGTCAACCAGTGTGCCTGCCTCGGATGCACACAGCACAGTGCATACGTGGCGCTGCCATGCTGTCACCAGATGTGCAGTACGTGCCTGTCGCAAGCACTAACTGGGCCTCAGGTGCCTGAGGCTGCTGTGAGAGCATACGAGGATCAGCAGTTTGGGCCAGGCACCGGTGTGGAGGCCCCGGAGGGTCGGTGCTACCTGTCTGCCTGCCCAGTGTGCTATGAATTGAGCGGACGGCCGCCTCTGCAGCTGCCTCCTGGTGATGTGATCCTGATCGTACCGAAGTGACAGCGTTTATGCGGGACAAAGACTGTACGGCATTCATATGATCATATGAAAGGTTTACAACCTCAAATGACTGCTGCGATGCAGTTTGTCATGCGTGTGTCCACGCTGCAGTGCAGCAGGGATGCAGGAAAGGAAAAAGTAGCAGCAAATCAATGGAAGCGCGCAGTCCATTATCAAAACAAAAAAAGGTCTTCTGATTGCAAAAGAATGCATAACAGTGCAAAGACAACACCAGCAACTGTGCTGCAGAACCAATCACTTGGACCTGTGGTTTGTGTGAGCCATGATGTTGAATGTGACCATACCACACATTAGGTGGCGGCAAACTCAATGAGCAACATCCGTCAGGCCAGGTCACACAGCATACATGAATCTATAGTATCAACAAAGGCTAAAGCTCAGCTGAAGTGTTTTGCTGTAGCGGCTCGTGCATTCGGCTCTCCAGCATATCAGATATCACATGTCGCTCTTGGTGTACTTCCCAACGCTATATGTCAACTTACCCACTGTCTGGCCACATCTACAGGCAGCTGCGCACACACAAAGTACTTATGCAACTCCAACTCTGGTCATCTTGGCCTCCTATGAACAGTGGATCTATGTCTCTATATCCTGAGACCTTGCCCTCTATCGGTGTGAGGGCTGTCCACCACTCTTCATTCCTTCTTTTCACAGTCTACAAACTCATCGCACGAACAAGGCGTCTGTCGCCCAGGCAGCACATGCTTGCAATACACGGTATACACCACATGTGTCAGCCAGGCAAAGGGGAGCCTAGCGGTCTCAAGAGGGTGGCAACTTTGACAGGAAGAGAGAGAGCTTTGCTGGTGTGCCCTGCATAGCCAGCTGCCTCTCCATCCAGGTGGCTTTGTTGATGTGCCCTTTTCACCTACATAGCTGCCTCTCCAGCTGCCTTTTGTTCCAGCTGTCTATCCAGCTGCACTGCAGCATGCTGCTGCCATCAGCACACCTTGATGCCCAGCTGCTTCTCCTGCCGGCCTACAGCTTGCTGGGTGATGTCCCTCGAGCATTGTTAATGGAGGGCGGTCTGCTGCTGTCATCAGAACACGTTGATGACCCGTTCGACTGGCTGGCGGCACAGCGGGCATGGGGTGCCTGGCCGCGTCATTTTGCAGCAGTCGCGGCACACGCACAGGTGCATGGTGGTGCCGTGGAGGAAGCCCGCCTCACGGGGGGCAGAGAGGCAGATGACGCATTGTGTGTCTTCTGCTGACTTGGAGCTGCCTGCCCCTGAGGCATCAGTGGCTGCAAGGGGCGGTGCTGACGGCGCGTCCGATGCTGCCTTTGTGGGTGTGGGCTGTGGGCTGGGCGGGTACACAGCAGTGGCCGTACAGGTTGGGGCCATGGGCAGAGAGGGGGAGGACTCCGAGTCGTTTGTCAACCGTGGAGCGGGCGCGGGCGTGCGCGTCCCCGCTGCCGCGGCAGCCCCCCCTGCATCCTGGCTCTCCCCGCCAGCCGCAGAAAAGGCGGACGCGAGGCGGGCCGCAAAGTCTGCGTCGCTCTCCCCGGGCAGCGCTTGGAGAGTGTCCGCCCAGCCGTCTGACACCACCATGCCTTGAGACGTGCTGAAGCGTGGCCCGGGCTCTGACGCGCTCCGCCGACCGCTCGCAGAGTTCGGCAGCACGCCAGGGGACGTCATGGTGCCACCAGTGGGGCCGGCAGAGGGCACAGAGCTGACAAAGGATCCCATGGGCGGCATGGGGGGATACATGCCTGGGGATGAAGTGGGTGCCGCCGGTGCGGGCGGGGGGAGGACTGGCGTGCCACCGCCGGCGCTGGCGCTTGAAGGGGACAGGGTGGTGGGCAGCACGGGGCCCGTGAGGTTGCAGAGTGAGATGAGGCGAGCGAAGTTGTTGACCGCCGTGTCGGTTGTTCCGGCAGGGCGCAGAAAGAGGCAGTAGCCACGGTCAAACTTCGTGTACACGTCGCCTGTTGGCGCGGCGTGCGAGGTGTGCAGGCGCTGCGATGCAAGGGAGAGCAGCGCATCGCAACACGTGAGCGAGCCAGCCGCAACCCAGAGAACTGAGGTTGCGTCCAGGGACAGGGGGATCATGAGGTCAAGGCATGAATTCAACAAGCAAGCCCACCGTGTGGCTCATGGACTTGAACACGTAATGTTGAGCGCACATGACGCTGTGAGCAGGATACCGCTCCCGAGCTGGTAACCCAAACAGGAAAGCTACTTTCAATACTCACCAGCACCGCCTCTGTGTCATTGACGCGGTATGTTGACGAGCCATCCAGCCACACACGGCACTTTGGCAGCACCGCCGACGAGTCCTTGAACACCCACAGCTGCTTGCGCACAGGCTCGCTGGAGCCTGCCTTTGGGCACGGGAAGTGGGGCAGCACGACGCACCAGCGCGGCTTGAACGGCTGCGACAGACCTGCCAGCTTGCTCGTCTGCACGCAGCAGCAAGGCGTGGCCAGGGGTGAAGTTGGAATGGCTGGCTGCGATGTGAGGGGCATGTCTTGTGCAGGGCCTTACTGCTGCCAGCGATGGACAGCACATAGCCAGCAGCTCTGCACCCCAGCAGGGTGCTGCAGTCATGCATGAGCCAGCATTCCATCGCCCCTGCGGCCCCCCACCCCTACCCCCGTTCACACCCACACTGCCCGTGCAGCCTGTTGCCCAGCACCCCAGCCAGCTCACACAGCTAAGTTTACCGTATGTACCAGTGCAGCATGACTAAGCGCAGTGGCGCAGCACAGTACGCAATAACAAGGCGGAGGCTGGGCGCACCTTGACACTGACTGTGCCGGACCACAGGGCGCGTGCCTGGAACGCGCGCACGACTGCGGGTGCACCCGCGAGCACGGCTTCATCCATCGGCGTGCGGTTGGCGACATTTGCCACAAAGGGGTTGGCGCCGTGCTGCAGCAGCAGCTCCACTAGCGCCTCGTACCTGTGGGCACACAAGCGTGCCAGGCACAGTCAACGCAGGCACAGAGGTGTGCGCCCAGCAGTACCCAGTAGCTACAGGTGCGTGAGAGTTGCAAGTCGTGGTCACACTGAGGCAAACACAAGAGATAGTTGGGCAAACGTGCCCGTGTGCCAAGCCAAAGCGTGGGACAACAGCCGTGCAGCACTTGCCGCTTGTAATGTCGGCTGTTCCTGTCTGTCGGACAGGACAGTACACCTGTCTGACGAGGCTGGCAGGCATGCTTGCGCACAGTTTGACCCAACTGCCATGAGGCCGGACCGAGCTCATACAACACCCGGGTCCTGCGCAACAGCTCCCTGCGCCATGAGGGCTCCGGCCAAGCTCCCTCACCACAGATGTGGGCCCCACTAGCCTGCCGTTACACCCACCTGTTGCGTGCAGCCTCATGAAGGGCTGACCCACTGCGGCCCTCGCTCATGGTGTTGACGAGGTGGACATCGGCCCCGTAGCGCAGCAGCTGCAGATCGAGCAAGGAGCAGTTGCCTGGCTGAATAGAAGGTGCTGGCAGCTGACCATAACAGCTGGCGAATAGCTGGCAACAGACACGCAGCATGCGGCACGGCGCGTTTCCATTCAGCCCGTCCAATCCTCTGCCATGCAGGCGGAGAGTACGCATAGGATACTTCTCCTGAAGCGGCACCCACCACGCGAGCGCACTCGTAATAATTCCGTACTGCTGCCAGAATCAGTGGCGTCCGCCCCTCTTTGTCCCTGTATTGGAGCAGCGCGCGGTCCGCCTCAGGCACGCCACGGCTGTGGGTTGCGCACAGTCGCTGCAAGTGGCATGAGGAGGCCATGGGGTGTGTCAGCGGCCCTGTTCAGCAGGGAGAGCAGGGTGGGGTCTGCATGGCGCAGTCCCATGGCCCTCCAGCTGCTGCACAGGTCCTCCACCTGTTGACCTCTCCACGAAGGCCCACGAAGGGCCAGCATCGCGTTCCAGCGTGCCACCCAGTGCGATCCACACGTCGCTGGGCCCGGTCGCACGCGAGCTCACGTGCGTTGGCGCAAACTGCCCATCAAAATGTTCAGCTGGGGCTCAGACCCACCTGCAGCTCCACGGTATCGTTCTTGGCCACGGCTTGGTAGATTCTAGCATCTACGGGCGTGCTGTTTGAGTTGCCCATTTGCTGAAACCCTGCTGCCAAAGACGGTCCTCTGAGCAAGTGTTCTTGTGCTTTCTGTATTACTTGTGACTGCCAGAAACTGGGTGCTGCAGGGTGCTGCAGGTGCTTACGCGGCGGCCACATTTCGGTTTGGGCTGGGAGTGAGCAGTGTAAGACGTTGAGGGAGTGCCAGTGAAGCAGGTAGCAGTATTCAGCCTTCTACAGCTGATGGACGGCCCGCATCTTGTCTCAGCAGTCTCAGTTGTCTGATCTGCTTGGAGCTAAACTGGATGCATGCCAGAGCCGAACACAGCGCATCTTCGATTATATAGGCGCAGTATGCAACCCAAATGCCTGCAACAGCAAACCAACAGCATGTACACTCGTGATGCGAGTACAATACTGCCGACCCTGGACCTGCAGTACAACGACTGATTGACAGTTGTCATCCTGCACACAACACCGCCAGTACATCATGAATAAAAAAGCTTAATGCAGGCTTGCATGGACGGAGATGCTGTGGCGGTCCTCAGGTGCAACCTGTAGTGCACGTTGACATCCTGTGTTCAGCGCGCAGCTGTTATGCCTGCCTTATGTCAGCAGGGCCTTGGCCTTGGCTGCTGCGGCCTCCTCAGCTGCCTTCAATGCGGCAAGGCTTGCTGATGCCTCCTGCTGCTTTGCATTGATATCTGCGGCCAGTTTCTCCGCCTCATCTGTGTTGCCCTTCAACCGCAGCACCTGCGCCAGCTGCCCCATAGCTGCGAGAGTCTTGTTATGGCTTGGGCCGAGTGCAGCCTCCAGTGCAGCCACTGCCTTACGCAGCAGTGCTTCGGCATCATTAAGCTTGCCGCTGCGCCGCAGCACGCCTGCCAGGCCAGCCATCAGACTGGCTGTAGCCACAGGCGACGTGTCCGGTGCCTGCGCATGCCATAAATAGAGGCGACCAAATCATTGAGTCAGGTTCAGTGGCGGGGTCATGGGCCCCCTGACCAGGCCGCGCAGGCTGATTGAGATGCTGCGGCAGGGACTGAAGTGGTGCCACCTAGACGCGCTAGGGGGCAGCGCAGGGCCCCCACCGGTGTGTGTGCTAACATTGTGTGTGTTAACGTTGGCCGTAACCTTGTTGTGCAGGAATGCAGTTATGCACAGACTGGTCCACCTCTTCCCCCATCGGCAAGCCCGCCTGCCCATCCGCGTATACCGCCTTGGATAGTACTGTACTGCACGGCGTGCGCAAAGCCGCCCACTCACCTGGTCAAGTGAGGTGAGGGCTTCCCGGTACAGGGCCTCCGACTCTGGCAGTCGCTTGGAACGGCGCAGCACTACTGCCAATGCCATGCGCGCCTGTGCGGTCTTGGCATGCTTTGCACCGTGTGCCTTTTCCGCCATCTCCAGCGCTTGCCGGCAGCAATCCTCTGCGACGTGGGGCATACGGCACGCGGCCCATGCAATACGGTGTTGAACGGATCAAGCACGTGGTGAGTGCACTCAGAGCATCTCAGGCGTGCAGCAGCACTCTAATACATGCAGCAGCAGCCCAACAGGGTACAGTGAGCAGCCGGTGTGTGCATGCTGCCCCACCTGCGTCCTCCCACTGCTTTGCATCCTTGTATGTATGTGCCAGCGCTGACAGCGCAGCACACTCCAGCTCAGCATGCTCAGCACCCTTGAGATCCTCATCGTTGATGTCCAGGGCAGCTCTGTACAGTGTGTGTGCCTCTGCATGTCACACACGCACATGCAAGGTCACACATAGATCAGGTATAAGGATGAATGGGCCAGGCTGAAGCCAGCTGATCGCTGTCTGATATGGATGGGGATATGCTGTGCAGTGGACAGGAGACCTGTGTGAGCAGAGTCGTGAGCCTGGAGGGTGAAGTGGCTGCACTAACAGCAGGCAGGCAGGCCGGCGCGCACGGCAAGTTGCCATGGCATGGTGAGGCACGCATCTGCAGCTGCATGCACAAGCATGCACCTCGCGCATTCACATGCAGCTATGCCGCATGTACCTTCCACCATGCCCGCCGCTTGCAAGAATGCAGCCGCCCGGAACACAGCCAACGCGTAGTCCAGAGATGCCTGCTCCGCCACCTCTGCTTCTGACTGTGCCACACTTGCCGCATCATCTGCTGTTGCCTGCAGTGCAGCCTTATCTTGTTCCTTGGCCTCCTTAACAGCTTTAGCTGCTGCCTCAGCAGTGGCCTGTGCTGCCTTGGCTTTGGCTGTAGCTGCGCCAGCTGTAGTCTCCTGTGCAAGCGCCATGGCACGTGCCGCCTCAATCAGGGCGCTGCGAACGGTTGCAGCCAGTTTGTCCCCCTGACCAGCGCTCTCGACCGCAGCCAGCAGTAGTGCCTTATCCTCTGGCCTTGTTGTAAAGGCCGAACACACCATGTCCAGACCCTCGAATCGCTGCGTGCACAGGTTTGGAACACAGTCCCGCCCGCCGTTGATGAGTTCAGGGAACTTTGGGTAAAAACAGGAAAGATGGTGTGGCCTTAGCCGCACCCTATCTGCTGCAGATGAATCTGTGACACGCCGTGTTACAATTATGAATCTGCTGCAGCAGCGCTGCACCCTGAGCATGAAGTGATGCTGTGGATACACAGCCCGCACAACTCACGTGTACGAGGTCAGCGCCCCTTACAAAGCCACTCATAATGAGCAGCCGTGCAGCGCCCAGCAACGAAGACGCCATCCACAGCTCCCACAGCACCCATGCGCGCGTAAGCACTTTTCCGCGCGAATCCAAGCACAGCAGCGCTGCTTTGCATGAGCTCAGGATGGACTGGAGGTTGAGCAGATCCTGGGGGCCCAGAGCGCCACGCCACTGGTTCACAGCAAACACTGCAGGTGGCAGGTGTGGGCGCGGTGCGGGCTGGGTGCGGGCAAGGGGAAGGTTTGTCGGCGCTGGTTTGACACTCCAACCACACCACCGTACCGTGCGGTCACCGCATGTGGTGGTGACATCCTGTGCAGTGTGTGCCGTGTGGCAGGAGCTGCACGCACGCACCATCCAGCCACACAAAGATTTTCTCGTTGGGCACGCCTGGATAGGCGTGCTGTAGGCCTTTCACCAGCACCTTGACCATCTTTTGGAAAGGACGGTCCCAGCAATGGATGACATAAAATGCAGGAGGCCCAAGGTCATCATCCTCCAGGAGCTCTACATAGCGGCACCTGCAAGTGCATGGCAACAGCAAGCGGGCACAGGGGCGTGCATGCAAGCTTCTTGTCAAAAGCCGCCCCGCCTATCCCATTGATTTGCTAACCTGAGTGCTGACTACCGCACATGCATGCCGGCGCAAAGCAGGCCCTGTCACTGAGGCACGCTACGAACGCCACGATGGCCGCATGCATGCACTGTCCATGGTGGTAACAAAGGGAGGCAGTATCAGGTGGGGGAATCACGTACTGCTTCTCTTTGCTTTGAATCTTGATCACGTTTTCCACCACCTGCCGTGTCGTACTGCCTTTGTTCACATACCTGTTGACAGATGTCACATCATTCGTGGCAGAGTCAGTACTGGTGGCAGTCTCATGCAGTTCATTAGAAGTGGTGGAAGCTGGCAGCACCATCACGCGGCTTTGCACAAGCATGGCTTGCGCTGCTGCAGGCAAGCATGGCTTGCGGTGGAAGCTGGCATGCTCCCATACGACAGCTGGTCGCAATCAATAGGACGTGCTCCATGCATGGCGTGGTGCATGCGCCATGTCATGCCATGTATGCTCAGCTGCAATACTCACTCAGCAAACCATGTCAAGAAGGACAATGACACGCCAGCCTTTGACACATCTGCACTAGTGGCTGTCTGCTGCGCCCCGTCCGCTGCTGGCACAGGAGCTGCCCCTGAGGCAGTGCCTTCATTCTTGGTTTCCTTCTGCAGTAGCACAGCATGCATGGCATGTACGCGCACACGGTCCTTTAAAAGCTTGGCAGTGTTATTCAGGCTGGCTTGCACTTCCTGATCCTGATTATCTTGAGAGCAAGCAGGGCTGGCCGCAGACTTGGATTTAACATCACAATCTGCATGCATGTACGGGCTGCGTGCCTTCTTCGAAGCTCCCGCCCCCATTTAAGCCACGTTATATCATCTGCATATTGTAAATGTTATTGGGCATGAGGTTGGAAGATGGCTTAGAAATCCTGGTTCTTGTCAAAGCGCTAAAAGCATGTATGAGCAACCGGTACACGATTTGCATTGGTGCTCAAAGTGGGTATACGTCGTCCACATGCGGTCACACGGTCCTTGCATGCATGAAGGGCGCAAGGCCTGGGCATGCGCTTTCCACATCTATGTTTCAGTAATCATCTGCAGCATCGCATCACTGATAGCCGCTGCCCCCATCGTCAGAAACCGCTGCTGGTGGTTATGATAGGAAGTTGGAAGCGATTACATACCGCTGAGTAGTCTATAATAATAAATTATAGGAGGTATTGTAACCGGGTTATATCTGTGCGCATCCAATCACTGCATGCGGTACCCTTCCTTCTCCACCAGCTGCGTCACTCGCTCAACAATGAAAGCTGCCACCCTATAATCCAGCCCCTTGCAGAAGAGTGGTGCAAACTGCCATGCATCATGCGTGCTGTGGCCCTCGCCATACGCCAGCTCGCTCAGCGCACATGCACGGGCTTGCGCGGTGCATGCAGCATGCAGCAGCAGCTGTGGCAGTTGTGGCCTGTCAGATCCGCCTTCCTGAGTGCAGCCTGAGCCTTGCTGTGCTAATGAAGCATCAACTGCGGACCAGTCCAGACCTGCAAGCATGCCGGGCAACGTGCCAGACATGTGACAGTCATGTGCATGCGGATGACACCTGGCGACGCAGTCCAGTTGCAGCAGCAGACCACGCCATTCAATGCACGATCAGGAAAACACACCAAGCTCCATATCATACTGCCATGCACTGTAGTCACACCTCCAGAACCACGGTTAACAAAGCGCCGGCTTACCTGACGCATCACAGCATGCAACCCACAGGTTTTGCTGCAAGTGTACCCAGCCAGCTGGAGCCTGCAAATGCTCAGAGCCTGCAGCAGCTGCTTCACTGCTGCCTGCGGTGCAGCTGGATGCTCCGGTCCGGTGGCTTAGGTCAAGCCCTGCGCATGCTGCAGGCTGCTGAGAGGCGGCTGCTGCCATCGCGTTGCATGCACTTGACGCCAGGTCCGCGCAGACGCGGGCTGCATGCGGTACTGCCGCAGTTTCTCCAGCAGCCAGCAACGCCTCCACTGCCCCACACTGGATCAGCTGCGCACACAGAACCCGCGCGTACCACCTGAGCACACCCTGTGTGCCTGTTGCCTGCGCCCCGCTGCCGCTGTGAGATCCGTCTTCAGCACCTGCCTGCCTCTGCTCATGACCTTCCACATCGGTGCCGTCTGTCTCCAAGTGCCGCTTCTTCCGTTGCCGTGCCGACACTACTACGCACGCATTGGCTGCAGCTGACATCAGGGCCAGTGCCTGGAGGGACGCATGATGCCACGGGTGCACGCCCCCCTCCCTGATCAGTCGCAGCAGCGTCCCATGCGTCTCTAAGTAGCACTCCTCAAACTCCCCTTGCTCCAGTAACTGCTCTGCCAGCCCCACCATGCGCTCTAAAGCTGCTTGCCAATGCTGCCTCGCCTCTGCTGCCTTCATGACAGCCCTGCTGCCTGCATCACCTCCAGAGCCGCTGCCCCCACCTGCCGCTGTAATCGATGCATCTGCCTTCTCTGCAGCCGCCCCCACGTGATCCAGAAACCAATCCGTAGGCAGCTGTGTCCCCACCTGCTCTAAATGCTCCCGTCCTGTCACACTGCACGCTGCTGCAGCTGCGGTGCCTTCGCTGCTGCCTGCTGCCTCTGCCTCCGGCTCTGTCTGCTGCCGCTCCTGCTGCTGCTGGCAGCGTACACACATGCATGCAAACGCGTACTTAAGGGCCAGGTCCAGCCGCCGGGCCGCACGTGGCATGAGTGGGTCTGTGTAGCACACAGTGATCTGTTCCTGTGGTCCCACGAGCCGCAGCAGGCGTACGTAGATGCGGGCTCCAAGCACGCTGTGGTGATACACGGCGTTGGCGCGGCACGAGTGGTTGATGCGGCTGAACGTCCTGCGCAGCAGGCCATTGCCACGTATAGCCACAAGGGCCAGCGTCTCACAAGAGCGACCTTTGCAGCCCGCACACTTTTCGGGAAGTGGAAGACGAAAGTCGGAGCAGATCTAGCTCATGATCTGTTGCGCAGATATGCACCGCACAGGAAAACAAAGACTGTACCCGATGGCAGCAGTTGAAATATCTACAATGGCATCACTGCCCAGGCAAACCTCACTCACCTGTACACCGCGACCGGGGGCAGGTGCATGGGTGCAGGCGCGAAGCCGCCCACCACAGGCATGACCTCCACACTGTTCACCAGCACCATGCACAGCGCGTGCTCACACCGCGCACGTGCATCCACCACTGATGTGACTGGCCCTGCTCCCCCAGCTGGCTGCTCACTGCTTGCTGCCCCCGTGATGCTCCCTCCTGCAACGGCTGCACTGTCGGTAGCGTCTGGGGCTTCTGAATCATCAGAGTCACTGTCTGAGCTTGAGCTGGCAGCAGGGCGGGGTGGTGGGGCGACCGCGGCATCCGCCTGCATGCATGAGAGCCATATTTGATCAGCCTCATGGAAACCGGCATGGTCCTGAAGCCACTTCCAAATGCTGTGGCTTCATCAAGCTTTCTCAGGTTTCACAAAGCATACTGTAGAGCTTAGTAAAAGGCGAGTAAGCAGAGCATAGACGGCTCCGGGCAACATGCGAGTAGGCAGCAGAAACATAGCTCGATAAGTTAATTGAGCAGCGAGCAGCTAAAACCGATTCAAAGTGTGCCGTGCCGAACAGCACTGGCTGTTTATGGTCATAGTTAGAGCTACTGTAGGCGAGCAGCCATCCCACCTGTGCCTGCAGCCATGCACCAGCCATGGCCGCCAGCAGGGCATCCACCCAGGTCCGCCCCATATCCTGAGCAAGCGATGTGAGGATGTGAGAGGTGTGCGCATCCAGCAGAGGGTGCAGCACACCCTTGTGCAGGTACCTGCGTGCGCAAAGCATGCGGCGTTGTTACTTTATTAGCGCGGCGCTTCACAGAATGTCCGAACAAGGCAGCAAGTAGCCTATAGTACAGGCAACAGGCTGAGGACCGGGCAGGAGGCTGTTGTACATTCTGTATGTGGCTGTGTGCTAGCAAAATGTCAATGATGCATCGAAATGTGCAGTCAATTCAAGCTGTTTGTAAGCAGCCAGATGGACCACACCACAGCCACTGGAGCTGCCTCCCCTCCCAGCTAAGCACCTCAGTGAGGCAGTCGCTTCACGGCACCAGCTGCCCAGGACAGTGCACGTGGGCTGGTCTCTGAACAGCACGCATTCCCCACTGCCATGATGTGCGGGGGCATCCTTTCTACAGCAGGCTGCGCTGCACCATGTCACGCGGCTGCAGCGCAAACAAGGGATGAGCCCCTTGGTGCTGCTGTTCAAGGGCGCACAGCATGCGCGGCATGCTGCGGGCCCAGCCAGCTGCGGCGCCATGCCCAGGGCATATGGACTCTCCTGCAGCGTGCACAGGCATGGTGCACGCCCGTTCACCCTGGGCTCTGGTCCTCATGCTGAAAGCGTGCATGGTGCTGCATTGTGAAAAGCAAGCCAGCAGCACGCCTGCACCACAGAGCCCATGCGTACCTGCAGGACCAACGTGCCTGTCGCGAGCTCTCGCTGCGCCACAAGGTGATATCCCACATCTCTGGCAAATCTGCATGTGGCCCAATGCATCCTGATAGTCAGCACATGCCCCTTCTGGAGATCTGGCAGCAGCAGTATGGGCCTACCTGACCTCCGTCCCGAAAAGTACGGGGCTTTGTTGTTTAGCCCCTGACATCCGAACTGCGGACATCCGAGCCCGGATCGTGGCCACATCACCAAGCTTCAGTCAGGTGTGAGGAGGGTGTGGCGAAGAAGGATGACATCGAGTTAGGATCGAATTGGCACAGAAATGCGCTTTAGTAAATACATTGTAGCTTCAGCTTCGCCGTGACACCCGCTACATTGGCCTTGGGATTGTGAACATCGTAACTAGGGCTTGGCTAAATTGGATCATGGCGTCCGAAGTAAGGCCGGGAGAAGTGTGCTTCTGGTTGAAGAGGCCTGCTGACACAACAACTTCCTGCTGTACACGTGCGCCATGCATGATACAGGTGCTGTTTGAGGTGAGGGACAGGATTGGGACCATAACATTAAACAGGTGAGTCAGCATACACTGCTTTGCTGTGCCAATGCCCAGCATGCAGAGCACATTGGTGGTACATCATGCACAGGCTGGCATGCTGTGCCTGCGCAGCAGGGGATGCATGCAGCATGCGCACACGGGCCAGCTGGGCGTGCACGTGCATGTGCAGGCCAGCCGCGCTCAACTCCCTGACGTTGGGCATGGTGAGAGAGATCACCGAGCTGCTGGAGCAGTCGGTCAAGGAGGGCTCAGGCGTTGACTGCCTCCTGGTTAAAGGCGCGGGCGGCAAGGTGCAGTGGTTGGGGGCAGCTGCGTAATGCCTCGAGCCATGCTTGAAGACTGCACAGGTTTGAGTATGCATTGACGTCACATGGGTTTGCTGAGTGACATGCTGTGACAACGTCCTCCACTTGTCAAGTACTCGAGATGCTGAATCACGCTGAATTACTTGAATTTGTACTCCACTCCTAGTACTTCTCGTACTCCCCTGCTGCTGCACAGGCATTCTGTGCGGGTGGAGATGTCAAAGCTGTTGTGGCAGCTGCACAGGCAGGGGACATGGTCAGCCCCAACGCCTTTTTCCAGGAAGAGTGAGTGCACAAGGACTGTGAGCGGGCCGTGGGATTGCGAGCACAACAGCACGCGTCGCTTGGAGAGAGAGCGGGATTGTCTCAGAGACCTGCCCCTGATGGGCTACTTTGCAAGCGTGGCACAGACGTGCTACTGTGGCTCTTGGCATTCCACTGATGGGGCCAGCATGCTGCATGGGCAGATTCGTTGGCCACAGCCATCCCATATGACTAACAGAAAGCAGACCCCTTAACATACGCTCCTCTGGTGTTTGTGAAAGTACAGGAGCTAGACTCAGAACATTCATTGTGCAGGTGTATACGGTACCTGTGTTTGTTGCCTGCTCAGGTATGCCATGAACCTGGCCATCTCCCGCTGCCCACTGCCATACGTGTCCCTGCTGGACGGCATCGTCATGGGTGGTGGCGTGGGCCTCAGCGTGCACGGCCATTTTCGTATAGCCACTGAGCGGTGCGTGCAGCGCGCGGCTGGCATGTGCCATGTGCTGCACGTGCTGTGGGAACACTGTAGAATGCGGCAGAAACTGGTGGGTAAAAAGGTTGGGAGTACTGCTTGGGCTGCCCTTGCCGCCTCTTCTAGGTCTCGGTTGTGAAACATCTTCCTGGCAGGCTGGTGGTAGGCATCACAACTCATAAAGTAATGAAACATCCCGTGATACGCCTGCCCATCCCTGTCCCCGACTTGCCGCCGTCTTTTGTGTTCTACGACCAACGTCCACCGGCCGTCGTTCACACTTCACAGTTGGCAAACCCTGTCCTGCTGCCTTCCATGGTGTACCGTGTTGCAGTGCATGGTATCATAACGTACCTAATGCGGCAAGTTATGATACATCAGAAAAACAGGGTCTGATTGGCATGGTCGGTACCACACTACCGCCATGTACTGCACCAAACCGCAACTGTCGCAGCACCGTGTTTGCGATGCCCGAGTGCGCCATCGGCCTGTTCCCTGACGTGGGTGCCACGTTCTTCCTCGGCCGCCTGCCTGGAGCCATGGGCGTGTACCTCGGCACTACAGGTGCTCGCCTCACAGGTACGTGACAGGTGCTGTACGCAGTACGAGTGGCGTGCACAGCATGGAGTGGGTGCCGGCTTTGTAGCTGCTACAAGGGGCTGTCCATGATGTGGGGTTGTGCTGGCCGATGAGGTTGGGAGGAGGACCAGCTTCTCCCACGCCTCACCTGGGAACACGAGCACGATATATATATATATATATATATATATATATTATATATATATACATATATATATGCTGGTGACGTATATGTATATATATACATACATACATATGCTGGTATATATATATATATGCTGGTGACGGCCACACCCAGTGGCATGACAGCCGCGGACCCTGTCCTTGGGCCTGCATCTTGACTCGTGTACAGACCCATAACTTTACACCTTCCGGCATGCAGACACATCTGTGACATGCTGTGTTATTGCTATTATTAATGTTACACCTGAAACTGACCTGCAGGAGTGACTGTGCGTGAGCTGGGGCTGGCAACACACTACGTGCCACATGCTGAGGCCGGCCAGGTTGAGGCAGCCCTGCATGAGCTGGGGCGCCGCGGCCATGCGCGCGACCTGTCGCGTGTTGCCGGGCTGCTGGACCAACTGCAGGACGCACATGGGCCTCTGCCCCTTGGTGCGTACTCATAAGCATGGCATGTTGACATCCCTGCGCCTCTGCTCCTCTTATTGACTGCCGTCCTAGCACGCGGTAACATATCGCCCTGTGTCTTAGTTGCATCCCATCAAGCTAGGCTTGCGCACATCTCAAGGTGGCAATCATACTGCAAGCCCTTATTGCAAGAGCCTAGTAGGTGGGCCCTGGCATGTTTGCTGTACGGTATCAAACCTGGCTGCAACTGCAGGCATGCGGCGCGAGCTGCAACCACTAGTGGACATCCACTTTAACCAGCCCAGCATGGAGGCCATTGTTTCGTCGCTGCAGAAAACAGCAGCTGCAGCGCCTGCACAGGGCAGCTTAGACCCAGCTGCAGGCTTTGCACGCGAGGCGCTCACGCTGCTGGCTAAGTGAGTAAATCCAGTCTGGGGTAGTGTTCCAGTAGTGTTTTGAGATTTCTGGACTGTCGAGTTGGTGTGCTGGGATGCTTGCATTACAGCTCATCTTTTGGTGCCGCGTCATGTGGGGCGCCCAGGCAGCTCACAATTGGGTGCGTCCCACCACAGTTGCGTCTGCTAGCTATTACCGTGCTACCAAGGCACGCATCCAATGCCATCGTTTCCCTTTCTTTTCTCCTTGCAGGGGCTCCCCATTGTCGCAGAAGCTCACGCTCACTGCAGTGCGGCGTGCAGCCGCTGGCCACCTGCCCCTGGCAACGTGCCTGCAGGCTGAAGGGGTGCTGGCCTCACGCTTCCTCACGGATGCCGCAGATTTCAAGGAAGGAGTGACTGCAGTACTGCTGGAGAAAGGCATGTGGCCAGCGGTGTGGCGCTTCCCTACCTTAGACCAAGTGCCAGAGGCAGCTGTGGAGCAACTGCTGCAGGGGACCGCATACTCCTCGGCTTCTATCCATGCTGGCGAGTCCAGCTCGGCATGCAATTTCGCAAGCCAGCAGGCGCAAGGCTGCACGTGCCCAAAGCCCAGCAGTGGCGGGCCTGGGGGCCCAGCTACAGATGGCAGCCGCAAGTGTGGTGACCAGGGTAGGTGCACGGGATGCAAGGCTGCAGTGGCTGCAAGGTCAGGAGACGGGTCAGGGCCAGGGGTAAGCAGGCAGTGCACAGCTGGGGTGCGGCAGGATGGGTCAGGGCCCACCCTGCGGCCTTCAAAATTGTGAGCAGGTTAGCACAGAGTGATGACGGTGTTTTGAACGGCTTGAAGCGACAGCGATGTTTACATCGAAAATGCAGCTATGGCTCAAGCTTGCTGTTTAAATGCCAGGTGCACTCGCTGCTGCCCTCATTGTCAAGTCAGAGCTCTCCTGAACATGCCATACTGTGCTGGATTGAACGGGGGGCTGCTGCCCGCTGGCCCCTCCCCGCCCACCTCTCACTTCTCACCCCAAGCCCAGGTCCACCGCCATGGCCACTGTGCATGTGCAACCCCAACAGCCTCAAACAAAAAACCAGTAGCTTGTGTGGCCTACCATGCTGCTGGTGCCCGCGTCATTTCTCTAAGTTCATTTGTTTACTTGAGTGAGTTGTAGAAGAGGATGAGCACCGTGCCAATCACAAGCAGCACAGGGATAGCAGAGATGCCATACAGTGTGACATAGCCCACCCAATCGGGCATCATGTCAGCGATGCCCTGAGGCTTGTCACCCTTGCGTGCCTCCTTGCCCATGATGTAAGGCTTCACAATTGTGTCACCTGTATTGGGACGTGGGGGAAGAGGGAGCAGGTACACAGAGAGGGCAACGGTGAAGGAGTAAGGAGACTGAGAAGCATGCGAGGGATAGGGCATAACAAAAAGAATACAACAGTGCTAGGAGAGTGACGGGGGGCAGCGGGGGAGGAAAGATGAGGGAGAGAGGTTGAGAGCCGGCAGGCGCTTGCATGTGCACAAAACGGCTGGTGCCCATGCGTGCACGGGGTCTGTGCACGTTGCAGTGCCTAGCGGCGCATCCCTGAAGGCACAGGCTTTCAGGAATCTCCCCCCTTTTTTTCCCCGGGCAGCTCCTACGCATCCCCAACACAAGCTTTGGCACATCCTCCTGGGCGTGGCAAGGGTTGGCACATCAAGCAGGTGGTGTGCCCACCCCACCCACGCAGCACGCACCATCCTTGAGGATAGACTTGTAGTCATCTGGGGCCACCACACCACTGGCCTTAGCCGCCCCTGCATCCCCTGACAGCACCTCAGCAGCCGGGGTCTCCAGAAAAGGCCAGCTGCCCACCTCCTCCCACAGGCACCTGGGGGGTGGTGGGGGAACAGGCAGCCCAAACTCGTTACTGAAGGTGCTGAGCACCCCGGCGGGCTGGTGCCCAGCTGATGCTGCACGTGCCACTCCCTGGTGCACTGCTCGCACGTCGTGCCTCAGCTGCAGCTTCACCACCGCCAGCGCAGCAGTGCCCCATCCGCAGTACGACTGCAAACGCACTACTGCCACTATTGCCTATACCCACTTGAGTGCGATGCGGTCCTTGGGCACTCGGCCCTCTGCCACCTCCAGCAGCGCGGCCGCCATCTCGTCCCGTGACACGCCCCGTGAGTCTTCGATGCCCTGCATGCGCTTCTCCTGCGCGCCAACCGACATGCAACCGTGCCCACCAATGAGACCGTGAACACCAACAACGACATCCGGCATGCGCACATATAAGAATTATAGGTACCTCATGCCTTGACATGCTTCAGGACCGTCAGCAGGGCAGCAGGCCAGCGACCTTGGCCAAGCCCTGTAAGCCTGGCTCAGCCCCAACCACCCAGGCAGCTGCTTGTACATTCTACCTTTGTGCGTGGGTCCTCAATGCTGACCACCAGCTTGACCTCGTTCACACTCATGTCACGGGTGCGCTTGAGCGTGCGCAGCACCTCGAAAATATCACGGCAGTAGTTCTTGGCCGTCTGCGCACGGCAGCAGATCATGTGCACGTGGTTAAAAACACAGACGTGGAAGATACCCTCATGCATATGCTTGCGTGCAAGATGAGGCACCAACGCAGCTTGGCCATATCCTGTGTTCTCCCCATATGGCCGCTGGGCTGCAGCAAGCTGGGCAGCAACGCAGTCGATTTCCACGCCCTGCTGCAGGACTCAATGCGACGGTGCGGGTTGCATGCGGCCCAGGAGCTTCTGCCCAGCTTGATGTGCCAAAATCCTCCGCTCACGCACCTCCTCATCCACTTGATCCGCGCCAATGATGCGCTCTGGGTCCTTTGTGCGCGCGAATGCAGCTGCGGGCAGCACATGTACCATGCGTTTCATGGTCAGCCACAGCCAGCTGTCCACCTGCACAGTGCTACATGTCTGGCGGTCCCTGTGCAGCAATGGTGCTGAGCCACAAGCTCACAAACCTGCCCCTTGACTGCATGACATGACGCGCCCCACGCGCCCCAGCATCCATGTTGCCCATGGGCACACCCCTCACCTCCCGACTCCAGCTCGGCCTGGCGCTTCATGAACGCCTCCACTTGCGCGTCAATGTCGACCTCGCTGGCCGTGCCCTCAGCCCTGCAGTAACATAGTGGTATGGTCCAGTGGGTGCGGGTAGTGTGGATCTATGTGCGATGTGACCAGCAGAGCTACTGCATTGCTTGTGCGCAAAGCTGCAGCTCCTGTTGCACTCTGTCAACTCATATCTTGGGGAACCACTCCTACCTGGCCACGATTCGCTGGCGCTTGCATGGCATGGATGAAAAGGGCTTAACAGCTTGCAGCACCAGTCGCCCTGTCCCTGCCTGGCTAAGCACCCGTGCCTGCCGAGTGGGCAGGCGGGAATGAAGTTGCGATCCAATCATCTTGAACGATGCCCTCAGCAAATCCAGGCAGCGGACGAATCTGTTCAACTGGAGTGTAATGATGTGAGGAGTTTTTTTTGCAGGCAGCGTGCCCTTCGCAAGACAAATGCAGTGGCTCATCTGCACGCACGTGAACCCACTACCTGTATGAAACAGATCACTCCAGACGTTTCTGCGTTCCCACGGTCACCAGGCGTACGGAGCACAGCTTTGTCAACATGCGCCCTAAGCTGCACAGCATGAATTGTCAGCTGCTGAGTGGCCACATGGCGCACAACCTATGTTGCATGACACCGTGCGTGCCGCATGCAACGCAGCGCATGCGGAGGCAGCACAGGCTGCTGTACATGTCATACGCTGCCAAGGAAGATGCCGGAGAGGAGGGACCCAGATTGAAGGGGCCAGAGGACGCCTGTGCGCCTCTGTTCCCGCTGCCTGACGATTTCATCCGTGAGCTGGCAGCGCAGGAGCGCATGCGTGTAAAATTTATTGAGCCAGACCCTGATGAGGATGAGGATGACTGGGAGGAGGTCATGTCAGATCTGTCAGACCCATGGATGCGCTCGCCGGGTGTGTGGTTATGGCTGTAGATGTGATGCTCATGTATGTTGATGCAACCTGTGGGCCAGCTTCACATGCGTTCCTGCTTTCTGTCATGGTGCAGCTCATGGCCTGCTCAGGGATACGCGCGTCGAATGTGCTGCTGCATGCGTCGCGATGTCTGCAGCACCTCATGACGACGAGCTCGGCAGCCTGGCCAGTGCCCCCAGCAGTGCTGTACCGCCTGCTACAGTAGCGGAGGTGCAGCTGGTGGGCCGTACGCATGACACGCAGCTGCAGGACCTCTTGGCTTCCCAGACAGACTTAGTTGTGCTGGACGTGCGCACCCCGGACGAGTTTGCTGCAAGGTGCGGGGTAGCAGTGGCGCATTCATGCACCTCACTCTGGTGGGTCCCATGCTGCTTGCCACAGCCTACAGCCGTACACAGTTGTCAGTGTTGAATACTGGCCTGTGCATTCGCGCAACAACATCGCACACTATGCATCGTGCTCCTCTTCGCAGGCACATACCTGGCTCTGTCAACGTGCCGATTGGGTCACTGTCAGGGGCTGCAGCTCAGGACCTTGCGGCACAGCCTGTCCTAGTCGTGGGTAGTGGGGACTATCGTGGATCTCAGGTGAGGGGCTGCTGGAGCGCTGGCAAATTACGGGGCCTGCTGGCACAGGCCTGACTTGCTGCTTGCTGCTGGTTTGATTCTCTCTGCCTCCGCGTATTGGGACAGGTCGTATCAGCTGATTTGGTCTCAGGTGGTCAACATTCCATGCCACACAGTCAGTCCCTGCCTTGCCGTTGCAGGCATGTGTACGGCTCACGCGCGTGTACCAGGCACAGCGTGTGTGGTACCTAGAAGAGGGCCTAGAGCCTTGGATAGCAGGCGGGGCACAGCTGCAGCCCAGCAAGTGACATCAATGTTACGCTCCAGGCCGGCGGCAGGAGCACTCAATACTCAGGATCACTCCAGTGGCCGCGTAGCCTGCTTTGTTGTGTGCTTTGGGCAGTCGAGTGGGCGGTGCGTGGCCGGGAAATCAGGGAGGGGCTGTGAATGCCAGGGCTGCCCGGACTGAAGGTGCCCGCACTGCCCAGTTGTCAAGGGTGCGGCCCAGGCAGTCTTCAGTACAAGGCCTAGCTGTCCCTCTGAACCACCATCATCACTTGCAACCCTGGGTCACCAGGAATCACACCTGAGATGCTCACAGAGCACTTGAAGGCTGGCTGGCTAAGTCAGCTGTTAGTGGCAGTTCCCTGGCAGTCCCTGTCACATGGTTTCTGTTCCAGGTCACATACAGCACTGGACAAGGAGCGTCGTCATAGAAGACCACATGCTACTGAGTCACCCCAGGCACTCAAAACTGAAACGTTGATGCAGGGCACCCATGGTATACGCGTGCATGTGGACAGCAGCTGCCGGGTACCGGCACGTACGTGAAGGCAGACATGCATGGTAGTGGTAGGACCATTAGCGCGATAACTGGCCGTGTACTTGATGCTGATCATCACTGCACAGCATCATGCAGTCAAACGACTGTACGCACTGTCGCCTGAAAACCCAGGATGGGCAGTGGCACAAACGATAACAAACGACCAGAACGCCGAGCAAGAACAGCAGTGCGGCACGAGCCTGGTATCCGAAAAGACACACACACAACAAACAGCAATCACACTCCTCATCGGCCAGCGTGTAGTCTACGATTTGCCCACGCTGACGCATCACATAAGCTAGTGAAAAAGGAGAGGAGAGGAGAGAGTTGACAGCAGTGAGCCGCTGTAGGAGTCTTGCGCTTGGGGATTGCGTATCGTCGGTGGTGTGCAGGCCAAGTGTACAGGTGCGCGGGGCCTGCTCAGCTATTCAAGGGGCTGGCAGGATGGGCTGCAGGCGTGTTTGAGGAGATTTGTTCAATGGTAAAAGGCCCACATTCGGGGTCTTTAGCAGCCCAGCCCATCCGCCCTGCTTGCAGTTGATTGTGCACGTCTGGGGATAAGTGTGCCGCTGCGTGCCGTCGCTGGGGACTGGAGCCGCTGCTCCCGTATTTTGTGCTGGGGGCACATGAAAGGGCAGTGGATGCGCTTGGACAACAGCATTTGCAAGCACGCATATGTGCATTGCGTCCACCCTGGAGCGTTTGGGTTCTGGAAGCGCACATGTACCCACAACGGTGGTCGGGAGGGTAGGCCCTATGCCAGCAGCAAGTTGCTATTACTACTTGCCACTGCGCTTCATCATGCGGTCTCCAAAACCCGTGTTCTGCCCTGCTGTCACAGTGCACGGTTGGAACTACGCTCGGCACCATGCGACGCGCCCCCAGCTTTTCTTCACGCCCTGGGTTCCCCAATGGCCTGCGTGTGCTTCTGGTCGACGGGGACCGGCGGTCTGTGGCGAAGGCAGAGGCTCAGTGCAAGGGTCTCAGGTGAGGCGATTGCAGGATTGCCTGCTTGGAATGTGCGGCATTGCGCAGTGGAGCATGCTGTGCAGCATCGCAGCTTGAGCGGAGGCCTGATGCAGTACCCCTTGATGCTTGCACCTACCGCAGCTACTCGGTCACATCTGCCGTGGGCTGCCAAGAAGCTCTGACGATTTTGAGCACGAGCACGTTTGATGTGGTTTTGGCAGAGGCGCGCGTTCTGCTGAACGGATGCGGGCAACGGGGTTCCGAGCTCATCAAACTCATCAAAGACTTGAAGGATTTGCCGTTCATCTTGATGTCGGAAAGCCCCAAGGCCGACGAGGTGCGTGCCGGGTAGAGCTGGTGCCACTGAGCTGCAAAGGCAGCAGGCAGGCTGGGTCTCGCAACCAACAGCTTTGCTGGCACGCCAGCTTCTGCAGTCCCAGATGCGCGCCAGTCCTGGCCCTGCTGAACCCCCCTCTCCCACGCACCCATGCGGCTGCGCCCAGGTGATGCTGGGCATCAAGCTCGGCGCTGCTGAGTTCCTGGAGAAGCCGCTGTGCCCGCTGAAGCTCAAGAACATATGGCAGCACACAGTGCGGCGCATGATGCGTGGCGACGCGGAGGGCGCGCGCCGCTCATCCCAGGAGCTCTCCGTGTGCAACAATAGCAGCAACAACAATGACGGGGCGCTCATGGGCGACGTGCAGCTTCTGCAGCCCTCGTTCCCCAACAATCTGGCAGGCTCACCATGTGCAGGCTCCCCCGGGCTCATTGACCTCAGCACTGCCTGCTCATCCTCCCCTGGCCAGGTGAACGACCTGCTGGTCGACTCGCGGCCGTGCAGCAACACAGGGGCAGCAGGGGAGCTGGAGCGGCGATGCAGCAAGCGGCGCGCAGCTCGGGAGGCGTCCACTGTGCGGCTGAGCGCACAGCCTGGCGCAGGGGCAGGTGGCCGGCAGCCCGGGTCTAGTGGAAGCTCCAGCGCAGCTCAGGGCACCCTGCCGGCCTGCCCAATGGCTATGGCTGCGCCCCCGGCACCCATGCAGCTGGCACCGCCCGTGTGCGCGCCTGGCATGCCATGGGCGGTGCCCCAGATGCCCCTGCCGGCCGGCATGGCGTGGGGTATGCCCATGAACCCCATGGCAGTCGCCCCAGGCATCACGCCTCCCATCTTCCCAGCACCCGCCAACCCACCCTCAGCCATGCCTGCATGGTGCATGCCGCCTGGGTGCATGCCCGGGATGCAGCCTGGTATGTTCTCAGGCATGCCGGGCATGCCACCATGCGGCCCTATGCCCATGCTGGCCCCCGGCATGTGCGCCCCTGCCCCGGGGTTCCCCGGTGCCTGCGGCCCCGCCAGCCAGCTGCCCCCTCTGCCCATGCACATGCTGGCCGATGCCTGCAAGGGCCCTGCTGCTGGGTTTGGCAAGTGCAGCATGTCAGCTGGCAGCCCTTCATGCAAGAGCGGGAACGATGTGCTGACTCTGGACCCGGAGGATGCCGCCTTCCTTGAGGCATTTGACACCAAGCTGCCACGGTGCGTGATGGGCTGGGGGGTGTTGTGCAGTGCTGGGGCTGGGAAGTGCAGGGTCGGGCTGG
Source organism: Chlamydomonas applanata (assembly GCA_001662365.1). Taxonomy (NCBI): domain Eukaryota; kingdom Viridiplantae; phylum Chlorophyta; class Chlorophyceae; order Chlamydomonadales; family Chlamydomonadaceae; genus Chlamydomonas; species Chlamydomonas applanata. The sequence continues at coordinate 91,133 of BDCZ01000020.1, read as the reverse complement.
GCGGTGCAATGCTATGGGGTGGAGGGAAGGTTGGCATGCAGGGTTGTATGGTGCGGGGCTCATATCAGTTATATGGCGCCCTACCTATCCGTGTGGCTCGGCCACGTTACACCCAGTCATGTTCTGCTCCTGCCTCCGCTGCGGTCTCATGCTGGCTTATTGCCTGCGCCTTCTTGTGCCGCATTCAACTCGACTTTGCCAGTATTCGTTCAACTTTACATGGCATGACTTGATCCCGTGCCTGTCGTGTGTGCCCCCCGCAGCTGCGAGTCAAACATGCTGCTGCCTTCTCTGGAGGATCTGATTGCTGACACTGATCTGGATGTGGACATGGACGTGGCTCTGCAGCCACTGGGATGCGCTCCCCTGAAGAAGGTATCCTCCATCACGGACATGCTGAGTGAGGCCCTGGTGGCCATGTAGAGGCCACCTCACATGCGCCCCATGGCGGGCGCACACACGCAGTGTGGTCGCAATTTTGTGATCACCACGCAGCCGGCTGGCCAGGCCAGTGAAAGGCCGGCAGCTGCTTAAAGAGCGACCCGAACACGGCAGTGCACACTGACCTGGAGCTGTGGCGGTGCTGCGGCTGCTGAAAGAAGAACAGGTGGCTTGAGCGAGGCGCTGAACGAGGCGCGCTGGTTTGAGCGGTTTCAATCGGTTAAAACGCTTATTGTTAAGCCATTGGGAGTGGTTTGAGCCCAAGCAGCTGGCTAGCTTGCGCCTAGAGTGAGGGAGGGGAGCGGACCATATGGATGGAGGTATGGGTTGAGCAAGCGGTTGCCAGTTGCTTGGGAATAATGGGCCACTGGATACGAAAGCGAGGGTCAACTGGCTTGTGCGCTCTGTGGTGGGTGAGTGTCTAATGCAAGCTGGCTGCAGGGATGCACATGTGGAACGGCATGCATGCATTGGCCTGCGCGAGAGCTATGAGCTCGTCACGTGCAAACGCAGCCGCTTGCCACGTGGGACTGATGCACGGCTGCCATAATGGGCTGTGAGGTGCGAGCACATAATGTGCTTCCTTGATCCCACAGGCGGTGCACTGTGAATCAGTTGGTTAGTGGAGTGTTTGCATGTGGCCGGCCCCTCCGCCCACCCAACCCCCATGCAATGCATGCTGGTGGGCGACCAGGCGCGGGGCAGCCAAATGAGCGCTGTGGAGCGTTAACATGCACAGAGGGCCACGATGCTGGGTTTGAGTAGCGAGGGGGACCAATGATATGGCTGACGCGTGTGACAGGTGTAGTGAAGTGGACAATTGGCCAAGGGGAATGCAAGGATGTGCAGGTGCAGAGGAGCAGCATGACTGAGGGGCATGCGTGCCACAATGGCATGGAGGATTTTGGTTGTTGAGTGAAGCACCCGCCTCAGCGGGCATTGTGTGAGCTGGCTAAAGTTATATATGTCTGTTCGGGTTTGCTGCTGGCATTTGCATGTGTCTTGCGTTAGGAGGCTGCGGGCCCATTTTTGAGCTGGTGCGGGTGTGGCCCCCTTGTTGCACACCACCTGCAAATTGTGGGCATGTGCGGAGGGGGCACACCAGCCAATGCTTGGGTGCCGCCCCCAGACTACAAAATCCAAAAAACAGATCCGACTCGGTGCTTGTCGTTTGACCTGAGTGGCTGTCTGAGCGACGGGGCGAGTAAAAGCGCTTTGTGCATGTGTTCGTTGCGTTCCGGTGCATGATAGTGTGGCTCATGCCCTAATATGATGTCTTTGCTTGGGCTTCGTGTGCATTCTGGGTAGTGCAGAGAGTATGCTTCAACATTATGCAAAACTATGGGTATGAATTCCTTTCACACGCGGCGCTTTTCTCGCACGCGTTGCAGGGGGTAGGGCACCACCCCTGTCATCAGCGGGTTGCCACTGTTACTTCTTTTTGGAATTGAACGGATTTTGGCGGAGCCTTGTAAGCCTGTGTTGGGGAGCCTGGGCGTTTTGACCGGGGCTGTGAGCGTGGAGCAGGTTGGGGTGAGAGCTGTTGAGGCTGGGGATCGATCGAGGCGGTTGCTTGGTTTTGTGGCGCTGGTGCTTCTGTTGGTTTGTGCGGTTAAAGTGCTGGAGGTTGATGAGAGCGATGGCGCACATGCACAGCCACAGGCACCTGGCTGCTGCTTTGCCTTGTTCCCATGTTTTTGTTCACCCACTGCCAAGTGGTGGGTGAAGTGGCAACCTGTGTAGAGCTTTCGTACAAATAACTTAGTACAGGCCTCGTTTCGTTTTCACGATGTCGGTGTTCTTTGCTGACTCCTCGGCTGGTCTGATGAAAACCATTGTAATCTTAACTACGGTACCATCAAGACGTACGGCTCTGCACACTCACATGACTGCGAGACGCTTGCTCTCGCATGCCCTGTGCAAGCACAACAACTACAGCCAGCAGGACGTCAGGCGGTAGTGATGTAAATTTAGAAGAGGCTGCACACAGCTTCCATGTGTTGCGCAGACAGGAGATCCAAAACACTGGCTTGCAAGAGGAAACATAACAGGCATAACAGCCGGAGTGAGAGACACTTTATACCTTATTTAACCAACCATGATCTGGACCTGACGCTTTTCTTATTATTATGATGTGCTAAATGTGGTGCCATCATGAATGGGTTAACGGACCCCCGACGTTTGAATAGAGGTAAAGGAAGCTCGCGTTCGAAGGTTTTCCTTCTTCTACTCCCAGTCGCGGTGCTGCTGATATACTTCAGGCAGTGGCGCAGTGACCTGATTGTGAAAAGGTCGATCCTGCTGACAATAGAAAAGCGATGCTATGCGGAGTCAAACGCCGAGTATGGAAACCAGGCTCTGGTGCTGATGCCAGGGGACCAACATCTAACAGATACAAGTGACGCATGCTGCAAAGTGGGTGCATGCATGAGAGTACACTATGCAATGTACGATGGTGCAGAGGGCATGACATAATCATGCCACTGAATCCTGAACACCAGTTTATGGGGGAGAACTACTGTGTGGTGCGTGCTGCAGGCATGTATGCAACATCCCAAATGCAATGTGTGGATATGGTGCGGGGACAAGAATGGCTGTGGGGACGGCAGACAACATGGGGAATGCTGGCTGAAGCAAGCAGGTGTGTATTTTGCCAATGGCTCACAGTGCGTCTTGGCACAATGCAACTTGGTCGCCATCCAGCCCGCATGTCACATCATGCTGTGTGAGCTGGAGCTTGAAACACGCCGCGGTTCTCTCCAGCTGTCAGTGTATGAGCAGCTACTTGGCACATGCCTGTGCTGTCGGGTGCTCCACAGACATGCACATGGTGATGGAGGCGGAGGTGGGGCGAATGAACTCCCCCAGCGTGCTATGGGTGTCTGGCACCGTCCAGTCGGAAATGGCGAGGCAGCAGCAGGTTGCGCAGCTGCTGCGATCTCAGGAAGAGCGCATGCAGCGCATCCTCAAGCTGAGGGAGGACCCAGACCTCCCCCTGGTGTGGATGGTGCGTGGTGCAGCGATGCAAGCACATGCAAGGGCCATGCAAGCACATGACCAGGCAAGCTGTACATGGCCTGCGCACAACGGATCACCGCATGAGCCTGGTGGGGGTTGACATTTTCTTGAACGTGGGACATGCATGCGTCTTTATGCCCCATGGATCTGCACACGGTCAACTTGCCACGTCGACCTAAGCCAAGGCATGCACTGTAGAGTGTGCACACTGCACAAGGATGGCTGTGCGCACCTCCATCATTTGATTGTGCGCAGGACGTGAGCATCAAGGGCAAGCCGGCAGGGCGCATCGAGATGGTGCTGTTCTCCCGTGAGTCACCACTGGCAGCAGAGAGCATGCGGCGATTGTGCACTGGTGAGTGGACTGTGTGGCCTGCCACGTGTCGCAGACCCGTGATGGTTCATCCGCACACCTAAGGTGTAGGAATGGGCGAGTGGGTGCTATGCAGCTGCCTTCATGCTGAAGATTCACCACAGGACTGGCATGGCTTGGCTCGAAACCTGATGGCAGCATGCCGGCATGTGTTCTGCAAAGCTATCGTATGTGTGATGTGTGGCTGACCTACAGGTGAGATGGGTGTGGCTCCTCCTGGGCATGAAGGTGCAGGCAAGAACTACACACTCAAGGGAGCCAACTTCTACCGCATCATTGATGGCTTCATCGATCAGGTGTGCCAAGTGTGACTGTGCGCCAGGTCCACAGATCATGCATGGCGGGCCATGGCATGCCCGCACACCATGTTGGCATGCTGCTTCAGTAGCTGCATGCAGGCATGTCGTCGCATGCCACACCCCGATGTGGGGATGTGTGCTAGCGCGCCCACAGTACAGGCATCATCAAGCGGTGTGCAGGTGGGCATGCAACTTAGAACAGCTGATGGTATCATATTTTATATAATACAATGTATATATAACATGGTATTGTCGCTGCTGAATGTGCTGCAGACGGGCGCGCCAACAGACAGCCCTTTGGGAGGGGACTTCAGGGACGAGCCCGGGGGGCTGGCACTGAAGCATGACATGGAGGGACTGCTGTCCTTGGCCAACTCGGGCCCTGACACCAACTGTGCGCACTTTTCAATCGTCATGGGCCCCTCTCCCCACCTGAATGGCAACTATGGCATCTTCGGGGCAGTGACGGATGGGATCGAGGTGCGTGTATGCGTGAGGTTGAGCGCAGACCCTAGACTTAGCCTGCCCCAAAGGTCGCCATCAGCTGCTGGTTGAAGAAAGCTGGATGCCTCTGACCAGCAGTATCTGTGGGTAGGCTGCGTGCAGCAGCAGCATGTGTATGAAATGTATGCAATAATGTATCTGCAGCACCTCGTTTAACGGGAAACGCTGTAACAAGTCAAGTCAAAGTTACTGCATATGACAACCACTGTGACGTCCTGCTGCATTTTCTTGTTGCTACAGGTTGCACGTGAGATCAACCAGCTGTCCAAGGGTGCTCCCAATAATGAGCTTCTAGAGTCCCATGATGCGATCATAACAGATGTTGGCCAGACCAGGCGTGGCAAGCCTTTTGACCCCGCACTGCTGGAGGGGAGCGTGTTCTTCCCACCCAAGCCTGCTCAGCCAGACTCTTGATCAGCTTGATCAGCAACATGCATGAGGGGCTGCATTGATGTGGGCATGCCCATGCTCTGGTCAATGGTCCACATGAACCCTCCATTTGGTCACACCCCCTGTCATGCCAATCGTCTGAACTTTACGAGGTGGTGTCCACATCAATTGTAATCCCTCTCAGCCGTCGTTCTCTGGTGGCCGGACGCCCTGACAGATGGCGACCGCTTTCGATGATGTGCTGTTTTTATTGACAGAAAGCAGCTCGGGTGCGTAACCTTGCCACCTCCAGATTGCATTGAGGTTTTTTAAATGGCCAACAAATTTGCTGCTCGTCACAATCCCTTGCATGCAGATGCTCGTTTGAAGGCAGCGAGCGACGAGCTGCATGCATCCCGCACAAGGTCCGCGTGCGTAGCATGAGAGACAGCTGGCAACAGGACAGCATGAGACACATGGTACCATGTCACTTGCATGCCCAGATTACCCACCGCCCACAGCCGTGCTCTACTCTGCTCACAGGTACTTGCAGCACAAGCAGCTGGTGGAAGAGCTGCAGCTCACCTCCACATCAAACAGCTCCTACCCGGCAGCAGTTGCATGGAAGGAGCGGGTCAAGGTGCGACTGTGCATCAGGGACAACCCCACATGGCCCGCGCGCATGTTGTTCTTGTCAGCACAAACCTGATGCTTCAATGCGCCACTTGTGCACAGGTAGCCACAACTGCCCCTCGCCTGCTGCTTCAGACGGGTGCCGAGCCTGTGCCTGTGCAAGGTGGGCTGCAGCCATCCCTGTAGCTGTCTGCATTCATTGATTTGTTTCCAGCCTGGGGCTTGCGGGCAGTCCTGAAGTGCTGAGCATCCACAAATTGTACGGCAAATGGTATGCTATGCCCTTGCTCCTTGCAGATGAGTCTGCTGTAGGCAGCACTGCGCACATCCTTGGCGTGCACCCCAGTACCTTGCTCAACAGCCTGGGCAACAACCACGACATTCAGGTCAGCCCTGTTGTGCTGACTGCAACAACAGCCGGTGCGGCAATCTACAACCTCGGTGTTTGTTGTGCATGATGGTGCTGTGCTGTGCAGGAGCATGTGTCCTTGGTGGTGCAGTCAGTTGAGGAGCAGCTGGTGCAGCGAGTGCAGACACTGAAGGCATCAATGCCCAGCAGAGATCAGGCCAAGGACATGGGAGCATCCGGGCATGGATCACAGTGGCATGGGGAGGAGCTGGCCACACGCATTATCAGCAAGCAGCACGCATGCAAGGCGGAGCGCGCAGCAGCAGCAGCTGCACTGCAGTCTCAGCTGCAGCTGGCATCCGGCATCCTCACCCTTCTGCTGCAGGCCATCACAAACATGCTCGTGTTTGCGGACAAGCAGCTCCTGGACGAACAGCAGAAGTTGGACCAGGTTGGTTAACTAAACCCGCATGCGGGTTTGGGGTTGGTTGACCCAAGTCTGGACGCGGGTGCTACTGTTCTGCTCATAATGCAGCAGCCTTCACTCACATAGTGCAGTGTCATATTGAACTGGTTGTCGTACCAAAGCCATTGTGTGGTTGCGGCGCACCGTGCAGTTCAAAGTGCAGCTCAAGGCGGAGCACTGCCGCTCGCTGTGCAAGAAGGTCCAGGTGGTTGAGCTCCAGGTGGGTGGGCTGATCACTGCAGGCTTGCCTGATAAATAACACGGCATGTTACAGAGGGCTTGCAGGCTTGCCGGATTGCACACAATCGGTGCAGCCAGCAGTGGGGACCTGCTGCGATGGCAACCGAAGACACATGTATATTTGTATACAGGAGCCATGCAGTAGCCAAGCCTCGTGCTTGTTTGCTGATCCAAGAGCGCCCTCTGTCATGCCGTGGGCATCCACGTGCTTCTGCAGGTCAAGATGTCAACGTACCAGCGTGATATGATGCCGGCCCTGGCGGCGATCCATGCAGAGCTGATGCAGGCGGCTGAGGAGCTGGGTAATTCAATCAAAGACATTAAGCTGAAGCTGGCCACGTATGAGGAACTGGGCAAGCCCTTCCAGGAGGTGGGACACAACCAGTCACGTTGGTGCTGTAGTGTCATGGCCAACTTCAGACCGGAGGTTACTAACAGCATCCGTGTCCTTGCACACAAAAACTGGACGCTGTGCGCAGGTGGTGCACCAGTACCAGCGGCTACGTGGCGAGCTAGTGTATGCGCAGCAGCAGCTGAGCACCTTCACAGAGCTGGAGACGGAGCTGCTACAGCGTGGTGGCGCGTGAACCAATCAGCTTGCGGGAACAGAGGCACAGCGATCTTGGGCGGAGTGTCCCGTGGGCGGGTTGCAGCAGACAGGCGCATAGTGTGCGTGTAGGGCTGCAGCTGTGCTGCACATGGCTACCGTAGGGCTGCGGCAGCTCTATATGTGAAGTCGGGGGGCGCTCGTTCAAGTTGACCTCAACGGGCCACACCTCACTCACAAAGTCCATCAGACATCAAATCTCGGCATGTGCGGGCCTCACTACTCAACCTGGGACCACGGCTTTGACAAAGACTTTGCTGCTAAATCTTCAACCAGACTTGACCAGTTTGAAAACCCTTGACGATCTAAATCAAGCCGATGGCTAATCGAGGCCGTGGCCGTGGAGGGGGTGGCCAGCAGGTGTCTCGTGGTGGCGGTGGTGGCAGGGGCGGGCGTGGCCAGTCACAAGGGCGCGGTGGTGCTGGGGGTGCTCGTGGTGGCGTCACCAAGGGAGGCAGCTTCCGGGGAGGTCGTGGTGGTAACCAGCAGTCCAGCGGAGGCCGTGGTGGAGGCCGTGGTGGGGGCAGGGGGCCCCAGCAGGGCGGGCGAGGAGGTCGTGGTGGCCGGGGCGGTCGCGGTGGCCGGGGCCGTGGACGTGGGCGCTTCGATGACAAGAAGAACGTGAACGCCATGGACCTGGACGCTGACCTGGACAAGTATTTCATGAAGGACAAGGATGCGGGCGCTAAGCACCTCGATCAAGACCTGGACGAGTACTTTAAGCACAAGGGGAAGAAGGATGATGCTTCTAAGTCAGGGGAGGGCGAGGATGCAGTGGATGCAGCTCCCATGGATTCATGATCTGGCACGAGCCTTGGCATGGAGCGCGATCAGGGGCATGAAAGCTGGACAACCAGCTCAGGGTGGTGTGGGGGACTGCAGCTGCGCACTTCAGCAGCAGGGGGTTGGGGTTTCAGAACTGATTCATCATCATGGACATGCGGACCAGGCGCCATGCGGCATGCGCCATGCAAACAGTGCCGCTGTAAGCTACTTGTTGCTCGACACACCCGTGCCCTGGTGACAATGCCACCGCACGTACGCCCTCCCACCCTGAATCGACATCAGCTGGGAAGCGCGGGCAGCGCAGCCATCAGTGCAGCAGGCAAGCGCCACTGCAGCCGCAGGGCCGCACTGCGCGATGCGTGGCTGCAGCTCTGTGCACAGTTGCGCAGCATGCACAGAGCAGCATGTGGAGTGCCGGCCCTGGCCGCATGCTGCAGCTGTTGCTGCAGTGCTTGCCAGCCAGCGTGCGCTGAGAGCAGCCAACACAGCCAACACAGCTGGTGGGCCATTCAGCTGCCCACTGCACAGCTCAGCTCATAATGGGAGCTCATGAAGCAGCTGCAGAGAATACCATGCTTGACAGTCTATGGTCGTAATGCTTAACAGTCTATGGTCAGTCGCCTAGTCGGATTACATGCCACGCTGCAGACAGCTGTCCAATCCATCGGTCACAGCGCGCTATTGATGCAGCAGCCATCATTATGCGCACTGCAGTGCTTGCATCACATGTGATTATCATAAGCCCGTTAGTAAGCCGCCCCATCCAGATCACTGAGAAGCTAGCCCTGTCACAGCCACTGTAGACACCCATGACCAGCTGCGGCTCGCCAGTTTCAGTGCCTGGCTGTTTACACCTGCCATGCCTGGAAGAAGTCATTCCCCTTGTCATCCACAACAATGAATGCAGGGAAGTCCTGCACCTCAATCCTCCTGCATAGTGAATGAACGGGCATGAGCAGGCGCATGCTCTGGTCAGCGTGTGTTGCAGAGGGCCGGTGCAGCAGTCAGCATCAGCTAGCAAGAGGAGGCACTCCCCAGACAGCTAGCTGACTGCGCCCATGTCGCAGTGGACTGGGTGCACAAAAGCTACACACAGGAATGCAGCAGAGAACAGCAGGTGTTGTGTTAGGTAGGTGCTTGAGAAGCTGAGGGCTGTCTGGGCAGTTTGGGATGAAAATCAGTGCAGCGCTGTCAGGTGGGTGCAAGGAAGCCAGGTGCATGTAGGTTTGAACATCATTGCAGCGCTGCACGCACCAGATGGCCTCCATGCCCAGCTCGGGGTACTCCAGCACCTCCACCTTCTTGATGCAGTTCTGGGCCAGGATGGCAGCAGGCCCGCCAATCGAGCCGAGGTAGAAGCCGCCATGCTTCTTGCATGCATTGGTCACTGCCTGTGACCAAGGCAAGCAACGCCAGGTGGCACGGGCAACAGCCAGAAACCGCAGGATAAAGAGGTTAGTTCATCAACGGAACCAAAGGTTGCGCTGCAGACATGGTCGTATGGCACTGTCTAATGAGTGGAGTGTTAGGCATTGGGGTAGGTCAGACATTTGCAACTTGACCAGACACAACCATGCACCCTGCTGGGGCAAGCTGGCCGCTCTCATCTCAACAGCTGTGGTTGACCAAAGCGCACCAACCGCAGCCTGATGCCCAGCTTACCTTGGAGCGGTTGCCCTTGGCAAGCGTGATGAATGAGCCGCCATTGGCCATGAACTCGTCCACATAGCTGTCCATGCGGCCTGCAGCAGGCACACGTGTAACAGGTGCAGCTAATGGCACCCAAGCTTGCAATCAGACACGGCGCGTGGCGACCAGAGATCAACTGCATTTGGGCATGCCATTGAGCGCTGAGGGGTGTGGGGGAAGAGACGTAAGGGAGCGCTGCGCAGCATGGCTTTTGCCAAGTGATATGCTGCCTGCTGTCTCCCATAGGATAACAGCCACCGTGTTCTCTTCAGTATGCAGCCAGCGCGCATCGGCACCTGTACAAGGCCACGTCGACCAACCCTCACCCCACCTGCAGTGGTGGGTCCAAAGGATCCAGATGCATAGCCAGTGGGCGTCTTGGCTGGCCCTGCATAGTAGATGATGTGGTCCTTGATGGCCTGTGGCAGGCCCTCCCCACGCTCGATGCGCTCCTGCATGTGACAGTGCAGGGCAGCTTGGGGTGGTGATGCTGGTGGTGGACTGGGGGCGTGGAGGGTGGCTTTTGTTCCTCTCCTGGGGCAGAATCGCAGTGCACAGTCGCAACACGCACTTCCGGACGTTGCCGCCGCTGCTGCTGCTGCTGCTTCCAGCGTTTAGGTGCAACACCGCTGTGCACAGTCGGAGCACCCCATGGCCCTCTACCTTGCCGCTGGTGCCCTGGCCCTTGGACCCCTAGTGCACGCCGCCGCCAATGCCCACGAACAACACAGTTCACACACAGATCACACTTGCAGACCTTGAGCTTGGAGTGCGCAATGTCGCGTGCCACAACGAGCGTGCCTGAAAGGCTGAGCCGCGTGCGGACAGGAAACTTGGACAGCTGCTCTCGGATGGCTGACATGGGCTGGGAGAGGTTCACCTGGCACCCGGAGAGGACGGTGCAGAAGAGGTTTAGTGTCAGCTGTAAGGCTGGGATCAAGGATGGGAGACATCAAAAGCCAAGAAGGATCGGGGCCCAGGGGTTAGGGGCGAGTGGACACGGTGCAAATGGTGGGAGATATGCGAATGCACTGCTGCTGCGTAGTGGGTGGATGGACTTGCAGCTTGCCAGCCACTGGGATGCCGTGCTGGTGTGCTAGTCTCTTGCGCATGAGTGTGCTGTCCTTGCAGTCAATCTACTTAAAAAGCCTGTGATCCCTTTTGCTGCGTACGAGCATACGATGATAGCATGCTCATCCTCACCTTGACCACCTCTGCACTCAGCTGGCCCTCAGTGACCTCAGGCAAGTACTTGCCAGGGTTGCGCTCCAGCTCCTCGATGAAGATGCCATCCTTGGTGATCTTGCCCAGCGCCTGCCGATCTGTGGGCACAAGGAGGGGGCGTGCGGAAGGGATTGGCTACAGGCAGGGACACTCAGCTTGCACGTTCAAGCATGCCAGCTCATCCCTGAGCGTGAATGGGTGGGACGCAATCGAATGGAGGTTTCACGGCGCGCGGTGGCACGCCTGCTTGACAAGCATTACTGCGTGCGACCTGTGCCAGCATGCATGGTGTTTGGAGCTGGCGTATTGCCAGGCCAGTATTTGCACAGGCCACAGATGCATTGCCACAGCGCAGCGTGAGATGCCAAAGCAGTTGTCAAATTGAAACACAGGCATAAACAGTGCTGTGCCCATTCTGCAGGTGGCCCTTGACCCCTGTACACCCACCAGCTGAGCATGAGACGCCGACACCCACGGGGCACGATGCGCCGTGGCGTGGCAGGCGGATGACACGCACGTCATGGCAGAAGTACTTGCCGCCAAACTGCGGTCAGGCCGACAGCACGCGCATGTGGGGCTCTCAAGTTGCGTGAAAGCTGGGCAGGTAGGCGGGGCATGCTTTGCGAGGGCCGTCGACATGCAGGGCCCAAACAGCCCCTGTTGCAAGACATTTCATGGCTCCATGCTGCATGCAAGCCCGTTTGAATCTTTGCTTGGCAGCAACACTCCAGCCACCAGACGGGATGGTGGAGGCCCACATCAACAGAGCCACAAGGAGGTACAGTGGCAGGGCCGGGAGGCACTCAGCAGCAATACAATACAAAGCCGCAGGACAGCGTGTGTGAGCGCACCTGCGCCCCAATGCCCATCTTGCGTGAGATGTCCAGAATCTTTTCCTCCCACTCCAGGTCACGGAACGCACGGCCACCAGCTGACCCGCTTGTAGGCAGCCCGTCCAGGTAGCTGCATGGGTCACAGGACGGGTAGGATAGGAAAGGGTAAGAGGTAAGACTCATGACGCAGTTCAGCCTAAGACGCGAGAATCCTAAGCCTCTAACTCAAGGGACCTGCCCTTCTGAAGCAGGCATGGGAAAAGCATGTCAGGGATGGAGCCCAGCGCCGGCAGGGCGTGCGAACCACAGGCCAACAGAAGGCACGTGCTACAGCCACACAACATGTGGCCCCATGTGAGTGTGGCACATTATGATTTGCGGAAAATGCGCACACGGCTTGGGCGGCTAGTGTGCTGCAGTGCAGGGCATCACAGCAGCAAGCCCACCGCGTCTGCGCACATCAGGTCGCCAGATGTGCAGCCTATGGTATCCCATAGGCAGTACACCCTGGCAGTACAACAGTTCCCAATGCTCCAGCACTCCACATGCCGTCCTTACCGTGCAGATGCCAGCTTGACCATCTTGAGGTTGTATTCTGCACTCATGCCACCAATGACGACCGCAAGGTGGTAGGGCGGGCACGCAGCTGTGCCCAGTGACTTGACCTTGTCCTCCAAGAATTTGGTCAGGGCAGCAGGGTTGAGCAGCGCCTTGGTCTGTAGTGCAGGGCAGTACAGAGCAGTTCAGGGCAATACAGAGCAGTACAGAGCAGTTCAAAGCAGTGCAAAGCACTACAAGTACTGCGGAGGCAATCTCAAGCTGGACGACGATACCTGTGCACGCTGCGGCTGTGGTCATACTGATCCAATGTGCCAGCCACGCTTGTAACGAGCAGCATGACCAGTAGACAGTATGCTGCACAGCACTGTACTGCTCCCCTTCAGGGCGCAGCATACCTGCTGGTAGAGTGATGTCTTGTTGGCTGAGCCGCCGCCCTTGGCCATGAACAGGAACTCGTACGCGCCTCCAGGTGTGGCATAGAGCTCGATCTGGGCAGGTAGGTTGCTGCCTGTGTTCTTCTCGGTAAACATATCCAGGGGAGCGACCTGTGGGCAACCATGCTTTAGCTTGGTGGGGCATGTAATGCCAGAGCATGTGCCAGCCCCATCGCGGCTGAGCCCTCCAGGCCGAACGGTTGGTTTGCTGAAGCATATTAAAGGCAGCTCCATGGCGCTATACAGAGGTTTTGCATATCGGCTTTGGAAGTCGCGGTCTGCTGCACTGATCTGACATGCACACCACACGCACACTCCAGGCAGCACTGCGCACTTGTCCCACTCCAAGCCTGCATGCCGCAGTCAATACTTCACCGGGGGCAGCTGCAGTACGCAGCGGTACACTCGCGCACCTGGCTGTACCGCAGGTTGGTTTCGGTGTACGCCTTGAAGATGCCACGGCTCAGTGCCTCCTCATCATTGCCATCCGTCCACACGTACTGCCCCTTCTTGCCAATCACAATGCCTGTGCCCGTGTCCTGGCAGCCCGGCAGCACCATGCCTGCCGTGCAGAGGTTGCGGATGCGATGCATCAGTGCATATTCAGTTGCACAATCAGGGGCAGGGGCGTCTCGTTGTGTTGGGTAGGGGCACCATGTGCATGCATGCGTGGGGAGGGCCGCACAGTGTCTGGCATACAGTTCCAAGGAGCCACGCTGCTCCCCCCACGCCTGGACACTGCCGCCTGCTGCCCGCTTGCCATCTCCGCCGCCCACTGGCTAGTGCTGCCCGCCTGCGACAGCATCCATTCACGCAGTACGCAGCTGCCTGGCTGGCTGCTGTGCCATCACGCAGGCCACTCTCTCTGCTTGGTTCCGGTACCCTGTACATTGGTACACGCACCAGCTGCGATGTTCGCATTCTTGAGCAGCTCCAGTGCCACGAACTTGTCATTGGGGGAAGCCTCCTTGTCGTCCAGGATGTTGCGCAGCTGCTGCAAGTGGCCTGCGCCATGTGAACATACATGCAATGCCAGGATCGTTCAGCAGCATGGCGCACCTTGCAGGCGGCATTGTGCACAGTGATGGCCTGATCATCTATTTGGATACCTACCGCATCGTCTGATTGGATATCTACAAGATCATCTGTTTCCATAGTAGAGTACATGCCCTTTGCTGCTGCATTTGTGTTGCACCCACGCCTTGCTATGACATAAAGGATGATGGCATGAATGCACCAGGTGCTGTATGGTGGAGGCTGCTAGTGCCTTCCCGTGCATTCAGCGAGCAAACAGAAAAGTACGCGCGCAGCACATGCGTGCTATGCCGGCTGCTATGCATTGTAGTGCTGTTTTTGTACCTAGGGCTCCATTCCACAGTGTACCATGCTTGATCCAAACACGCTCAACCTAGTCATTGATAACATTATGTCATCTACGGTATGTGCAGGACTGGTCTACCTGGACGCAGCAGGTGGGCAATGTCCACCATCGCCTCACGAGCCAGTTTGGTCAGGCCCTCAGGTGCCACCTGCAGCACCTCCTTGCCGTTGACTTTCAGCACTTCCACATGGTCGGAGGTGATCTTGCGGTACGGCGTCTTGACCTTGTTGGGCTGAGCCAGGATATTCTCATAGTTGAAGGCCACGCCTGACAGGGCACGTGCAGTCAAGCCCGACAGCGCTGACCCAGCAACTCCCTGCGCGTGGCACATGTGGGTTGCAAGATCACATCTCTGGCAGTGTGAGTGATAGCAGGCGCATGCAGCTGGTGTGCAGGGTGCCAGCACGGGCGCATGCACAGCACATGCATGCTGCTCGTGTGCATGGCGTGTGATTTGGGTGCTAGGACACATGCCTGTTCGCGCGACAGCGCAGCGAGCGCCGCGCCGACCAACGTGGCTGGTGCCCGCATCATGGCGCCCGCTCAACCGCTTCTGATGGGCAGGCCCCTGAAGTCCTCCAAGCACCCTGACGCACAAGTTTAGTAGCTGCTGTCAAGCAGGGAGCTGCAGGTTCTGACTCTGACAGTGACGCGCATGCGAGATCAATAGGTAAACCCGTTAAATGACGCCCAGTGATGCTGACCGGGATACCGGTAGTGTGTTGCCGGCTTCACGAACCTCCGATCATGAGGGGGTATTATATCCAACCTAATCAGCAGGTAAGAGGCGAAATGGGCGAACAACTTTGGATGTACTGCCTCGTCAACGCGGTACAGTAAGGAGGCGGCAATTACGCCGATTGACTGTAAGCGTGATACTTCAACAGATCTAGTGCTTGACGCGGGAAGGAAAGAAGCGCACAATCACATCACACAAACTGATCAACAGCCTCGTTCTCAAGCCGTCCTGTGCGTGGTGGCATAGCCAAAGGAATGCTGCGACAACAGGTGCTGGGGCGTGTTGGCTCCCACGCATTGGCGGGGCCATCCTGCCCATCCCCGTCACCGGCCATCCTGCGGAGGTAAGCGCACAACTCTACAATGCAACTTGCAAAATTGATGCATCATATCCCGTTATCCCACATCGCTTACACAGGTCAAGGGTCATTTGCGCAGCAGCGAGCGGATCTCAGCCAGGAGAACAGCAGCCTTGGTGGGACAACCTGAATAAGAACAGTATTCGTGGTCCAGAGCCGCCAGCACCCAAGGACGAGCAGGGGCTTGGCGAGACCTACTTTGGGGCAAAAGGGTTCAAGCGCCTGGTGTCCATTAACAAGTCAGAACGGCAGCGAGGTTCGTGTGGGGATCGGGGTCTAACGATTGGAGATGATGGATTGGAGCATGGCGCATGGGTGCATGCTTTCAGGGCATGCTCGCTGCCAATGGCGCGTGCCTGGTGCCTGCCTGGCATACCATGCAACGCCCACATTGCTTGAAGCATGCCTCCGTGCGTGCTGCACCAAACCTGGCCCTGCCTGCAGTGTGGGACACGATGCGATCAGCTGCACGGGAGCGCTACGAGCAAGGCCAGATGCCTGCATGGTTCAATCCCCACTGGCTAACATATGAGGAAGCCCCAGTGAACCAGATCCTACGCGAGATGGGCTCAGAGGAGTACCAGTATGATGACACATGGATTGGCCGGCCTTTCACCGACCAGCACGAGGAGATCCCAGGCACAGCACATGGCGGGGACGACGGCAGCAATGGAGGCAAGGGCAAGGACGGGCGTGGCAAGGGCTGGTGGAGGGATGAGGATCCCTACTGGATGCTACGAGACTGGGGGGACCACCCCATGCGCTGGTGGACACTTGGCTTTGCAGCCATCTTGGCATGTGCGTGGTACTGGCACTGGCACATGGCACTGGCACTAGCAAGCCTGCTTGCGCCTGTGCGCTACATGCAGCGCTGTCCTTGCTGGCGGATGGACATTACGAAGCATGCCTGTTGATGAGTGCGGGCTGTACATGCACGTGCATGCATGTGTTCTGTGCAAGCCTGGCTTTGCACAGCGGCACATGGCCAGGCAGACACTGCCCCCTGTCTCGACAACCCTGCGATGCTACCCCTGCTTGACCCTAGATGCTGCACATGCGCGGATTGCACGCAGTGGGAGGTCTGGGCGGATACTTTCTCCACGGCTCGCTCGAGTCCCTGTTTGTGGGCTGGGGCTCTGGTGTGTGGCTGGCGCTGTGCAGCCTGGCCATGAGTGACATGCGTACCGAGTGGATTGGGCCACTGGGTGTCAAGATGGCGTGGGGTGAGTGGCAGCCAGTAGTGGGCGAGAACACAGGTGCATGTAGTTCAGGGGAGCCAGCTGCTGCACGGGGACGCAGCCATCATCAGTGGCACACCGACATGTGCCATCATCATGGCGTGGCGCATGTGTTGCAGCTGCATCACTCGGCCATGCTTATCGTCCATGTGACGTCCCTGCAGTCCGTCTTGTCGTGTGCGTCCTGGTTGCATCCAATGCTGCCACGTGCCTGCCGATGCCACTAGTCGACGCCATCGGTCAAGCGGTGCATGTGGTGCTGAGGGTAACTGTACCACACTGCTGCTTGCACCCGCTCCGCCCCGCAGCCGCATGTGCAGCAATCGCTCTGAAGGACGGCCTGGTAGGCTGGGCACACCATGGCGGCCGGCGCAACCGCTACACTGATCCTACTGCAGCATCTGAGATCGTGCCTCGCGAGGTGGCACCATGGGAGTGGATGAACCCCAAGGTGCCTACCTTTCGCTTCACAGCCTCTGGTTTCGCGGCTGCAGCTATGTGTGTCGCGTACATGGTCACTGGCATGTCTGGGCTGGACCAGTACTGCCTGCCTCTCACACCAGGCGCGGTGTACAAGAGCAGTGATGTGGTGCTGAAGCAGCGTGTGTGGCAGATGTGGGGCTACGGGCGCGTCACTATGCGCCAGTAAGCCTTGCGGCCCTGGGAGACGGCGGTGTGGGTTCAATCCATTCTGGGCCGGCCAGGCAGCTGGTGTTTCCTTATGTGCGTGCTGCTGGGCATGCGTTTTCTGAGCGACGTGCGTTTTGTTACAGATGATGGTCACATGCTTTTCTGGCAGCTGACGATCGGCTGGCAGGCTGTAAGAGGATAAGGGATCTTGGGAGTGGGCATCAAGCACAGCATCTTGCAACGCTCCATTACAGTGTTTGATGATCCATCAGCAAGAAATCTGTGCGCTAATGGGCACATCTCATGCATGCAAGTGCGGAGCTGCGGCAGCCTCACATCATGCAATGCTGGGTGTGTGCAGATGGGGCAGCTTGAAGTCATGGGTATGCACTTGCTTGAATAAGCGCAAACTGCGCCCCTCCTAATCCACTGGCCCTCAGGTGCTCATCCCTGCACAGCCCTGATACCTGGTCTTATTCTACTCTAAACATAGCCTTGCTGCAGCTGCATGAGAAGCGACAAGTGCCCTACCTATGCAGCTCCACATCCATACCAGCCACATGCCATGCACTTTGGTCCAGCCAGATTCTATGTCAAGCCCTGGAAATTGCAGGGCACATGCTGTACGCACTGCGTGGCCTGATTTACTTGGTGTGCTGCGTGATGACCTGGTGCATGGCCTTGGCCAGGCGCTCCACATTGCGGCTGTTGACGCCGGCCATGCTGATGCGGCCGTTGCTGTGGGGCAGAGAACGAACGGGGCAGAGCACAGAACGAGCAACAGTCAAACATAGGCAGACAGAACGATGCACAGAATCCAGCAGGCCAGAAATCGCGTAGCAGATCCACAGAGGGCCGCAGGGACAGCACAGTACTGTGCCTCAAACGTGTGCAGCACTCTGCTTGCAGGCGGGCGGGCGGGCAGGCAGGCGCGCAGGCAGGCAGGCAATACCGGGCTCACCGGGTCATGTAGATTGAGTGCTTGACTGCCAGGGCGTCCACCATTTCTCCACTCATGCCAGAGTAGGCAAACATGCCGATCTGGTCGGTCACGTGGTTCTGTGCGCACACCCACCGCACACCAAGGAGCATGCGAGCGTCAAGCATGCCGATGGACATGCCTTGCATGGGAACGCCCAGCAATACGCGAGTCGGTGCAGGGGAAAACATGTGTGTGCGGCATGGAACTAGAAAAGCACAGTGGCACGGTCATGCCCTGGGTAATGTTGAAACCAGAACATGTAATGAACCTAACCACATCGTTTAATGGTGGGCCAGTCACAGGGCCACGCACCCATGTCCATTTGGAGCCGAGACCCTCAAGGTGCTTGCGCAGCAGCGTGCGCATGGAGATGATGCGGTCTGCCATGCCCTTGACCTCCTGTGCAGCGGGGCGGGACAAGCCGGTGCAGAACGGGAAGCAGTTTGCGGGGAGGGGCCATGTGGACGTCAGGCATGGTGAATGATGTTGACTCATGTTGTCATGTACATGTGTGACGAGCACACCAGGCGGCGCCGATGAGGCACGGGTTTGTGGCCTTTGAATGGTTAAATTGTGTACGGCCGCTGTGGTGGCTCCGGCCGGTGCTGTGTGGTGGGACAGCCTCAAATTGAGTCGCCCCACATCATGCAAACAAGTGGTCCACTGCCCCCCGAGGCCGTTGTACTGCAGTGCTCTAGTGTAGTACACTACAGTATTCCACTACTGGACTTACCTTGTACCACTGCTGCTTGAGGTCAGGGTCCTGCAGCACCTTGGTCACAATGAGTGCCCCGTGCAGGGGCGGGTTGGAGTACATGGGGCGTGCGATGCGCTTCATCTGGCTCTCCACCGCGCTCGCCTCGCGCGCATTGTCAGTCACGATTGAGAAGCAGCCCACGCGCTACGTGAAGGGAGGGGAGGGGACCGCACAGAGGGCAGGGTTAGGGCAGGGTGGGGTGTAGCGTTGGGCGGGCCGGGTCCAGGGTTCTTTATTTAGCGCTCCTACCCGTAGTCCCAAGCGAAGCCACAAAGTGGGTGCGGGGTGGGCAAGGTACGCCAGCCAGTGCCCCACACTTTCTTTAAAAAGCACCCCGCAAAGCAGACCGCAAAACGCCTCGTCCCGCAAGCACTCAGCAGCAAGACTTGGCCCCGTACTGCTGCACCACCGTACAGTACTGCCGTGTACTGCGCCTGTACTGCGCCCCGCACCTGGCCGTACAGCCCCATGTTCTTGGCGTAGCTCTGGGAGCAGCCCATGCGGTGGCCGTCGTCTAGGAAGATGCGAATGGCAGCTGCATCACGCTCGCAGTCGCCAGACGCAAAACCCTGCAGGACAGCGCGCGGCACGCACGTGTGTAATGTGTGGGATGGTCGCCCTGTACAGATGCATGCCTCACCGAGCCCCAGCGCCCAGCACCTGAGCTGCCGCACCTGGTACGCCATGTCGAAGAAAGGGAAGTGGCCCTTCTCCAACATGAGCTTGGAGATGGTGCGCCACTGCTCAGGTGTAGGGTCGACACCCGTGGGGTTGTGCGCGCACGCGTGCAGGAGGAAGACTGAGCCGCGAGGGGCAGAAGAGATGTCCTCTAAGAAGCCATCAATATCCAGGCCGCGCGTCTCGGGCTTGTAGTAGCGGTACTTGTCCTGCGGGGTGATTGGCGGCAGTTGATGGCGGTTAGCGAAACCGACAGCGATTGGTGGTGGCTGGTGGTCATGGGTGGGTTCAGGGAGATGTGCTGCAGTTGAAAATATGTTCGTTGTGGCTGTGTTGGCTGGACCAGTAGGAACCCATCGTCATGGCGGATGATGCAGGTGTCAGGGGCCAGTGCGCCCAGGGCAAGCAGGCAGGCAGCGGTCACAGCCGCATCTGCAGCAATGCCACGTGATGCGTATGTGGGCGTGACGTTGCTTTCAAGCAGCCGTACCTGAGGCACGCCAGCGTCTGCCCAGATGTTGTGGTGGTTAGCCCACGTGGGCACTGGGATGTAGACCTTGGAGTTGGGCATGAAGCTGCACAGGTTGCATGAAGCAACAGCAAGGAAGAAACGGACAGGATCAAGCAACCATGGAAACAACTGCAGCATAAGATGATATTAGCACGTGAGCTCGGCGTGCTAGGGCAGGTCTGCGGCCTGTGCAGCCTGCACAACCCATGTAGCGCTCCATGGACAAAGCAACCATGCACCACATGCTTTGTACTGATGCAGCCGCCACATTGCACTGTCACTGCTATTCCCCACGACTGCCCCAGCAGCCTCGCTGCTCAAGCACACCCAGCCATTGCGCCCCATCGCACCACTGTGCCCCACATGAACGCTGCCACATGCTTGCGTGCACCCCATCGCCACTGGTCGCCAACACCACCACCCCACCGCTGCCATTCCCTGCCAGGCCAAGGATGTAGACTGTTGTGCGGCTGCAGGCCACGCACCGCTTCTGGAAGTCGGCGAACAGGCGGCATGAGCCAGTGCCGGACAATGACTGCACCGCGGCCACCTGTCCTGACTTGACAACCTCACTCTTCTCCCCATAGGCCAGCTTGATGGACTCCTGGTTGAAGTCCTTCAGGCCACCAATGGGCAGGTACCTGGGCCAAGCGGTTGCAGGGTGGGTGCATGTGCTTGTGAGCTGATTATTGGGATGCGATGCGATGCACCAAGTTAAAGACAGTGCCAACGGGCACGGACCGCTGCCGTGCTGCCAATGTGTGCGATGCACGCGGAGAACGGGGAGCACCTTGCACCACGGTGCAGCTGTCTGTGCAACCCTGGCCTCATTCGCACAACTCTCATCCCCATCACCACCACCGTGCCCCTTATCACAGTAGATGTCTAGCTCCGCAGAAGACCTCTCCCTGCCCCAGAATACCATCTGCATCCCCACATACGATTGCCCCGCCGCCAGCGCCAGCGCCCCCGCTCGCACCCCTGTGCCCGCCCATGCCCCCCCCCCCCAAACCCTCTCCCATACACACTGTCCACCCCGTGGTAGAAAGGAGACTCACTCCATGAAGTGGCTGCCCGCGATGCGGCGCTCTGCTTCGCGCACCGAGTTGAGCACCACAGGACGGCCCTCATCATCACGGTATGCACCCTGAATAGGGCAGTGCAATGCACCGATGGTGAAAATGAAAAGCACCGCATCCAACACACGCGAAAGCCAAGAGCGTCGGCACCCGAGGCGGCACTGCAGTGTATGACACCAGAGTTTGAGACTATGCCGGCACTGAGTGCATAGTACATGTGCTGCGTGCCAGTTACCAGGTGCCACGGCAGAACCCAGCACACCAAGCAGGTGTAGCAGATAAGCAGCCATACCAACCCAGATATCAACCCTTCATTAGGCATCCATAGTTATGCTACGGAGCCCAGCCAAACAAGCTGTACCCACCACGCCCAGGTTGATCTTGGCAGGGCTCTTGTCACGAAGGAACGCCTCAGTGATGCCCAGAATGGGGTCTGCGCAGGACGCAAGAGAGCAGCGTGTGGGCGCCCATCAGCACGCAGTGAAAAGCTGACAGCAACGGGGATGGCGCATGCAATGACGGTCACAACGCCAGCTGATGGGGAGCCCAGGCCATGCACCACCAAGTGCAGGCAGCAAATGCGCGCTGCTGCGGCTGAGTGGAGGTGCAGGTAGCTGCAACGGCGGTGCATGTTGTTGCTCTGCATGGGGCTGGGTAGAACCATGCCGCATGGTTCAGTTACGTGCAATATGGGTTCTTGCTAAAATTGCAAGGCGATCGCCCAGGAACGCCATATGCAGAGGAACGCGCCCACAACGTTCTGCACTTTACGGCTCCGTAGATGCGCCGACCCACATCCCTACCTTTCGGAGCCTCCTCAACATGGCTGAACCATGAAGATTTAGACGCGCTGGTACCTGTCTGGAGTGCACGAGCCTGACCCAACTGGGCCAAACTCGCCAAGGGGCGGAGGGAGCTCAGCATCGTGAGCCAGAGGTGCACGATGTAGGCGATGGATCCTGCTGCCCAATTCTTGTCGGGGCACTTGAGTCTCGTGACCGCCCTCTCATTGAGTGATCGAATGTGGGGCCGCAAGGGGGTGTCGCAGATCCCGCACAGCGTGCAGCTTGCCGTGCGATGAAATGTGGAGCAACACGTTCTGGATAGCGCTGGGAGTTGTGGCTCTGTTTTGTCAAGTCACCACCCCATTGCACATTATCACAGGTCTGGATGCAGTGCCTTGAAATACAGATGGCATAGGAACCCTTAAATTTGAGCAGTAGTGATCTGGGACACTTCTGCCACCACTTTCCATGCTGCAGAGACGCCCTCTCAATTTGCGCGGGCAGCCACAGCAGACACACCTCGTGTGCTGATCTCTGTGCATGATGATGGTAGGTCTCAACATGTACGTTCTTGCATGGTGTGCCAAGGCAAGGCATGCAGGGCGGATGGCACTACCCCAGCTTCACGAGCATCCACAGACAGACCAGGTGACGAGCACACAGTAACCTCCTGCTACACGCTGTGTTGCCTGCAGCGTCAAAGCTGCCGAAAAGATCGCAAGAGGACCTACAGCTCTCATCATATCGCATTATGACGGACGCAGCGGGCAAGCGCTACGTGTGCACCATGCCCCCACCACTGCTACCCCAGACAGCCCCAATCGCAAAGGTGTGAAGCGGGCGCCCACTTAAAGCCAGCCCAGTCTATTGAGCGGGGTGGGGGTGGAGGGGTGGTGCTGCCTTCAGGCATGGAGTGATCAGAGTGATCAGAGCGGGCAGAGGCCAGCGAAGCAGCACCACAAAGCCAAACACGGGCAGGAGTCGGCCGTGTGCATGCCTGCAGGCTGAGGAGTTGAAGGCAAATACAAAGACGCCCTTTGAGCTGCTCGAGTCTCTGAGTAAGTGTGTTTAGAATGCGCAGCTTGCCAGAAGACGGTTTGCTATTGTCTCATCAAGATGGTTGAATCATCCTTGTTCACATGGTCACAGCACAGGATTGCGCTGACCCAGCTGCTTCCTGCCTTGTACTGCAGCTGCGTTGTGCCTGTACCGCCAGGAGGGGCTGTGGACGTATGAGATGTGTTACAAGAAGCAGGCTCGCCAGTTCCGCCAGGTGTGCAGCGTTCTGCTTCCACTGCCAGTGTCCCTGCATGGCTATGTGATGGTTGGCACAGGCCAATCATCACGTAGCCATGCAGGCGGTGTGCTCAGGCACGCCCGCCTTCAAGTGCATGCGTTGTGATGCGTACGTCACTCCGCCTGTGCACTGTTCACTGAGTCGATCGCGCAAGCATACCGCCACCATCTTGCTGCCTTGCTCACCTCATGCACAATCCACAGCGTGGTCAGGAATCGCAAGGCAAGGGGGAGGACTTCAGCTGTGGCAAGTACACGGGCGATGAAGTGCAGTCAGAAGAGATCAAGGTGCGGCCCCCTGGTTTCTCATGCGTAATTAAATGATGTAGCCGATGACGTAGCCGTACCAAAGGGAAGGTTCTGGGTGATATGCTCTGCATCCAGCGCCAACCGACGACCGTTTTGCGTGGTCTGGGCTCTGAAGCCATGCGAGGGTGCTGGGGCTCCCATTGCAGTTGCTGCCCAGGCCATGCGCAGCCGCCGCTGCATGCGCGATGGATACAAGGCACACATGCCTGACGTACCAGCCATTTAAAAACTGCTGTGCAGTTTGACGCGTCATCATCAAGTGAGCCGGTCAAGTATGTGAGCCATGTGATGGAGGGTGGTGCCAGCTGTGTCATGACTGGGGAGGGACGCACGGCCGAGGTACGGTGTGGTTCTTGATGGGAAGCAATAAGTGGTGGCTACTGCAGCAGTGCAGGGCTTGATAGTGGCCAACCCCTGCGCTCGCCTTGCATCTAACAAGCTAGCCTGCTTTATGCTTGCGGCTGGGCCAAACGCAGTGTTCGTGAGGTTTTTGTAGACCACACATGACAAGTTCCAAGTCAATACCAGGTACCTCAATAACCAAGTGATCATGCTTGCCAGTTGCAGGGCGGCACACTGACTGCAGCTTTTGCCCTGTGCTGCTCCCACACGCCCCAGATCCGCTTCACGTGCATGCGTGATGTGAGTGACAATGTGATCGTGAGCGTCAAGGAGTTCCCGACCTGCAACTACGTGTACACTATTGCCACGCCCTTCCTGTGCCGCCATCCAGAGTTCAAACCCAAGGTGAAATCAATTGCTTGGCTTCCTGATCAGGCGAGCTGATCAAGCAGTTGCCCACTACTGTATTGAACAGTCAAGTCAGTGGCAGCCTGGCTGGACATGCTCCGTGGCCAATGCATGGGTCATCAACGGCAGCGATTTGGTGGTTTTCAAGATGATATCGTCGGCATGCATTCCGGACCCATACAACTCTCGCATAATGTTTTCATTATTTGTGATGCATGTGGCCGGTGCGTTTGCAGCCTGAGATTGTGCGCACCATCTCATGCATTCCTGAGGCTGCACATGCGGCGCAACTGGCGGGGGTGCCTGAGCAGGAGCCAGCCACCGCAGCGCCATCGCCTGCAGCACCATCACCTGCACAACGACAGTTGCAGGGTGAATGCAAGGCGCCTGCTCCTGGCCCTGACGGCAGCGTGCATGAAGCCGATGGCCAATGTGAAAGTCCTGCATTTGCGGGTGGAGAGCAGCAGGCTGCGGCTGGTGCTTTGGCATCTGGGGAAGGCATGGCCGGGCAAGCAGTTGCCCATGATGTGGAACAGCCAGAAGAGCTGTTGCCTGATCAGATGCCATTTGAGCCTGATGTTAACCCAGTTGAGTTGGAGGAGCTGCTTAAGAAGGCTGAGCAGTTAGCAGGAGATGAGGGGGAGAGAGTGGGAGAGGAAGAGGAGGGACCCGGGGAAGGCGCGGAGGATGAGGATGAGGATGGAGAGGAGGCAGATGCAGTGCTGGAGACAGAAGAGGGGGCCGCAGAAGAATCTAAGAATGAGAGCTAGCAGGGGGGGGCAAGGGACAGACTCAGAGATGTATGGTGGCACTACAAGGAAGATGGCAGTACACGTGTAATGTCATATGTACTGTTAATTTTGGGCTGGACTGTGCAGTGCCCTAGCAACTTGTCCGCACTCTGTGATGGAATATTTATGAGCGTCGTGCTTGACATGTTGCATCTTCCAGTCCAGCTTTCGGCAGCGCGTGGATAGGATTACGAACATGTTGATGGCGTGTGTATGATTTCGTTAGCTAAATCCGGCCACAAGATCGCATGCCATCGCAAAGCAGTAATAACATCGGCAGGCCCTCACTACCTTAGGAACGCTTATGGAGGCCCAGACCCATTTGGTGTGGGCCTGGGAGTGGTGAAGGTACAGTGGAGTGACAGGCGTTGCCTTGTTGAATGATAGTGCATGCATCGATGGCGAGGGAAGGCTGCGCGCAAGCTCCCATGAAGCAGGTCCTGACGGTGACAGGCATGCGCTATGGTGGTGGCCAGATCCCCACATGCTGCCCCATGCCTGATTGGCTTGCAGTTTGAAGACCAGCACACGGCTGCACCGCTGCCTGTGACGCGCGCGGAAGCCGCACGTGAAGCCGCACGCGCACAGCGGCAGCGCCTCAAGCGCCTGTCACGACAGTTCTGGGCTCCCACTGATGACCTGACCCCAGAGGAGCAGCAGCATGTGCAGGAGGAGCGGCTGCGCGCACTGCTTGGCAAGTTCTGGGGCCTCATGCATGAGCGGGCACGCCCATGGCAGCGGGCGGCTGTCATCCACTTGTGCTGCGAGCTGCCAGGCCCTGTACGCAAGCGCTACTGGGCAGTCAAGGCATCCACAATGCAGCAGCTGCTGGCGGAGCGTGCAAAGGTGTGATGTCTGAAGTCATTGTGACTGGGGTGCGGGCTGCCTGGATGTACGGCACTGGGGCTGCATCCATTCAAGATGGCTTGCCTGTGCGAGCTGCTGCACATCTGATTGCTGGCAGTCCCCCACATGTTCACCTGCAGGCGGAGCGGCAGCTGCACGTGAGTGCTGAGCTCTTGCTGCAATGCAGCCGGCAACTGCAGAAGTGGCGGCAACTGGTGAGTCTGGCCTCGAGATCATCTGTAATTGTTCTGTGCTACTTTCAGCTGTTGCCACGCTGCGCAACAAAAGTAGCATCTGTCATGAGCAACACACTGGCAGCTGTGCGCGCTGCAGCATGGTATTCTAAACAATAGGAACAAACCTTGCGTTTGATTTCTCTACCTCTACCCGCTGCTGACAGGGGCAGGAGCCTCCTGACGCACAAGCAGAGAGCTGGCACGCCCGCCTGAGCTGGGAGATCCGTGTGTTGGGCCGTGTGCGCAAGCACCTAGCCGCCATGGCCCAGCACGCCAGGAGCGGCTACCAGGACACTGACTATGAGCAGTATGCGCAGCAGAGCCTCCTGCCTGTGGTGGAGGATCTCATGGCGTTCACCCGTGAGGCGCGGCAGTTTTTGAGGCAGGACAGCCAGATGGATGCAGGGGATGAACAGCTGCCATACCAGCATGCCCGGTCCCTGCGCGGGCGCTCGCGTGGGGCTCAGTCTTCAGAGCTACAGTATCAGGTCCTGGCGCTGCAGCTGGAGGCGTACAAGCAGGTGCAGTGGCGGTATCCACCTCTGGAGTATGTCGTGCTGCAGCGGCGCAATATGATGGCCCGCCCGCTGGCTGTGATTGCGCAGGGTGACCCTGCTGCTCCAGGACGCAGCAGGAATCCATAGCAGCATGTAGCCATCTGCCGGACATTAACTGAGGTACCTGCTGGGTGGTTAGTTTGGTTGTGGTCGGCCAAATAAACTCAGACTTGCAACAGTCATCAAACCCATTTCGTCAAGGCCCGCCAGGCTAGTTCCTGAGCACAGCTGGGTACTGCCGCAGAGAGGGCGCCATGCAAACTCAGCTAAAAGAAAGGGCATATGGCTCCGGCCCGGCCTCCTGCTCAAAGCCCAGCAGCTGCAGCCCTGCCTGGCGCGCATCCCGTGTGATCAGGTCTCAGCCTACTCTCAGCCACCTGCCACGCGCCGTCGCGGTGCAGGCAGCACCAGCAGCAACTGCAACTACAGGCGAGGATGTCGCGGTGCCTCATTTCCCTGCACCCCTACCAGGCAGCTTTGTGGCAGACCGTTCTTCTTTCTCCGAGCAGCACCGCATCCGTGGCTACGAGGTCCGGCCTGACCAGCGTGCAACGATTGTGACCATCGCCAACCTGCTGCAGGTATGTCGGCACCACAAAGTCACCGCATGCTGTGGGCGTTATGAATGAATGCACATGCAAACGCGCAAATGCACGCTGTCAAAAACCATGCGCTGTGTATTCGGAGGCAGCACAGAGTTGATCTGCAGCTGCGCAGGGTTTCTGATTGCACGTGGGGCCTCTTTTGCGATGCATTGGAGCAGGAGGCTGCAGGCAACCACGCTGTAGGCATGTGGGGTCGCACGGACAACGGTTTTGCCAACCTGCCCAGCATGAAGGACCTCATTTTCGTCATGACCAGGTTGCAAATTCGCATGCACCAGTACCCCAAATGGTGAGTGCCTGCACCGAGCTTGTGCATGCAGTATGCAGCATGCAGCTGGGTTGATGCGCGGTCCGTGTGCTCACTGCACTCAGGGTAGACGAACGGGCCAGCATGCAAGTTTCCGCACTCGCCTGGTTGCGCGCTCGTGCCGCCTCGGACGACGCATTGGCATGCGCTTTCAGGCTGGCTGCATCTAGGCATGATCGTTGTGCATGGTGGTTAGGCAGCATTGTGTGCCTCATAAGCTGCACCTGCTGCCGTGTGTTGAGTTTTCATACTGTACTTGTGATTATCACATGCACAGGGGAGACATCGTGACGGTTGAGACATACTTTTCAGAGGAGGGGCGGCTGGCTGCCCGGCGAGACTGGCGCATCATCGATGCATCAACCGGGGAGGTGGTGGGCGCCGCCACCAGGTGTGTGGCGCTGTTGATGTTTGCGGGGTGCCTGCAGGCGCGGCAGCTGGGCCTTCAAGTTGCCAGCCAGCCTTGCTTGGTGGCGTCTTTGCTAGCAGCGGCGCTTGATTACAGCTGCCCTGGCATCCTGATGATGTTGGCTCATAGTTGGGCTGCTGTCATGGAGCCTGAATCGTGGGCCATTTGCCGTATGCCTGCACAGCACGTGGGTTACCATCAACATCGCCACACGCAAGCTGGCCAAACTACCTGATGACTTGAAAGCCAAGTTCATGCGCTTCTCGCCAAAGGAGCCACGGTGAGTGAGGGCCTGTTTATCGGCACGCCCACATTGCAAACCGCGTCGCCAGCTTGCAACTGTCACAAGCATTAGGGTAGCCTGTGAGATTACGTAGTGACTGAGTGGATGCTGCTGAAGTTGTGTCGCAATACATTGGTGCATGATGATGATAATAATAACACAATGAGCGGTGCACCAATGTACCGCGACACAACTGACAGCAGCATCCAAGATTCAGCAGGGGGAGGTGGGGAACAGCCGTGACAATGTGCGTGGTGTCTGTGCGGGCCGGTGCGCTGTGCACTGTGCTGCAGCTGCACGCGTGCTGACCCCCTGGCCAACATGTGCAGTTGTATGCAATGCCTGCTGCAGGCATGCCGTGCCTGTGGAGGAGACCAAGCGCAAGCTGCCTGAGCTGGATGAGAACAACAAGGTGGGAGGAGTGAGATCCCTCAGCAACAGCTGCCGGCATATGCAAACGGCAGGCCGCAAGCACAGTCCCAATCATGAACAGTCCCACCTGCATGTCCGGTCCAAATGCAGCAGGGTGGGCCTAGCAGTAGCTTGACGCTATAGTAATGCCGCTGCACGGTGCCCCTGTGCTCCCTGCTAGCTGATGCAGCTGCGACGGACGAGGATGCGCGGTGATGTTTCAATACACCTGCAGCTAATCATGCCCACACGTCGAGCAGCACCTTGCATGCAAGGCTCTGAGCTTGCATGTGTGCCACGTCACCTGGGATGCACAGATCGAGGGCCCCAAGCAGGTGGCACGCCGCAGTGACATGGACATGAATGGGCACATCAACAACGTGACCTATCTGGCCTGGGCGCTGGAGACAGTGCCTCAGGCGGTGTACGATGACCATAAGCTCTTCGAGGTGCGGGGCTAGAAGCTGGACCATGCAGGAGACTTGGTAATCAGCAGTGGAGGGTGCATGGGTCTTGTTTTGGTTGCGCTGCAGCTCAAAACTGTAGCGCACACGTGGTGCCAGTGCACAGCAAGGCTCACAATAGTGCTGCGTACAATGATAGGTGATAGCGAAGGGCAGTGGTAGTTGAAAGGCGCAATACATGGAGCAGGACAGGGCGGCTGCATTTCAGGCGCATTCATTACAGCGGTCCCATGCCCCAGCTTGCCTTAGGTTGCTCGACTGTGGTGCCTGTTTGGTTGCACCCTCCTTCTCAGGTGGAGATTGACTTCAAGGCGGAGTGCAAGGCAGGCGAGGTGGTGGAGTCCCTGTGCACACCTCAACCAGCCCAGGCGTCCAACGGGCATGCGCCACCCACACAATACCTACACACGCTGCGCCGGTGTGACGAGAACGGTTGCTATGAACTTGTGCGCTGCCGCACCACGTTTGTGAAGCCGTGAGCACACGCTCCCGTCTGGAGGCAGCAGATGGGGCTATGTTGTTGACACGGGCTCAAGGTGCTCCGAGGCGATCCTAGGCAGGGGGCTGTTGGTGAGTGATACGACCGTCACATCAGATGCGCCCACGCCAGTGTCAAGAAGCATTGAAGGACTGGCAGAAAGGCTTTGTGCACGGGGAGATGGGGCATCTGGGGGAAAGGGGGGAGGCGGGAGGGGAGACGGCAGCTCTTCAAAGCAGTGCCAATGCACTAATACTGTTGAAAGCATCTGGCAGGACTTGTGAGCTGCTTGGCTTGGCTGGCTCAACATCGTGCTGCCGGAGTGTGTGCTTGTTGCCTGGATCTCTTGCCTGCGCTGGGAGGCGCTAGCACGTGAGGGGCAACACCAGAGGATGGTCCTCTATCTATGCTGTTTGCCAGTGTCCGTGGCACAGGTTTCGCAGCAGGATGACAAGCAACCACATCTCAATGTGCAGCTTAAACCTGTGTGCGGCAGTGCGTCTGGCCTTTTTTTCTTTGCTCTGTGGCCAAGCATGGTGCTGGGCCAGTGCCCATCGTGAAATGCGGTCAGCTGTAACCACGGCGTCTAGCTTCATCAACGTATTGCTGTCAGCCTTGCCAGGCCACCGCATGCTGATGGCTCACTGACGGTTACGCCAAGCATCAGCTATAATCAACCAATCCCCAGCTGCCTGCACACACATGCACGCTCCAGCGCACAAGCTGTGCAGGGCCGCAGCTGGCACTCCGGGTGCTCCAGGCCTACGGCGTGGTCCACCCCAGTACTGCCCCAAGTGCCGGAGTACAGTGTGGTAGCCTGTGACGTTGCGGTGGATCCGGGGTGTGCTCGCGCCCTCGCATTCTGCCTGCGAATGGGTGGGCACAGGCGCTAGCTTTCCACTGCCTGTCGACTGACACCTGTCGCCATGCTCAAAGGCTTAACCCCTCAGAAACCTACTGTAGCTACCAATGTGGCGGGGCCGTTGATTTCGCGTGGCCTGACATCCCCGACTAAGAACACCACTTGCGCGCCAGGAGCCATGCTGAGCATTTTCAAGAAGAAACACAAACACATCCTGCAGACAGATGCTCTGCCTGCAAGTAAGATTGAGTTTGATTTTCAGCACCACAGAAATGTCTGGGTGGGCAGTGCGCCTAACCTATAGCTCCCTGCCCCTCGTCGCGCCCACAGCAGCCACGGCGCTGGCAGAGGTAGAGCCATCCTCCTACTCCCGTCGTTTCGTTGGTGACCAGGCCCCATCTTTACCGCCCGGCAAGGTTCTCAAGCTCAGGAGTGCTGTCTGCTACCTGCCCCATCCTGACAAGGTGCGCTCAAAGGTCTTCCAGCGCAGAATCCTTCCGTGCTCTTAGCTGCCAAACGGTGGGACAAGCTCAACCTATTGCCCATTCGCCATGCCACAGGTGCACTATGGCGGGGAGGACGCACACTTCGTCAGCGACGTCGGGGGAGGCGCGTTGGGCGTGGCTGATGGCGTGGGCGGATGGCAGGAGTCTGGAGTGAACCCCGCAGGTAATGAAGAGCTGCTGAACCCTTGTCCACGCAGCTGGCCGGGGCGCTTTGTGCTGATGCGCGTGCTGCTTACTGCACCGCAGACTACTCGCGCATGTTCATGCGGATGGCTTGCGCGTATCTGGAGGGCAAGGAGATTTTTGAGACGGACGGTCTGGATCGCCAATCCATGCCCTTCATCGACCCGCGGGTAAGGCTGCGGCATATGCTTTCGGCTGCATGCAAGCTGTGCTCCCTGATCCAGCTTGAGGGGTACACTGACATGAAGCACCATGCTCCATGGGATGGCAAAGCAGCGCATGCGCACATGCGGCAACACCCGCTGCCCGCGCAGGGTGCCCTGAACGCTGCGCACCAAAGCACCAAGGTACCCGGCTCAGCTACAGCGTGCGTCGTCCAGCTGGACCAAGAGCGGCACACACTGGAAGCAGCTAACCTGGTGCGTAGGGCAGTGACAGCTGGCCTGGTCATAGGTGCCGCACGTGCCCTGCTGTTGGCGCACAGCATGCCCAATGAACCCCTGGGGACATGCACGTCCTCAGAGACTGGGTGCATAGTAGGCACAAATCACCAGCCAGCAGGCCTGTTGTCACGGCATATGTGTCACAGCTCAATCTTGGTGCGTCCCGTGGCAAATGCAGGGTGACAGCGGCTTTGTGGTCATCCGCAACGGCAAGGTGGTGGCCAAGTCAAAGCCCCTGCAGCACTATTTTGACTGCCCGCTCCAGTTTGGTGCGTTCCCAGAGTTTGTGGAGGCGACCGACACAGCTGACATGGCGGACACGTACAGCATCCCGCTAGCGCCAGGGGATGTCATCATTGCAGGTGCGCTCCGCCCGGTTGCACTGTTGCAGCCGGTGGTGGTGAAGTGCGGCTCAGGGCCGCATGCACTGCCACCGTGCATGGCGCTGCCATGCTGTGCGGAGAGGGCGCAGTTGTGTGGGCGACAGGAAAGGCCACAGGCTGGTTGCAGCTGACCACGGGCTGACATGGTGCGGCTGCTGCGCCCTGCGCATCCCACCCGCAGGTTCCGACGGTTTGTGGGACAATGCATTTGAGAGCGAGATTCTGCAGCTGCTGCCACGCCAGGCTGACGACGTGCAGCGCACCGCTGACTCGGTGGCCACGCTCGCACGCCAGCACGCAGCGGACGGTGACTTCCCCTCACCCTACACGCGCGAGGCGCTATCACAAGGGTGCGTGCGCTGGGCCAAAGCAGCGGGCCGTGCCGTGCTTGTGTTGGTGCTGTGATGGGGGGGCGGGGGTAGGTGCTGCCCATACGGCACGGTTTCAGCTGGGCCGGGGCAAGTAGCGCAGGGCTGCGCTGCTGGAAGGGGTGCAAGGGGGGAGGCGCTGGAACGGGGGCGGCTTGGGGCAATGAGGGGAGCTCAGTGTGCTGTGCATCAACTTGGGTGCTGTGTGCTGGGGTGTTGTGGCTGCAGGCTGGACCTGCCATGGTGGGAGAAGCTGGTGGGCGCATCGTTCAAGGGCGGACGCTTCCAGCTGAAGCAGCTCACCGGCGGCAAGATGGATGACATCACAGTGCTTGTGTCGTATGTCGAGAGCATAGACGCAACCCAGCCTGCTGCCAATGGTGCCGCGGCCAATGGCACCGCTGAGGGCCCGGCACCCCCAGCTGGGTCCCAGTGAGCCTTTGAGGACTGCGTAGTCTGAGGCAAGAAGTTGCAGCAAGAGGAGCCCCGCCCTATGGGCATGGGGGGCACTCAGTCCTGCCCCAGTGTGTGCAGTGTGCGGGTTGAGCAGCTTGCTTGCTTTGTTTGCTTGACCCCAGCAATCAATCCATGTAACAAGCAGAGGCTAGCTGAGAGCTTGCCCCGAAAAAGCAGGGAAAGAATTGGTGTGCACTCCGATGACCTCCGAATTCATGCCGGGAGCTGGCAGGGTCTGTTGTGTGGTGTTGAAGATGGCTGTCAGATTGTGGCATTGACATGGGGTGCTGCAGGCAGACAGGCACGCACCATTGAGCGTGTGCCTTGCGTGTACGTATTCTGTAGCGGGCCAACCGGCTCGACACTGCAGGTTTTGGTTCCAGGTGTGTGTGGTGGACTGGCGGATTTTGTATGGTGAGGTTGTGGTCGAGGATTTGTGTCCTGTGCGCAAGACTGTGGCACGCTCCTGATGGTGGCGTGGGCGCTGTTCCAGGGCACTGAGTGCATTGTGCATACCCCCATGTTGGAACCTCGTATGAGAGCTTTTTACAGTGGTGTTGCGTTCCTAGCTATGCTGTGTAATGAGTTCAGCTCAAGTGACAATTTTCAACAATGTGGTCACTGGTCAACGCGTCTCAGCCTGTGGCATGTTCCTGAGCTTCCTCATCCACCACCCTTCCTCCTGCACTCGTTCTACAGTGAACATGTCGACCCACGCGCTGCTTGATCGTCTTGCTCATTGGCGCATGGCGGTACCGCTTGCGGTATCTTGGCCAGCCTGGGCGCACCACATGGAGATGTTTTTGCATGATATCTGCTGTGCTGGCAGGTCAGCGACAGGCACAACAGTCACAGCGCGGCCAAGGGAACATGCACAAGCCATGCACAGCAGCATGGCAGTGATATGATCACCTGACTGGCATGCTCAGGATCCTTGACCTTGTCGCCATGCGGGGGGTTGCCACCGCCTGCATCTGGTGCAGCTGCCTACAGCACGACGTCAAACATAGGTGGCAGTGTCGCAGCGTTCTGGTCAATGATGTACTATGGAGCCTGAATCCGGCTCATGCCTTGCTCACCCGCCCATCAGCCCATGCGCCCACCTCGTTTGAAACCATGTCAGCTAGCTTGCTGGAGGCGGCGCCTGCAGCAGGGGCATCCACATGACCTGCCTGGCCAGCCTGTGGTACATGTTACAAGCCATCACGACATCAGGGCTTGCCGGGGCAAGGCAGCAAAACTGTGGGCATGACCTGTCAATTGCTTGTGCCCCACTGCCCCACAGGGTGCTGCGTCTGCCTCCATCATGCTTGCTTCATGCAGCCAGGGCCCTGGGGTGCACGCGTGCTGCTACTCTGAGTCAGCCGCAGAGGGATGAGGTGAGAGGCATGACACAGCTGCACACGAACCTCATGAACGTGCTCTTTGACTTTGTCACCATGTGGTGGGTTGCGGCCGCCCTCATCTGGCAGTGCCTGGACCTGTGAGGGCTAACCGCAGGCCAGTTAATGAGGAAAGCATGATTGCGTGGCAGCTGGGACGTGGCCCTGTCAACAGAGATGCTGACGCAGCGAGCCCCCACCTGGGACAATGGGCCCAGTTTTGTGTCTGCCATTGCAGTGCTCCTCAGACCAGCAGGATTTGTGCTGATGTAGTGTACAGGGATGCCACTCGGTTACAGATGCGGGCGCATGCAACGTGGCGGCAACATGCACGCGCCCTCACAGTGGCTCCCACACATCCATCCATTGTGTCGACCAAGACGCAACGTATTGATGTGCGTACAGGATCAATACACATTGCTGCACAAAGCAAGCGCCATGCCATAGGTAAAAGCAGAGCGGTTTGGATACCGGGAAAAGGCGGGTTCACAACTGGGCAAACCAGTCAAGAATGCGTGCAGCCACAATAATTCGCCAATCCCTGGCTTCTTCTAGTCAAACACGAGTAGTGCCGCTGCAGCTTCAACGGCAGCTGACTGGTGGCGTAGACGATCCGCAGTCTTTCTACGACTCTACCGTTGAAAGAGTAAGGGGGGCCTACCTGCAGTTGTTGTGCACAACTGTGCCATGTGGCATCCATGTCAGCATAGAAAGGTGCATGGATCACCACCTGCATCCAACACACCGCGTGTCAGCGCAGCACGGGTAGTCAAACACGAATGCACCTGCCCTTCCATCACATCATGCAGTATGCGTCCCAGCCTGTGGAGGTCCTGTCCCTATACCAGGTCAGTTCTGCTGTTTAGCATCCCCGCTTGCACGATGTGTCCAGCTTCTGACCAGTGAATGCAGCGCTGACTGCGCATAACAGTGCATGGCTGTGTGCTTGCACTGCTTGAGCGCAGCTGCTGGACTACGGTCGCAATGCGTGGACAGACCCCGAGAAATTCCTTCTCAAGTCAGCGCGCTTCGTGCAGCGGGAGGTGCGGCGGGCATCAAGCACGCCGTCATTCTAAAATTGCTTTTGGCTGCCATGGATTAGTAGTACCACCAGGACCAAACTTGATGCTGAGCAGGCCTCTGAGTGTGCATTAAGACCTTCAACGCCACCACTAGTGGGGGCGCCCTGATGGCCCCATGGCAACTGCCAGGCACTAGCGGCATATGTCCCTCATCACAAATCAACATCTTTGGTGCTCAAGTGTTCTTGGCCACTCCCTGCACCAGGTCTTACCTTGCGCCCTGCGCTTTCGTCTCCCGCAGATCCCCAAGCGCCTGGCGCGCCGCCTCTTGGACCTTCAGCTGTTACCGCACATCGTAGTCACCAACCCACATGTCCGCCAGGTCTACCACTCGTACTACAAAAGGTGTGTGTGTGTGTGTGGGGGGGGGTGTGCTAGAGCTGCCCAGGTCAGGCTAGACGCCTTCGCATGCACACATGCATCAGCCAGGCCGCATGGAACCTGCTCGTGAGACACTTCCCTGCGCGCAGTTGCATTCGGCTGCGTTGCGCGATGGCTTGACTTCATGGCGTGGCTGTGCCCAGTGTACGTGTTGGCACGCCCAATAACGGAATGCTGTGTTCTATGTGCCATGATGTCGTGTCGTGCCTGATGCACCTGCAGTTTCAATGCGCTGCGCGCGATGCCCCCAGTGCAAACACTGGACGAGAACGCACAGTTCTCAGAGCTGTTGAGGCAGAACCTGGATGAGCATGGTGAGGGCTTTGCATGATCGCCTGGTTGCCACGATTCATGCATTGTACAGCAGTTGCAGGCATGCCACAGTCTCACCAAGCATGTTGTGCGTAGGCTGGCGGCACCTACCACTCATGCTGTGTGCTGTGAAAGGGTTGTTCAGCAACCCATCGCATGCTCATACGCGATCATCAGCTGTCATCTTATGCATGCACATGCACGACCGGCTGCACGCTGCAGCCCCCATGTTGGACGCACTGGCCACGGGCCTGCGTGAGGTCCGGGGCAAGGAGCTAGTAGGGCGCGCGCTGCACCTCGACGCGTTCTTTGACTCTATGCTGCGCTCGCGCATCAGCCGGCGCGTGATTGCGGAGCAGCACCTGCACCTTGTGAACAAGCGGTGGGTTGCCACAGGTTAGCGTGCATGTTTACAGCTTGGGTCTGGGCCAGGGGGCATTTACACAAGCGTATATTTCACATTGGTTGGTACTTCAGTGTGTCGACTGTAGTGCTTGCATGCAGGGCTTGCGGCTGGCCGGTGAGGTATGCCATGGGGGCCTGACAGGACCACCTGATGCAAGGCATTTGTAATCAAGCTGCCATGGCATCTATTGATGGCATGCGCGACTTGCCTGCGTGGTCATTCACTTCAAGGCCAGCCACAAGTCAGGACGTACCCTTCTTGCCCGCCCACCACATGCTCTCTCTCTTTCTCTCTCTCTCTGCCACTTGTAACCTCACAGGCCTGGCTACATCGGCATCATTGCAGAGGCAGTTGACGTGCGTGACTCAATTGAATTCACGGCACAGAAGACGCGACAGGTGTGTACGCTGGATTGGAGTGGGTGCCTTGCATGAGATTCCTGATTTCGTGTGTACCAGCATTCAACCAAACGAGGGCAGTCACACCTGTGCACGCACAGGTAGTGCAGGGTGTAATGTATGGTATGGAGTCTTGTTACAGCTTTAGCCTCACACATGTGTGTACAAGCATTCAACCAAATGCTTGACATCTACGGCTAGATACTTGCTGCTGCGTGCAGGTGTGCACAGAGACATATGGCCGTGCCCCGGATTTCATCATTACTGGGGACGAGCACGCGACCATCCCTTATATCCCAGCCCACCTGGACTACATGCTGTGGGTGGCATGAGGGTTCTGTTAGTTGCTGAACAGGGTCTTGGGCGGCAGCTGCGGTCAGATGCAGTACAACACTGCCATCTAAGCAATACATTGTCCTTTGAGCCATTCTCCAACTGCGTTCCTGGGCTGGAAGACTAAACTGGAAGACTCAAACTTGAAATCTCGGTCAGCATAGGACTCGGTGTGCACTCATACAACCCGCGGCCACGGAAGCCATGAACCTCCACGGTTGGGCGTGGCCCCTCTTGCATGCTGGCCGCAGGTATGAGCTGATGAAGAATGCAGCACGTGCCGTCGTGGAGTTCCACAACGGGTATCAAAACGGGGCACGAGGCAGCACGGCAGGGGGCGCCAACGGCGGCAGCAGCAGCAGTAGCGGGTTGCAAGCGCAAGCTCACCCTCAGCATCTGCACACAGCAGGTGGCGTGGGGCGCACCTGGGAATCCCGGCAGCTGCCGCCCATCGTGGTGAGGATCTGCGCTGGTCGCCACTCGAGTGACCTGACGATCAAGATTAGTGATCAAGGGGGCGGCATCCCGCCTGCATTCCAGTCAAAGGTGTGACATGCGATATGAACTGTAATCACGATCTTGCTAACAGGGGGTCTGACTGCGAGCGTGCTGAAACGCGCAGCGTTATGCTTATGTGTACCGCCACGCTTTTGCACACGGATTCCTCCAAGGGATGACGAGCAACGCCTGTTCACGGCTGCTGGGGGTTGCAGGTCTGGAGCTATGGCTTCACAACAGTGGGCGGCGTGGCAGAGGCGGGCGTGCCACCACCGGGCCACACAGCAGGCCGACGCTCAGAACCAGTTGGGCCCCCAGCTGACGCAGCCCTTACCAATGCCCTGCCTACTGGTTACGCAGCGGCTGGGTCACACAGCTCACACTGGCACACCTACTCTCCGTCCACCTCTGGCTCGTGGCCATATGCCCCACGAGCCATCTCTGAGACTCACCCCAGAGCCGGTGGCCATAGCAGTGGTGGCCACAGCAGCAGCAGCAGCGGTGGCAGCAGTGGCAGTAGCGGCGGCAGCAGAGGGAGCAGTGGCGAGGGCAGCAGCAGCGGTGCAGGAGAGGGGCGGCCGGCTGCCAGCAGTAGCAGCACCTCTGGGAGCGGTAGCAGCAGCAGCCATTCTGAGGGCCTGGGGTGTGCGGCGTGGGGGGGCTCCACTGCAGTGGGGGGTGCTGCGCGGAGCAGCCCCTTTGACATGCTGTCAGGGGCTGCGGGGCCAGGCGAGTTCACTGGATATCGCATGGCGGGCCTGGGCTTTGGCCTGCCACTGTCCCGTCTGTATGCGCGGTACTTTGGAGGTGATCTGACACTGCAGGTGCGGGCTGTGAACGTGGCTGTGATGCCACACATCTCAGCATGGACAGCTCTGCATCTGCGTGCCGATTGCCCCTGCATTGTGTGTTGGATTTGCATGTTGTACCAATAGATCTGGTGCTGACAGGCTAACAGGCTCAGCATCCGGCACCACACATCTAATGCTGTAGACGACGGGTCGCCTGCAGGTGGTACCTGGCTATGGCACGGATGCCTACTTGACACTGAAGCGGCTGGAAGATACCGAGTGGATGGAGCAGCTGGACAGCAGCAACATGCACGACCATGCGTGGACATCACATGCATGATCCATGCATACCGGCATTCAGTAGTGGCCTAGCTACAGACTGCAGCTCACACAGCATGCCCGTGGCCATGTGCTAGTGACTGGCCACATTCGCGCTCAGCACAAAGGCCGACTCGCACAAGTTTCACAGGGCTGTGACCGTGGTTCCAGGTGCAAGGCAGAAGAAAGGTTCAAGCAGCGCGCCTTGCATGTAACCATGCACTGCAGCACGCCTTGCACGCGGCCATGCACTGCCGCCGCAGTTTGGTACAACGTGCACTGCTGCGGCGACACAGGTACTGAAGATTTTGTGGATGCATGCACTCCATGCCCAGAGCTAGTGCCTGCTGGCATGGTGTCGTGTGGTTGCATCGTGCATGATAAGCCAGGACAGTGCACAGCAAGCGGCTTGCAGCATTACAACAAGGGCCAAGGATCTGTTAGGAGCTAGTAGGGCCAGAGGAGTGGCTTCATTAGCTGCAGGCATGCCAACAATGTATGAACATGCGGTGTGAAACTACTTGCTGGATGAACCACAACTGCGCTTATGGCATCTGCCAACGAAGGACGGCAGCAGATCCATGCAGCCCAGCATTGATTGCACCGCACAGTAAAACTGTATGCGCATCGCCGCTGACATCCATCGCGAAGGTAGCGAGGGATCAGCGTTTCAAAAGCAGCTACCCTGATTTGCCCGTGTGTCTCCACCGCGCCGTGGCCAAGGGTAAAGAAAGAAGTCGTGGGCTGTAGCACTGTGCGGGCATACGATTTCATTTCACTGCTAGCCTGCAGAGCGCGTACATTCACTTCATCAAGAACCCTGAACCTACACCTCTGTGCTGTGAGCACTTGCACGACGCCCTGTTGCTTGCCTTGCTAAGCTGCAAAAAGCCACACAGTAGCGGCAATTCTTTATTCATATTGTTGCTACAACGCCCTGATCCTCAGGAGGGAGTGCATGGGAATGCCGCACCCCTTCAAACACTAAGCGGCTGAAGATGACGTGCTGAAGCTGGTGTGAACAAGTCCTCTCCGTGCTGCCCCATGGAGGTGAGCCGTGCCCATTGATACATCGCACCCCTGTCGTGCAACCTGAGGCACGCAAGGGGTGTGTGCTAGTAGCTCACTGCGCACGCTAGACTGTTTACCGTGTGCAGACGAGCAGACGGTTTTGATGTGCTGAATTTGGGTCGTGAACTGCCCGTGTCCGCCTTAAAATTTATCCGTGCAGCGATATGATGCGTTCCTCAAGGTGGGGGAAGGCAGCTTCGGCAGTGTGCATAAGGCAACGGACAAGGAGACGGGGGAAGTTGTGGCCGTGAAGGTTTTCCACAACACCGACGAGGAGGTATTCGGAGCTGGCTCCCGTTCCGCTGGTTGTTCACCGTCTTGCTATCGCATGCCACATGACTACCCACGCACCTGCCGCTAGGACTGCACTAGGGGTATGCAGGGTTGCAGACAGCGGGACACAATGCGGCACGAGCTGGCAAACATGTGCAGTCATGCAAGCATGTCATGTGCAGCCATGCACGGCCATGCTGCGCGCTCTAAGGTGACAGCACCCAGCGCAGGCCCTTGCGCGTATGCTTGACATGTGCCCATGCGTGCATGGCTGCAGGTTGTGCGAGCTGCAATCCGCGAGGCGCGCTTCCTGTCCGCTTGCAACCACTGCAACATCACGGGGTTGCGAGAAGCATATCGGTCAGGCTCAGGCCGCATCTACCTGGTGCTCGAGTATGCAGACCATGTGCTCAGCCAGCAGCTCAAGATGCACAGGCGGGGGCTTCCAGGCGCTGCCGTTCGCTCCATCATCTTCCAGGTGCCTTGGAGCAGTAGCACTGTGTGCTGCACAGTTGAAGATGCTCCGATGTTTGCTGCTGTGCATGTCATGTGCAGCCCTTCAGCTTGTGCCCATGCAAGCAGCTCTGCAGGGCCCTGCGCCATGTGCACCCAACCACTTGTGAGCCTAGACGCCGTGCCCCTTGCCGTCTGGCCGCAGCTGCTGCAAGCACTCAAATACCTCCACGATCGTAACATCATGCACAGAGGTACGCGCAGGATGCGTAGCTCTGCAGGTACACAGCGGGAAGGGCAGCCCAGCACGGGCCTGTCCCCATGCAGCCCTCAGCTTTGCCGTGCCTTGGTGCATGCGCCAGCAGCTGGAACTATTTGCCCTGCTGTCTGACCAGCTGTCAGACAGCACTGTCCGACATCGTGACCTATGATGCTGCTCATTCCAGCCCCCGGTGCCTCCGGAACTGCTGGCCTGCCCAGCTGCAGTACGCCCTGTACAACCCCAATGTGCTCCCTTTAGTCTTCAGCCACAACCCTGCCGTTTGCCTGCGCGTGTCGCGTTCGCTGCAGATTGCAAGCCAGCCAACATCCTCATCACCAGTGAGGGCATGGTCAAGCTCTGTGACTTTGGGTTTGCACGGTATGTGGAGAGTGGGTCTCGGCCCCCTGGCAACGGCCACATAGAGCCGCTGACCTCATACGTCATCACCCGCTGGTACCGGCCACCCGAGGTACGGCCGGGAGCAGTACAGTGCCGAATCAGGAAGCCTGCTGAGCACATATTGCTACCGCATGCTACCGCATGCAGCACGGCATGCAATCTGCATGCGTGCGCTGCTCCGAGCAGCATGCGTACATGGTGTGAGGGCAGCGGCAGCCAGCCACCCTGCCACATGGCTCATGTGCTGTGCTGCACCTGCGCGCAGGTCCTGATCGGGCACCCATACAGCACGGCCGTGGACATCTGGGCTGTGGGTTGTATTTTTGCTGAGATGGTCACGGGGGCGCCACTCTTCCCAGGTGCCTCACACCTGGACCAGCTGTACATTGTGATCCGGGGCCTGGGGGGGCTGAGCGTGTCACAGGTAGCAGCTGTGCGGACAAATAAGCGCTTGTCCGCTGCTGCGGCAGGCAACACGGGTGCGAAGCACGCGCACCATGAAGAGGACCTGGCAGGCACTGTCTTTGACAGGTACGTGCTGGATGGGTGCTGCAAGGCCGCATGTGGCCTTGGCTGGTAGCGTGAGCGAGCGGTACATACCCATCGCGCACCTGGTCTTTTTAGCGAACCAGGCACGGCGCAAGCCACGGCGCCAGCAGTGCTTGATTGCAATGACGCAGCTCTGGGATATGCAAGCCGCACTACGATGTACAGCTTGTACAGCACGTACTGGTCGGTTGCCGTCTGCCTTTGACTTAGCGTTGATTGTGTGCTGCATGCAGGCTTGCACCGAGCATGACGCGCTCCATGCTCCAGTTCCTGCGTGCGTGCCTCGAGCCAGACCCCCAGCATCGCGCCACTGCAGACCAGCTGCTCTTGCTGCCTTACATGAAGGAGGGTGCGTGGGAGGCAGCCGCCGACCCGCAGCCAGCGCCCGCACCTGCGCCCGTGCCAGCTCAGCCTGTGCAACCCATGCAGCAGCCACTGCAAGTCGTGGCGCCTGGGCGTGCGTCGGCGCCCCCGCTACAGCCATCAGCTGGCAGCGGCCACAGCGGCTGGACCCATGCGCAGGGGCCCGGCGGCAGCGGCATGCTGGATGAAACAGCGGCCGCAGGTCCTTCCTTGCGCTCTGTTGAGGGCAGCCGTAAGCGTGGTCCGAGTGAGGGGAGCAACGTTGTGGACTCACCCATGGACCAAGCGCCCGATGGCAGCGGGTCGCCCGGAGGAGTGATGCAGGCGGGGGCGCCCCACAGTGGCCCACTGCCGGAGCGGTTGCCGCCCATGATGGAAGCTGATGGCGAGGGCGACGAGGATGCTGCCGGGATAATGGAGGTCGATCACACCAGCGCGCCCGCAGCGCCGGCGCAGCCGCGGTTTTCGTACCGCGCACGGGTGACCATCCCACAGGGCATGAACCGTGCGCCTGTGCCTGCTGCAGCAGGGGCGAGCGACGAACAGGCAGGGGGGGCAGCACCAGTGCTGGCCCGCCGACTGAGTCACCAAGCTCAGACCGCCACGCCGTCGCTGCTGCAGCGCAGCAGCAATGACGGCGACACGCCTCTGCTCATGCCACGCCGCTCGCTCCCGCAACAAAAGAGCAAGCTGGGGCAGACGTCAAGCAGTGGGCTGCCTGACGGCTTAGTGGTCCCTGAGAGGCGGCTGTCAGTGGCTGTGCCAGGCCAGGGCATGCCGCGGCAACAGGGTCTCACCTCCCCACAGAGCTCCAATGTGTCGCCGCCACACCAGCAGGTTGCGTCACCAACCCACGTGATCTCGCCCCACCCACCCAAGAACGTGCTCGCGAACTTTCAGTCGCGCCTTGTGCGCCGCTGCACATCCACGTCCGGCGCGGAGTATGTGCCTGGCATGCCCAACCAGTTGCCGCTGCCGCAGCAGCAGCAACAGGACGGCGGCTACGAGGAGATGGTGTATGAACGGCCAGAGGGGCTGGAGATGCCGACACAGGCCGAGATTGACGCGGTGATCGCGGCGCGGGCACACAACCATGGGGGCAGCTCACCGACGAAGGGAGGGGCGCGCGCCCCTGGCGGCATCACAGCGGCAACCACAGCCGCCGCAATTACAAAGCTGTCGACGGTGGGCCAGGTGGCGGGCATCGGCTCGATGGGCGCCGTGCGCGTGGTAACAATGGAGCGGTCCTGCAGCATGCCGGGGCAGGCGGTGCAAGCCGCCCCGCGCTGCCCCGCGCCACCCGCGGGCCAGCTGCCTGCGCGCGCTAACATTGGGGGGCCCGTGGTGTACCTGCGCGAGTCTCAGCATTCCATGGATGGGGCCGAACCTCACCGGGAGCTCGAACACATGCCAGGCGCCGTGCAGGCGCAGCTCATGGCGCTCGGCCACATGCGCAAGGGCGCGTCGCCGCTGCACAGCGGCATGCGGCTGCACCGCATGCAGGTCTCCCCAGAGGGTGGCCTCATCTCGGCCGGCCCCTCATCCATACAATCCTCGAACGATTCGGCCGGCGCCCAGGGCGGTGCCACCACTGCTGACTCGCATGCGTTCCCCAACCCCATGAT
The DNA here is from genome assembly GCA_001662365.1 of Chlamydomonas applanata. Lineage (NCBI taxonomy): Eukaryota > Viridiplantae > Chlorophyta > Chlorophyceae > Chlamydomonadales > Chlamydomonadaceae > Chlamydomonas > Chlamydomonas applanata. Next base: position 47,330 of record BDCZ01000020.1, on the reverse strand, counting down.
GGTTTCAGCGGCCATTGGCTCTGTGGCACCTTCCAGCCACACCAGCGGCCCTGGCACAGGCTCACCCTCCCGCACCTCCGGGCCAGGCCACTGGAGCGGGGCTGGCGGCTCGCACGTGCTGCGCTCCCGGGAAGGCTCCGGCTCCGGCACTGGGGACACCACTTACATCTTGGCTGGCGCCGCGCCGTTCTCGCACAGCGTGAGCTGCAGCGGCGCTGCGCCACAGCTGCCGCTCGGCCCGGGGCCCATCTCCGCACCCGGGCAGTCACCGTCGGTGCTGTCGCGCTTTGGTCGTGCTCTCAGCCTCATGGGCTCTCGCTCGGGCACACACCAATCGTTGTCACACCGGCTCTCCGCCTCCTCACTCAATCTGGATCTGCAGTGACGGAGTGAGAGGCGGCCGGGGTTTGCAGAGCAAGGCGCAGTGCGGGGGGCAAGCCAGGGCAGGGAGCGAGGTGCCTAGTCAGCTAGCCAGCCAGTCAACCAGCTTGGTTTCGCAAACGGGTACCACGCTGTGTGAAGCGTGAGTAGTGTGCACATGATAGGCTGCTGCCGCTGAAGCGAACGGATCATGGCTTGGTGCAGCATATTGAGAGAGGGAAGGGGATGCGCGCCGGGGGTGCGCAGGGATGGCAGCATGCAGGCCTGTGAGCATGTTGGCAACGGGCACAGAGGCTTCTACAAGTCGCTGCTAGATTATGGGATCGGCTTCGACACGGGACAAGAGCGCGCGCACGCTGTGTGTGCGTGTATCGCACGGCAGTTGTCCGAGCCGGCCAATGGTAGCCAGTAATCAATTGGGGCTGTGGCAGTTTGGCTTTCTGGCATGAGCGGGCCTGGCATCTAAACTTCTAGCGAGCATGCCAGGCCAATCATATTTGTGTATGAGTAATGTTTGTGGAGGGTCTACCTTGTCTGTGGTGCCACGTGCTGCTGGGAAGCTGGCCTACAGATCGTGTATTAGCTGTGCGTGCCATGGGGTGAGGCCAGGAGGCATGTGTTGTGCTGCGGGTACTTTAATTACTGGTGCTGCCAGCCCTGACATGCAGGGTGCCTTATCCCTTTTGACACGATGATGGTGATGGTGCTTTAGCAGTTCGTGTGAGATAGATGCCACGCCACCTTGGGCGTGGCATGGAGTGCGCTGCTTGCGTGCTGCAGCGGACAATGGCGGAGGTTTTAATGAGCAGGGCTGGCCACTGCTGCTGCGCACCTGGATGTTGGAGAGCTTGAAAGCAGGGCCTGCCGTGCCTGTTGGTTGGCTGCAATCGAGCCCCAAGTGTGGGCTATGCACCAAGCCATCGCATGGGTGTATGTATGCGTGTGCGTTGTGGTTGGGGTTGAAAGGGGTGAGGCACATGCGGCCAGTTTGTGCATCGATCACTGCACTCCACACAACATGTGGCTGTGGTGGGGCGAGGGGGGAAGGGTGCAGCTTCATAGGCCTGACGGTCAGGTCAAATGGCTGTACAAGGCCCATGCTGGCTGCTGGATTGGCCCGGGCACATCACGTCTTGGCAATTTAGTTGGGTGCTGCGGCACTTGTGGCTTGCAGCCGTTAGGACAGGGAGCGGCGGCAATGGTATTACCTCATGAATCAAGAACAAATGGACTGGCGCGGGCAGGGGGCCGCGCAGAACTGCAGGGCTCTGCTGACTGCGGCACGTTGATTGGCAAGGGCATGGTACCTTGAGCTGGGTCTGCTGTATGGAGACCAGCTTCAGCCAAGTGCGAGACCCAGCCACACACAGGCTGGCTGCATGAAGGTGGGGTGGGGTGGGGGGCTGCGGATGTGGGGGTGCTCAACCTGACGTACATCGATGAGGTTGTGGCTTGGGGGCTTTTACGGTTTAGAGGGCTTGTTCGCTGCATGACCACCTGTCGGGGCCTTCATCTTCTCACATGGAACACAACGCGGCAGGCTGCGCACACAGGCTGCATGCCTGCCGCCCGCTGCCATTGCTGCAAATCAAGTGGCCCCGGCGGTGTGACGCCCTCAACTGTAACATCACCAGAATGCTGAGGCACTCCAGATGTCTGGAAAGTGGATCCCCCAGTGGGCATGGCATGGTGTGGGGTAGCCAGTGCGCGCAACGGTGCAACAAGTGCACAGCCCATGGGTCCAGAAGGGGAAGGAACAAGTGCCATGCCAATGGCCATGGTTCCTTGGCTCCTGCCTGCCTGAGCACGTTACCGTGAGGTCACTTCTCCGCCAGGTAGGATAAACTACCTAGATCTCTCATCCATGCGAACACAGGGAAATTTGTGCCAGCATCTCTTGGGTCGATGCCGGTGGCACAGCCTGTCGCCAGCCGCAATGGCGCACGAACTGTGACACATCGTCGAATCTCTGCGTTGGGCGTCAAGGGTTGCTGGCTGAGGGTCAACAGGCGCCAGAGAATGGCGCCCCAGCAGGTAAGATCGCAGCTTGCGCATCGCAGTTTTCGTCGACACTGACATGGCAGCTGACATGGCTTGGATTCCATGATGCAGGCTGGGATAGCTCCATCACCTGGTGCACTAGCTGGGGGTGCATCCAGTATGGAGTACACTGCCAAGCTGCACATCCCAGCACATGAGCTGGACTGGGAGCCGGAGCTCAGCGCAGTGCAGAAGGTGGGAGAGGGCAGTGCACTTCACCAGTCAGAAGGAGCACAATCCAAGAAAAGCATATCAGAGATCTTCCACATCATGCACTCCCCCCATCAACCCCATTGATGCCTGACCACTGGCATAGCAGAGGCACAAGCTCCGCCTGATCGCCCTTGGCCCAGCCTGCACGACACATTGATATGGCATCTAACATCTGCCTCCCATCCTGCAGGTCCAGTGCCTGGGAGCCTCCACGCTGCTCTGCGTGCTGTTGTACACACTGACAGCACCAGCCAAGTTCAGCCCAGCCTACGTAGCAGGGATGGCGGTCATCTTTGCTGCATGCTTGTGGTTGGCTCAGAGCCTTCTGACGGAGCGCATGTACGAGGTATGGTCGTACGGCTTGCAGTGCAAGTGGGCCGTGCAAGTGATGCATGGCTTGTGCGTTGTGCCCATGCTATGACTGGATGGTGGTCTGTGCTTCATGCATGCCCACTGCTGCTGCACGATGCCCACACCGCTGTGCGACATAAATGCAACAAACCTGTCTTTGCAACTGCCTGTTACCCATCTGGAGGTGTGCCTTGCTGCATTGCTGCAAGATGTAGCTTTGCTTTGTGCAACTGGGCCCGCAGATGCATGGGCGGGCTGTGATTGAGCTGGGGGAGTCAGATTCGCTGTTTTTCCAAGTCAACACGATGCGGGTGCACGCCAAGGCCAGCGTGGCAGCACCTGTGCGCGCTGCGGCTGTGGCAGGCCTGCAAGGAGCGGGTCAGCCAGTGCAGCCAGTGGTTGCGCTGCACTGCTATCACGGGTGCGTGGACTGTACTGTAAGGTTGTGCACGTGGTATACTGTGCAGGATGCCTGAGCTGTGTGCACAAGCAGTTTGACCCGTGCGGGTACCGATGGCACCCACAACATGGTTTGGTGTATCTTTGCAGGTTTGGTGCCAATTTGTACAGCTACTCTATGGTCCAGTCATTGATGGCGGCCTCACTCCAAGCAGTTGTCACGTCACACGACTCGCCTGGGTTTGGTCTCACAGAGCGGTAAGCAGTGATTGTGTGACGTCTGTTCCTGCTGTACTGTAGTACTAGAACGATGTTGGTGCTGTTTCTACTGTATGTGCCGCTGTGTCTTATTGTTGTGCATACTGTAAACGGCTGGCGCTGGATGTAGTGTAGATTTGGCTGCCCACAGCGTGTCTCTGGGGAGTGCTTCGTGCTTTGCACGCCACACCTCCATGTGGTGCTGGCTGCCTCTGCCATGCGCACAGACCTTCAGACATCCCCAGCTACTTTCTGGAGTTCAATGGAGAGGTCGGGTACCAGGTACAGAGCGAGCAGCTGGCACGTCTGGGCCTCCTGCACCCCAATCCAGCCGGCCAAGTACCCTCAGGACCCAGCGCTGAAGCAGTTACAAGTCAGGCAGCTTCGCAGGCATCAGCTGATGCCGGCAGCACGGGCGCTGGGGCATGGGGCACTGCGTCTCCTCCCAAGCGTGCACGGTCCCCTGTATCTGTGCTAGGAGTTGATGGGGGGTCAGACAGTGCCCTCATGAGCAGGAGCTCTTCAGTTGCCAGCACACCACATGACAACCAGCCGTACCCAACCCCCTTCGACACAGCAGCCGCAGGTGCTGCAGCGGCATCTGAGGCGAGCAAGGGTGTGCAGCCAGCAAGGACAACACGAGTGCTGGTGGGGCACAGCATGGGTGGCCTGTGCGCTGCGTTGCAGGCACTTGCAGCCCCAGATGTTGCCGCCCTGATCCTCGTGGCCCCTGCCATTCTGTCCCTCAGGCCTCCCAGTGGGCCTGAGCTGCGTCCTGTGTCTACTCCCATTCCAAGCAGCAAGCACCATGCCAGCAGCAGCCGCAGCAGCAGTAGCTCCGATACAGCCGCCTCGACAGCTACAGCCCCACCTGCACCCGCCCCACATGCAGAGCTGGTGACTCGGTACGTCACGGAGTCTGCGGCCCATCACACATCCCATCAGACCCAGCCAGTGCAATCGTCAGCAGCAGCAAAAGGCACGCTGGCAGCAGGAACAGACATGCCAGCAGCAGCTGGGGGAGCAGGGGCGGATCCTGGGGCAACAACCTCCAAAACAGCAAGAGCCCCGCACATTGCGCTCGCTCTGCGCGCAGTAGGCATTATCGGCCAGACGCTGCTGGTGCTAGCAACACTGCTGGTGTTGCAGCTGCTGCGGCCAGCCATCGTCATACTGCTGCGCGCGCTCGTGCGCTCACGCAACTTCTGGCTCAAAGGCCTGCAGCAAGCGTACTACAACCCCTCCCAGGTCACGGGCAAGGTGTGAACATATGTAGTGCTGAGTTTGTACTGCAGGTTGGCTGGTGCATACACCTGGGCTAGCCTCTTGGTGTGATACTGTGATTTGATGTGGTACTGTACAGCTCAGAAATGCAACGCGTGCGTGTAACTCCATGGAACTGGATGGGTTGACTGTTTTGTTGAGCCAGGGGCGGCTCTGGCGCAGCTCCCCTCTCTCCTCCACTTCCCTGCCAAACTGTCCATCTGTTTGGTTTGTTCAAACGAGGTGTTTAAGACCAAGTCATGTTTATCATTGTTTACACCATGCCCTTGCTTCACATGCAGGTGGTGGATGCGTACCGGCTGCCCAAGCTGGTCAAAGGCTGGGAGACGGGCATGTTCCTGTTCCTGGTTGCGCGCCTTGCGCACGTGGCAGATGTGTCCAAGGTGGGTGCGTCTGACTGCTGCTTCCTGGGATAGTTGTTTACCGCTACTTTTTCCTGAACTGTGCATCGGCGTGTTATTACTATTATTTCCCGTACTGGTAGAGGGTTGTTGTGCGGCCGTAGCAGCGGTGCCCTGGCCTGTGGCTGGCCCAGCGCAAGCCTGCAGTTCATTACGGTATTATGTGCTTGAAGGTGCAGCCGCATGTCTCTTGAACCGTGCTCTTGAGCCCTGCGTGTGTTTTGCAGGCAGCGCAGCGTGTGGCCGCTGCGTTCACATCACCCGAGTTGGCAGAGGGTGGCCAAGAGGAGGCAGCACTGGCCGACAGGTTGGTTTGTAGCCATCGCCGCCCGCCTCACGAACTGGATAGCGCATGCCAGTTTGTACCTGCAGCTTGCTTGCATGGTACTGCTGCATGCCACACTGGGCTGCTCGGGATGTGGGTCTGTGCTACTGCCGTCCACATCACCGCCATTTCCGTCCTCTCAATCCACACTGCGTGCCTCAGTACAGGAACTGAAGCTCGTGCTCCTACCCGGCTCCCCTAGTGACGCTGCCCTCCATTGATGCTTTCACTTGGCTGCTCACCGCAGGCTGGCTGCTGCTGTGGCTGCTCGCCGCATGCCTGTACTCATCATCCATGGCAGCAGTGACAAGCTTGTGCCTCTGTCCAACTCGCTGCGGCTCGCGCGCGGCCTGCCAGGCTGCGAGCTTGCAGTCATGGGCAAGACTGGGCACATGCCGCAGGAGGAGTGGCCGCAGCTGTTCACAGACATCGTTGCCGACTTTGTACACCGCAGGGTGATGGCGGCCGCCGCGACTGAACCGCAGGCCCTGACATAAGGGAAGCACAGCAGGGTGCTTGAATCAACTGTGCGATGCTGGGGTTTGGGGTTCAGCTCATCAGTTCCGTGGATGCCGAGTGCCATTGGTCTGTGCATCTGGCATTTACCGCAGTCGGCGCAGTGGTCTCACGTCATACCCCAGCAGTTGGTACGGTCCTGGGGCAAGTGCTCAACTACAGCAGGCACTGCATGTGTCTGCAGCTGCTGTACTTGTGTTGCTGAGCTGATGTGTGCTTGCATATGTAGAGCTGAAGGAGCGTTGTGCCTGCATGACCAATCAGAAATGGCAGTGGTGTCCACATTTAAATGTGCTCCCAGGAAGCAAGACGCATGCCAGAACTAAAGACCAAAGGTTTAGCTCTTGTGCTTGCCTGCTGTAATCCTGCCAGTAAGGGCTTGGCCTATAGTGGGCACGCATCATGCATGCAGATCTCAACTAGCTAGACAGGCAGCAATCGCCACCAGGTCACTGGGGTGCAGGCGTCATTTGAGCCACGGGATGTCGCTAATCGCATTTGCTCCGTTGCTCCAGCTGTGACACCGACTCTGTTTGCAGTCAATCGCTTGCACAGCAGGGTCAGAATCCACCCAGAGACCTCACAAGGTGATGAGCAGTCGTGTTGCTGCTCGCACTGCTGCGAGCACGCACTGCTGAAGCTGCATAACCCGGCCTGCACGTATGCATCTGCTGTACAGCAGCTTTCTGCTCTACAGCAGCTTTCTGCTCTCACCTTTCCACCCACCCTGGTGATCAACTTTTGCTACACCACAACCACTGCTTGGCTGCTTCAGGTACAAGCACAAAGTTGGTGCAGGCGCTGAACAGTTGCCTTGCTACGCTCTGCGGAAGCATCCTGTCCGAGGCCACAGTGCTGCCAACACCCGTGCCGGCACCTGGTGCAAGCCACATCTCCACGATCCATCGGCTTACTGAGGAACTGAGCGTGAGTGCCAGCAAACACCCTGGTCACTTGTGTCCCAGACCCGTCAGACATCAGATACCTTACAGCGGACCAATCATGCACGAATTGACATATGCAAGCAGACCCCTGGCCAGGCAGGGCACCAGCACGCAGCCGCAGGGCTGAAGTCTAGCTCCTGATGGGCCGCGTGCCGATGCATGTGTCCTCTACTCCTCTTGCTGGTTCTGTCCCCTCCGACACAGAGCCCCCTTCTCCACTCCCTGTATGATAGCATTTTCAGCTGTCCCAATCGCCAAACACACGCGCTGACCTAATAGCTCCACAGTTCTACTGTGCGCGCCATGCCATGAACTTTGCAGCACCCTGCTTGCATCACATAGATCTGCCTCTGCCTACACAGCACCCAGCTGCCGCAAATCACAGCAATAGCAAGCCACCATATATATCAATACTCGTGCAACCAGCACTTCACGCTTCGGTACCCCCATCAAGAGCTGCACAGTTCACAGCGCCGCTGTCCCCTTGCCCCCCTCCTGCACCCTGCCCTGCGCTTCCTCGTCCATGTGCTGCTTCCACTTGGCCTGCCCCTGCTTGACCAGTGCAGCAAAATCGTCCTCCCAGCCCAGAAGCTTGGCCAGCTGTTGGCATGCTGTGTCAGTATCACCCTTGAAGAAGACATCCCTGTACCCAGATTCCTTGCTGAAGTCAAAGCGGTATGGGGCGACCAGCTCACGGTTGACCAGCAGGCGTGGCACGTTGGGCTTAGGGTCCCCTGCAGGGCATGCAGCAGGCCAGCAGAATGTCCCTTGTCCTATCTTGTGCAGCAGTGGCTGGAGTATATGTACTCGGCAGCAACAGTGCTGGTTAGACGGGCCCACGCCTCAAACAAGCAGCGGCAGTTAGGTTATGCAGGGGCAAGTACGCAGCCCTGTGCCACATCAGGTGTACCCGCACACCCTCTCCCCTCCCCTCTTCCCTGATGAAAACGCCGCACGCGGCGCAGCACGCACCAACAAGGTCGCAGAAGGGTGAGACTGTGAGGGAAGTGCCCATGATGATCAGTAGGTCAGCTCGAGGGAAATCAAGTGCGCGCTGCTTGAAGAAGCGTGGCGGAAGGTTCTCACCAAAGAACGTGATCTCTGGCTTGACCAGCCTGCGTGCAGCAGTGGCGGGGCCAGCAGCAATCAGCAGCAGGCCAGCAGCAACTGGGGCCGCAATGGCGGCAGAGGCAGCTGAGGCGCACCGGCAGTGGCAGTGGAAGCAGCAGTGGCAGTAGCCAGGCTCAAGTGTCGTGGCATCACTCTACATACGATCGTTAGGCCCGTGCTATGCGCACTGTGCCAAGGCCAGCCTGGAAAGTGCTGTGCATATGTCAATAGTGCAGGCTGTGCAGTGCTGTGCGTGTGATGGGTGTGCACAGACAGTGAAGTTGCCGTGCATGTGCAGGCAGCGCACCCAGTCAAACAGGACGCACCCTGCGCAGTCCTCGCAGTGGCAGATGTTGCCTGCAAAGATCTGCTCACGCACCCACTCCGTGCTGTACTGCTTGTCACAGTCGATGCACGCCGCACTGTCAAAGTTGCCGTGCGCGGGGACGATCATGTCCTGTTGGGGCAACGGCACAGGGACCAGCACAGCGCGCACTTGATTAGGCGCACATGCTGTGCCCATGCAATGTATGTAACCGCCCTGATGGCAGTGACGCTTTGCGGTGTTTGTGTATGCACCTATGTACCCCAACCAGCAGCAGCAGTGCAGTCATTCACGTGTCAGCCACTGCTATGGCTCCTGCGGGTTGTGTGGGGTTGGCTTGGCACAGCAGTTCCCATCAGGGGTGCTGTCATGTGCGGGCTACAGTGCGGTATGCACCAAGGGAGGCGAAGGTGACAAGAGAGGTGGCAAGGTCAGAGCGCAGCCAGGCAAACTAGGCCAGGTACCTTTGGCAGCCCAGCGATGTGTTCAAGCGAGTCGATGTTCTGTGTGAAGCAGCGAAGCAGCAGCCCCTGCGTGCAGTGACATGCAGCCGGGTGCACGGGCTTGCAGTGCTGACTTGCTGAGCTGTTGGTGTGTTAATTGGCATGCCCTGCATCACACAACATCTGGCATGCAAACAAAGGCTGGCATGAAGCAAGGGCTGGTGCAGCAGTAATGATCCCTCCCTCCCTCGCCTTCATGTGAAGCAGTGCCATGAAGAAATGGGTAGGTGTAGGCGCGTACTCTCCTGCGGACGCCACACCAGTCCTAAGTTCAGCATGTGCACCACATGGGCAGTTTGGGCACGCAGCATTGAACACAGTGCAGGCTCAGCTGTTATCGCATCAGCACACACGCCTGTGTGGAGTTTCTTGGCACCCTAGCCCCTACTCACGGAAGCATGGCTGGGCAGGCCACAACCCACCTGGGAACAGCTCCTTTGCCAGCTTGTGAAAGGGCTCCGGATGCTTGCGGAAGTATGACAGCGTGAAGATTGATTCTGGCGTGGGAAGGTTGTAGGCTTCCAGCTGGCTGTACAGCCCCGTGCCTGGTGTGCGAAAGTCTGGCAGGCCTGCCGATACTGAGATGCCAGCACCACACATGCAAGCGATGCGCTTGGCCTTGCCATCTGCAGCCGGTGTGGGGTGAGTCAACAAAGGGCTGTTTTGCGCGGTGGTTGGGATAGCAGCGGTACATATTGTTCAACGTCATGATGCGTGATGCGGGCATGCTAGAAAACAAAAACTCTATATCTATACACCATGCGCAAATAGCGGATGAGCACATGGATGCTAGAGCTGCATGATGGTGTGCAGCAGCTGCGTCCAGCAACCCACCCTTGATGAATTTAGCAATGCCTTCCAAGTCGAAGCTGTCCAGCACAGGCGGACGCTTCTCCTCTTCCTCGCCCTGTATGTCATGCATCCACCAACAGCCTCATGCAGCTGAGAGCTATCCAGCATTTGGGCACAGCACAGCCATGTTTGGCAGGCAAGCCGGATCAGGCAGCGCAACCACGCACTGCCATTCCACCACCAGTGCACCTGTGCCCAGAGGCGCAGCTTGTTGAACAACTCCGCGCGCAGCCCCTGCGGGAAACAAATGCAGAGCAAGCGCATGCCTGGAACCATGCCGATGCTGAACAGCAACGCCAGCAAGCGCCGCGCATGGCGGCAGACGTGCATCACGAGGCGTGCATACATGCATGACGTTGCATGTGCGTGCCCGTCACCATCACGTTGCATGCACCTGCACGTCACCATCACCATCCTCCACATCATCCTCCTCGTCTTCCTCCCCCTGCTCATCCTCTGGCCCATCCTCCTCATGAACTGGCCGCTGCTCTGCTCCTGGGCCAGCCTCCTGCGACTTCCCAGCAGGGGATGTCATGGATCTTGTATGCTATATATGCATGCTTACATCAAGGCTGCGAGTAATTGCTCTCGTCTCAACCCAATGTACTTCTCCACAAACAAACAATGATGTTGTGCCAGTGGAGTTTGAATTGAATGCGTGCGGCCAGTAGCACCTCGTAGTAAACAATGCTGTTATCCCTCAGTAGTGCCCCACGCACGCGTCTGTGCTTGCGCGCCACACCCTCTGCCAGGAGGCCCACGACGAGATCGCATGCAGTACGCGTTGGCCTGATTTACTTAAGATCTTGCTTTCCCTGTTTCATGTTTCTGCTTACCTTACCTTGCATGTTTCTGCCACTGTAGCTTCCACGCGACGACTTTGGTCCCACTGAAGCGGGCCATGCGCAGGAGGTAAGAAAATCTTGTCGACCTGTTGGTTTTGTAGGGTTCTTTTGAGTCAGAGTTTTGAGCTTTCGCATTCAGGTGTTGACGTTCATCACATCAGACGGCATTGTGAGGCTGCCAGGGCGCCTTTTGGATCCGGGAAAGCGTCAGGTAAACATGGGCTAGGGTTGTTGAGTTGAGTAAAAGTACATCGTGCATGGCATGCAGTCCCATTTGACATGCCATGCCTTTGGCCACAGCTCATGCACGATGTGACGTGCAGTTCAGCGTTGTCATTCTCATACATGCAAGCTTGCATGCTTGCTACGCACGGAAATGTGCATGCAGGCCGCACGGTCCCCTCGACTCATGCAGCCCATGCCCACGTGGGAGGAGCAGAAGCTGTGCATTGGTGAGCTCTGAGGCTCCTACTTGCTGCCACCTGATGCACCAACATGCTGGTGTGCGTCGAGATTGCCGCCAGGTGCTGTTTGAAAGGTAGTGTGTGACAAGCCAAGCATGCAATCGATTGCGTGGCTTTCAATACATTTTGGTCTTGGCGGTATGGTTGTTCAAGACAGCTGCAATACACTCGGCTGTATCCACGCAGGTGCCTCTTTTGCTGTAGAAGGTCGCAACCCTATTGATCCCACACGCCGAGTCGGAATCACGGGGTTCTGCCAGTCAGTAGACGTCTTGGTGAGTGATCCCTGTACCTGGCCACCATGGACCTGCATAATACACCCGCACCGAGGAGCCTGCTGCATCGATGAGCATCACGCAGCCTGCCTGCCGTTCCTGGTTTCTGTGAGTCAGGCAGTTGGCTGGTGACCTGCCGCAGTGCCGCTGGCACTCAGATTCACAAGCTGCATGCTGCTTTTGGATTGGTACGCAGCTGGAGACCGTCCAGGACACTGTATTATATCAGGGTGGTGAGATCCTGCACCAGCAGCGAGAACTCAAAAGGTGAGCTAGGTACAGAATTCTTGAAGGAGCCTGCTGAACTGCAGATGCGCAAACCGACTGCATGCTGCGAGCACTTGGCTGGGCACTGTGCAGTCCAGACGGCCGCCGGCAGGGCACCAGCTGTTGTTGTCAGACATGCACGAAAATGAATGCTTGCACAAAATCTGTCATGTGCTTGCAGCGGGCTACACGAAGTGCTGAAGCTGACTGTTGCCCTGCCTCAGATGTGGGGCGTTCCACCAACACTGGAGTGCCTGCGGTCAGTGCCTGGCTCTCTTGCCTCTCTGTCTTGGCTGACTGGTGCTGCTTTCCCGCAACCCGCACTGCATGCATTCCCAGTCCTCTGGCAAACCTCCTGCCCTCTCCCTCTCTTGCCCCCACCACTATGTTGCGCTGTTTATGCTGTTGCCTGTGCTGCAGGGGGGCCATTGTGATTGGAGGGGGGGCCATTGAGAAGGTAGTCATGGAGTGGCGCATGGGCGCACCCCTTCCCCCATACCGGCGATAAGGGCTGCTCTTGGCTCCCGCTGACCACCTGTACCATAGTGTGAACCCAACCCGGCCCCAGACAAACAGTCAATGATCGTAACAATGTCACAGTTGTAAAATACAAGCCAGTTGAAGCCTAATTGATGGAACAAGCCTCATGAGGGCTAGGCAGTTCCGGTGCTGCCTAACGATAAGGACGCCCGTGCGTCCAGCTACCTGGTGCAAGCTGAGAAGCTGATCTGCCACATGACCCTTAATGGCCATATAGTGCCTGCCTGCATGGCTCCTAGAATGTCTATTATGTGCACCCCGCACCACCCGACGTGTACTGTCCTGACGCCGCCCATCCCGCCCGCGCCCCCGGGTCAGCATTCCGCATCACGCATCAGCTGCGCCAAGCCAGTTCACGCTGCCAGCTCATCCAGCACGTCTTTTAGCTCCGCTGGCACACGACCTGAGTGCTGGCCCAGCAGCACCTTGTACTCCTTGCGCATCAGCACCAGGTCGTACACCTCCTCCTCAATGAGATTCAGCTGCTTGGCGATCCCGGTCAGCTTTTCCTGCAGGTCTGGCCGCGTGTTCAGCTTGTCCAGCATGCGCAGCTCCTCCGCCAGTTCGCTCTCCGCACGGGGACGAGCCCAGTACTTGATGTCTAGTGCCTCCAGCGGCTTTGCGTGATAGATGAGGTAGATGCCAGCGAAGAAGCCACCGTAGCCAACGTACCTGAATACAGAACGAATGAACCCCAGGTGAACATACGGTGCACTAAGCCCCACATGCACACGGTTTGAAACAATGTTCAGCAAGCAGCGAAAATGCAATTGTCGCAACCGACCTCGACGCACAAGGCTCCCCACATCCCTGCCATGCTGATTGCATGGGCATGTGTCAACTGGACCATGACCATGTCAAATGGCTTGATGCAGGGCGTCCATCGCACGTACTCACCAGATGGGCTCCCACCACTGCGTTTTCCGGGTCTCCCCAGCCTTGGGAGGCAGCTCCCCATACAGGAATCCGTTCTTGCCCGTCTGCGTGCCTTCGCTCCAGAAGCTGCCTCCAGGCCACTCAGCTGCACCACCCCCACGCTGTGGGGCTTGCTGCCTGATGGACCTAAGCCCCAGACGCAGGGCTTGCCCTAGCCTGTTCATATAAAGCTGGTATGCAGGGTTAACGAGCCAATCTGGCCCAAAACACACGGCTCGGATGAGATGGCGCAGCAAGGTGTAGCGATGCGTGGATATGATACAGTAGCGATGCAAATAGAAATGGCCGTGCCGATGCCCCGGCTCCTTGCGTGCTGCCTATAGTCACCTGGCAACCACCCTCACACGAGTTCGTTGAACATGTGATGTCGGTAGAGAGCGCGCCATTTGCCAAAGCGATTTCGTGCCAGAATGCAGGCAGCGTATCTGAAGTCTGGGCCCTTGTTCCATTTGGGCTGCGTGCCGTCACGCAGGCCCAGGTGCAAACGTGTCGCAGCAAGTGATCCTGGCACTAAACCAGCACAACAACAAACTCAGGATGGTGACTCCCCACCGCCAGTTGTGGAGTTGCCCAAGTCTGGATATTTTGCAATTGCTGACACCAAGCGAGAGGTCTACTCCAAGGCAGGCGAAAAATTCGACCCGACCCAGCGCCCTGGGCGCTTCAAATCTGACTTCATCTGGAACACAGATTGGCAGAAGGCGCTGCAGATGGAGGAGTCCCTGCAGCGCAAGCGGGATGAGGCAGTGGCCAGGGCTGCAAACGCAAGCGCATCCAGCAGCGCGCCAGTCGTCGGCGCCGTCAGCTTCAGCCGCCTGCGCGACCTGAACAGCATGGACGTAGACCTGACGGACGTGCTCAAGCCGCGGCCCAAACCCGAGGCGCCTGTCGAGAGCAGCAGCACAGCTGGCGGGCAGGAGCAGCAGCAGCAGGTCATTCGCACTGTGGTGCCACTGCCACGTACGGACGCCAAGAAACTGGAGCGAGTATCACGCATCACCAAGGCCATGACCACAACAGTGACCAGCACCAAGGCAGTGGACAAGGCGGCACAGGTCAGTAGGCTGTGCGCCCTGTACAAGCACCATGCACAGGCCTGAGCACCTGCAGCGCGATGCCCAGGTTGTGCCATGCATACATGTCCTGCGCACGTCATGCCAGCCGTGTCATGTTTGGTTTGCGAGCGGATGCTGCGGGCTCCAGACTCTCACACTCTGACAACTTGCACCGAATCACGTGCACTTAACTGCATATGCTCACAGGCAGAGAAGATCAAGCAGGAGCAGGCCAAGTATGAGGCAGATAAGGTAGGGCAACGTGCATGGACGTCGGCCTTCGCTGTAGCGGGCTCGGCCATCACGTTTGCCATGTATGGCCGCGAGGTCGCAATCAGCTATGTGCTGGGCGCATTGGGCGGTATACTTTACCTGCGCTTGCTGGGCCGAACAGTGGACGGCATGGGGGCCTCAGACGGCGCAGCTGGCGTCGGCGCGGCAGCTGCACAGCCACGTCTGCTCATCCCTCTCATCCTGGCACTGTTCTACAACAGGTGCGGCTGCACCCGTGTTTGCATGCAGATGGGTCCCATGCTTGGAAGGGGAAGGGGCTGGTTATGTGGCTTGCATATGGTCCAGCAAAATGCATGCGGATGATTACTTTATGCTCGTGACATGCTCGGGCCCGTTCAGATGGACTGCGCTGTATGCGGACGAGTATGATGTGCACCTGAACCTGCTGGCCATCCTGGTGGGCTTCCTCACATACAAGATTGCTGTCATCTCAAGGCAGGCAAAGGAGGTGTGTGCTCAAATTGTCAAAAGCCTGTTGCCTGCAGCGGGGTATGCATGTGGAGTCGCATGCTTGCATGACTCGCATGCGCAGCTGCTCGCCAGACATGCCATCTCTTATTGTTTACGCAGGTTATGGATGACATGACAGTTCAGAATGGCAACAAGAGCCAGTGAACGGGCTGCGAGAACTGATGGGCTCACTTAGCCGTCTAGGAACAACAGAACCAGCTACTAGTCTGATCGGTGCAGCTGATAGGTCCTGATGCGGTTGCCGGCTTCTGGCTGTCTCCATCACTAACCCAAGGCGTGTGACCCTCAAACACACAGCCAAGCTGGGTGGTCTTGATGACTCTGAGTCAGCGCACAGGTGCTGTATACTGATGGAATAGCTGCTGAATATTGGATGGAGACGATGGCACCAGGGCCCCAGTGCCCCAGTGCCTGTCGGCCCCAGTGCCCCACAGGAGCAAAGCAATGCTGAGTGAGTGGCTGGCTTGCATCTCCTTGTGGCCTCTCATCATCAGGGCCTTCTTAACAGGGATCCAAAGGGGCAGGTCAGAGAGGTCCAGGGGCCCAAGGGGGCCACTCTGCCCCTTGCACGCGGGAATGTTGCAGATGCTTGCCCTGCAGGCCTGCGAGCAGCACAGGTTCTACAAGTTCTGGCAGAAGGAACGTGGCAGCAACTTCAGGGCTCAGCTCCGCCAGTTCTTCAAGCTGCTGCTGCTACAGCTGCTGCCAAAGGTGATGCTGCTGGTGATGGCGGGGCTGCCAGTGCTGCCCCAGCAGCTGGAGAGCTTGGGCGAGAGCATTTAGACTTGTGAACCATTCACAGTTGAAGGTCAGTGGTCGCCTGTCATCGTCAGCATGTCCAGCAGCAGCCTCATGAAAACCTGTATCCTCTGTAGGAGCAGCCGGCAGCTAGGGATCCAGATCCAGGATCGAGCATCAAGACGAAAAGAACCAACCAAGCTGTATGCCAGAAAGCACTTGTAATACTGAAGCTGAAATGTTACTGCGGTTCAAAGCCACAGTCTGGGACCCCTTATATTAGTCCGCGAAGCTATGGTATCACAAATGGCGACGCTCATGGAACCAAGCATGCACGAGTTTGATACCAGCAGCAAACCGGGTCAGCCGCTCACACTCTGTTGACTGCTCGGGACTAGCGATCTAGCCCAGAGCATCAATTGAAATAGATAGCAAGCTTAAACATGTGATCGGACGTCGTGTAAACGAGGCAGCATGTCAATGTGGGGGATTTGTCTGTGGCTGGCCCTCGCTGTGCTCCTGGTGGTTTTAATATACCATGTGGCCACTTTCAACTACCTACTGGCGTTCTTGGTGGCCAAGGTGCTGTGCACACTGTCCCCAAAGCGAGCCTCAACCAATACTCAGGCGACGCAGGCAGCCAGGAAGCTTCTTTCAGTCCGATCCACTCGTGGCGGTGAGGCTGTGCATTCAAGGTGTCTGCATGCGATGCGTACAGCACGGTCAGCTGCTCATTTGCTTGCCAATGCGTGCCTGCTGCAGGCCTGATTATCACCGATCTGCACCTGGACTCGAGCCGCTTCAACAAGGCAGATTCTGGGGTACTAGTCCAGGACATCTCATGCAGCGGCGTGCACATCAGTTACCCAACTTTTCGCAGCCCAGCCACCATCAGCATTGATGGCGCACATGTCATCCTGCAGCAGAACCAGATGCCCATGGTGAGCTGGGATTGCAGGCTATCTGTTTCTGTCATGTGCGTTTTGCATGGCAACCAAGTGCTTGTTGCATGCCATCGCGCTTCAGCGTTCTGCATGTGCCTGCTGCCCGCTGCATGCAGCGTGGGAACATCAAGGCATGGACCAGCAAGGAGTCTCACATGCTGCGTGTGCTGGAGGGGCTGCTCTGGGATGGGCCGCAGCAAGCCCCCAGCCGACTGCACAACATCATCCAGACAGTCATCAAGCTGTTGATCGCCCACATCATGCGCAACATTGTGCTGGATGTCCGCAACACGGTCGTACAGTTCCAGCAGCTGGGGCAGCCAGGCCCGGCGGATGGGCCATCTGCAGAGTGCCAAGATGCTGTGCGTGTGTCCGTGCGCAGCCTCATGCTTGCGCCCAGTGAGCCCACGGGCCAGATGGCACCTGAGGAGGCGCACGACGAGATGCAGGGGGCTGAAGCCCCACAGGCCCGGGGCCTTCCCATGCGTGACATGTACCGCGTGGTGGTCGCGGCACAGGACTTGGTGCAGCGCATACGGCTGCATGGCCGCAGTGCCATCAGCAGCCGTGTCGGGGGCTCCACCAAGCTTGCCATCGCAGGCGTGGAAGTGAACCTCATGACGCGTGCAACACCAGTCCCTGGAGAGGAGCCAGAGCCTCCGGCAGCAGCCACACAGCCGGTAGCCAAGGGCCTGCGTGTCCGCCATATAGGACGCACTCGCCGTGCGGGCCCCAAGCTGCAGGTTGCTGCCCAGGAGCCCGCTGGTCCTAAGCCTGAGTGGGACGCTATGTACTGTATCCTGCAGCAATGGGGCGTGGATGCAGTGGTGACGCTGGGTCACAGCCCAGTCATCTTTGTGACGCCCAGAGACGCGGTGCTGCCACAAGTGGCCCTGCGCGCGTTTGGTTCCCTTGCAAGCACTGGGCGCAGCACGTCCGACGATGCAGAGGGTGGGGCCCTGCGCACTGGGAGTTTGGTATCAGGCATACGCACCAGCCGCATCTCGGAGACAGGCCCGATGGACGCCAAGGCTGGGAGCGTGTGCACGACATCTGCACCCAGTGGCGACGCACTTCTGGGGTTGCATGTGCACGTCTCTGTCACCCTGAAGTCGCTGGTGCCGGTGCTGTCGCCGGACGCTGCGTTGGTGGCCCTACGCCTGGCTGACCGCTTCATCACATACAACAAGTACGCAACGTTCTGGAGGCAGCGGCCTTCAGCCAGCGTGAAGGAGGCGCCCGCGATGTGGTGGCAGCACGCCGGGCGCGCGGTCCTGGCCGACTGCCGCTCACGCTACCCCACACGCAAGATGGAGCAGACCCTGCAGATGCGCCGCGAGTACATAAAGCTGTACAGGGACCTGCATGCCAGGCAGCGCCATTTCCTGGCTGGCGACTATGAGCACGATAAGCTGGAGCCTGGTGAGCATCATGCTGCACGCATCTTCAGTATTGCCAGTGTGACGGCACCCGCTGCTGCCAACTATGGGTGGGCTCTGTATGCGGGATGCACTCAGCATGGTAGAATGCTGCTGCACAGGTAGCATCGCACACGATGACCCAGATCTGATGCATTTCCATGCTTTACTTGAAGAGAAAGTGATTCAGTCGCGGATGCGAGATTTGGAGAAGAAGCTTACACTGGGCCAGGCCATGGTCTACCGCCTGTGTGTGGCACTGCAGCACTCCAAGTAAGGGCCTGTTTCTTCTGAGCATCAAAACTTATGACGCTTCCAGACACATCCTGCTTTTTCCAACAGTCAGATGTCATACGAGTGATACGATACAGCCAGCTTGCATCCTTTCTCTGGCATGCAGGCAGGCAACTTACTCAACCTGGCACAACACCTGTTGTACCGCCTTTGCTCTCAGGTACCTCGACCAGCAAGACGACATGTATGACCAGTGGGTTTCTGTCATGGACCTGGTCACCATGTTTGTTGATGCCCTGCCACTGCGTGACAATGAGGACGAAGACAAACCCTCAGGTACCCGCAGCAGCATCTCTTGCTTGGATATGCCAGCACTGTTCAGGTCAGGACAGGCGTTGGGCCCTCTACGAATGCATTCTTTGTACTTGGCATTAACACAGCATCAACCTGCACTCCATCGGCAAGCTCACACTCACAAACTTGGTTGTGCTTGCTGCCGTGACTGCTGCAGCTCTAAGCATTGAGGTCAAATGCCCCAGGATTGGGCTGCAGCTGACCACCAGGTCAGTTGCAGTGGCAGCCAGCACAGCAGGAGCTGGATCAGGTAGCATTGCTTCAAGTGCAACGAGCAAGCCAGCAGCCAGTGTGGATGCAGAGGAGGCCTCACAGGTGCTGCTGTCTGTGGAGGGAGTCAACATCAAGATGCCAGGTGTCCGCCACCTGGAGCTTGAGGTAGGCTCAGTCAGATAGCTGCAGGACACTGCGCAGGCGTGCCCAAGGCAGAATTCAACCCCTTTTGCTGCTCTTGGAAACACGCTCGGAACACACGGTCGAGTTTTGGATGCTTGTTTGCACATCATGTCCTGACTGCTATCTTGCACATCCTGCCACACAGGCTGCGAGCATCCGGCTCTGTCCGTCACGAGGGTCTGCTGCAGACGCTAGCAGCCCTGACCTGGCAGCACCCTGCATCCTGTACATACCTGCCAGCAAGGAGCAGCTGCAAAGCACCGGCCCTAGGTTCAACTTCACCAGGGGCCATGGCATCTCCGATGAGCCACCACCTGTGTGGCACAACCAGTCGCTGCTGCCATCCCTCCATCAGGAGGCACCCATTTCAGCATACCTGAAGCAGTACACGGTAAGCAATGAGAGCCTGACAGATGGCGTACTGAGCCTGGCAGCCATAATTAAGCTGACCTTGCACAAATCCTCATGTGCTTGTACCTGCTGCGGCTGAAGTGGATGCAACAGCATCGCATTGTTGTATTCAAAATGCATGCCGCAGATCCAAGTGGGCCCTCTCGATCTGAGCATCACCCGCGATCTGATGCAACCCATCCAGCAGTTCGGGCTCGCATTTGCGCAAGTACTGTCCAGCAGCCGGCAGGTGAGCAGGCACAGCAAGATCCAGCTTTTCTCCTCCACACGGGGCGACTCCCTGCACAAGTTGGTGGTGGACAGCTACGTGCGGTGCAAGACCAAGGTACCCTCCCTCCTGTCTTCCTTCCTCCCCAGGCTCCAAATCATGTGCCCCAGGGTGCGTCGTGCATACGCTGCTGCTGCCGATCCAGGGCTGCCTGTAGAGAAAATTTTCAAGGTTCTCAGCTTCTTACCCTTATGGCTTGCTGACAGCAGTGGCCTTCAGCAGGAAACGTCGCCGCCCGGCATGTCGTTCTTGTGTCTGACTGGGCTGCCCGTCTGCTTGCTACACCCTACAGGTCACTGTGCGCTACCAGCTGGACAACAACAGCAGCACACAGCTGCCTGCCCAGGTTGGCAGCACTGACTTTGTACTGTGCGTGTCCAACCTGGACTGGTATGTGCGCTACCACCGCACTATGTATGGTGCGCTGTGCCAGCGCAACACCCTGCGGCTGGATCTGGAGGCGTACTTCAACATGCAGCAGGCGCCTGGTGTGGTGGCCTCATCACAGGTGCGCCTGTGTGCTGCCTGATGCTGCCACCACTGATACAGCTCACGATTAGTTGGTACGGGGCGTGAATCCCCTCTGATGTTGAACGCTGTGTTAGATCACGACAAATGAGAGCCCACCAGCTGGCATGGGTCCTACCTTGTACGGTGGGTGTTTTGACTCAGGGCCACTACACCAAGCTGTGGCTACACCCCTCAGACGTGGACCTGCTGTACAAGCCGCATGCTCCTGGGGCACAGAGCAGCGGCCCCGCTGCTTTTGACCGTGTTCCGTCAAAGGTGCACCCCAAGCACAGTGCAGTGCTCGAGTCGCTGTCCACCTCTGGCGCACCCAACACAGCCAGGCAAAGGTGCGAGGACCAACCAGGTAGAACATGCCATGCGTTGAGGCAATGCGGTGGCAGCTAGGGCACCAGGTCTCTCGCAAGTGCTTGCGTCAAGCGCAATGCTGTGCCCCGTGTGATGCATCGTGTTGTGGCACGCTGCAGGTTCGCGCCACCAGCGCACCCTGGGCCCACCACCCCCTTTGTGCCAGTCATGCTGGCGCGGCACGTCTCACAAATGACCGTGCGGCAAGTGCCCTTTGAGCCATCGGTGCCCGGCTTTTCCACGACGCACATCACTATGGGGACGAGCGGCATGCAGCTGTGGTTCTCTCCCTGGCAGGTGCGTGCCAGTACCTGCTATTGTTGGCGTACTGCAGGCTTTGGACTCGCTTAGCCCCCCAGTGGTTGACCTGTGGCTGCAAGTCTTGTTAAGGGCCAGATCAAAATCTAGAGTGAAGCGCACGCATGTGGTTTCTGGAGATGAGAGTCTCAGGGTACCATCTCATTCATCCACCTGCAGATGGACCTGATCTTGGGGCTAGTGGACACCATCCTGGCCAACCCAGTGCTCATGCTGATCCAGCAGCACAAGAAGCCCGAGACCAAGCTGCCCACTACAGGCGAGCCCCAGAAAAAGGACATGAACGCCACCAACTCCAAGTTCTCGCTTCTCGTGGACCTGCCATGGGTCAGCGTGCTTTCATATGCCAGCATCCCAGACGTGCCCACGTGCAATGACGGCAGCAGGGCGGGGCTGCGCCATGCACCCTGGGTGGATACCGCGCTGAAGCTGGACCCAAGTAACCCAGCAGTTGCGTGGGGCCAGCGCCTGGCGCCGTGGTTGGCACTGCAGGTTACCGACACGCGTGCGGGCTTGATGCTGGATGGCCAGTCTGTCCGGGCGTCCGTGTCAGCTATAAGCACCCACATGAGCAACCTGCAGGTCAGGTACCGCACCGTGCGCATCTGGGGCCGCAACTCATCCACTCAGCGGCTGGAGACGTCGTCAAAGCCCTTCAGGCAGCTGCACACATACGTACTGATGCCGCTCAGCGCACGCACGGCGTCATGCGCAGCATTTGCGCGCGACCGGCGGCGCACCATCATGGGCTTCCATTGGCGATGGACTGAGACGGAGCGTGAGGCCAAGGGCATACGGCACTGCATCGTGCTGCAGGCCATGGAGCGCTACATGCTGCTTAAGGTATCAGACTACGCGTCATTCCTGCTGACCCGGTGAGTCTGTTGGCCTGTGAGGAGGCAGGGGCACGTGAGGGGCACGTGCACACACTTACACTGAACCTCGGATTTGTACTCCCTGCATGGTAAGGTTGCATGGGGGCTCAAGCACATGCACCACCCCATGCCATCCACGCATATTCCAGATTTCCTCATGGAGCGGCCAGTTGCTCATCTGTTCACCTGCCTGCTTGGCTGCCTGTGCAGGAGTTCAGTGCCTGCAGGTGTCGACCCCATGGAGTGGTACCTCACCATGTCTCGGAGCTCCATGGAGAATGCAGCTGCAGTGCCTCTCAGCACCAGGGCTTCGCGTGGCTCGCTCGCGGACCTGTCATCCAACTTTTACACAGGTGGCAGCGGCCTGCGGCGGGGGCCAGGGTCAGCTATACACAGGCGGACACCTACCACTGTGTCGCCACTGCGGGGGCCTGCGCCAGTCAAGCGCAACAAGGCTGCGCACCGCCGCAACAACACGATGGTCGACATGCTTATGGGTGTCAAGAACGGGGCGGAGCAGCAGTGGCCGCTGTTCCGAGTCTTTGGGCAAGGGGCAAAGGCGGGCGACCCGGGCAAGCTGCCGTCGGACAAGTCAACTCCCACCAAGGCACAGGAAGAGGCAGCAGCTGCTGCTTCACCTAACGGTGTAAAGCCAGGGCAGGCCGGTAGCCTAGGGCGCACGGATTCAGGGCCACACGTACTGGGGCCTGCGCCATCCATGCAGCGCCAAGCGCAACCCGCGATTGCTGGTCCCTGGCAGCTCAGCTTCATCCAGGTGTGCATCGCGGAGCAGTCTCACATGTGCTGGAAATGGTTGCTGCACTGCGCAGGGTTCTGCTTGCTGATGCTGTTGGTCACAGGACCGACTGGCCACTACACGCATTCCAAAATGGGACAACCAGATGTGGCTGCCTTGTGGTGTGTTATTGTGCGCAGTCATTCTCGTACCTGAGGCGCTCCGTACTGCGCGGCCTAGACAAGCAAGTGGTGTCACGTACGCCATTTCACGAACCCAATATCCAGCTGGTGTTTCAAGGCCCCACCAAAGGCAGCAGCGACCCAGCACGGCTCCGGCTGTCCATCCACCACCTGCAGGCGTGCGTCTCCACATGCTCCATTGTGACACTCCAGATGTTCATCAGGGCCTTGAACCAGGTAAGGCAATGTTCCCGTCTGTTGCCAAGCAGGCGGTACGGTGAAGGGCTGACCATGGGAAAGGTGTGCGGCATGCAGCAGGCTGCAGATGGTTTGCATTTGGACGAGTCTGTAATTAAACTGGTTGTATACATGTCTTACAATCAATGGTGTGTGTGTGTGTGTGTGTGTTTGGTTCAGGTGGTGGCGCAGCACAACAAGCTCAAGCCTCAGGGTCGGGTCATGCCAGCTCAGCCGCAGGCTACCAGGAGCTACCCCAACATCCAGGTTGACGTCATCGTTGGCGGATTGCACGCTCAGGTGTGAACCTGCACCCAAAACTGCATCACTTGTGTGCACCGGGAATTGATCACACAACCAGGCCTCCTGTCATCATTGCCTAGACAGCATGCTGAGGACCTCGTTCAGTTGGTGTATGACGCATGCATGGCAGTGAGCTGCTGGTGGGAGCGCAGCCATACTACATTCTGATCCTTGCCCTGACGTGTACGCTTGCCGCAGCTGATGGTGGAGGAGTCGCCCGGCATCAAACGGCCCAGCAGTGCATCAGAGGTGCTGGGCCTGACAGTTCTGAGCGCAGCAACAGTGTTCAAGCGCGCCGACCCAACCGCGTGCGTGCGGGGTATGGTGCTGGATGCCAGCGTGCAGCAGCTGGTGGTGCACGACCTCTTGGGCTGTGTCGAGCACCGGCGGGTGCTGTGCTTTGAGCCGGATGTGGTGCCAAAGGCCAATCCGCACAAGACGCCGTTTGCGGTGCCTGGCAGTATCACGCCGTACGAGCCCAACGACAGCATCTCTGTCACACTGAGCCTGCCGGTCGACACGGCAGTGCCCGTGAATGTTTGTGTGGCGCTGTGCAACCCGCGCGTCCTGTTCCTGCGCAAGTTCCTGCAGGTAAGCCGCCCTGCACAAGGCCTTTTGTTTCATGTGACTATGGAAGCCACATGGATGGAAGGGCCAGCTGCATACCCTGATGCCTGAGCTGTGCACTTGCATCGTCAGGTCATGTGCCTGCATGTGGATGACCCTGAGCGTGCATGTGCAACGACCAACAGCTGAGCCCACTTTGCTGTTGGTGTGTGCAGAATGTGCTGTATGCAGTGGGCAAGATCCGGCAGATGCCACCTGGGGTCATCACTGACCACCAAACCCCGCCTTCTAAGCCGAAGCACGACGAGCCGAGCACCAGCTCATCCTTCATCACCATTCAGGTGTGGCAGATTGGATTTTGCAGCATTCTTAGACAGGGCATGTTGTACACCGCCTTGCCAGGACCTTGTTATTGTAATGCCTTCCTGTTCCGCCGCAGCTGGGCCCAGGATGTGTGTGCTGCCGCCCCGCAGGCCACCGGGCTCCAGCTAGTGCTACCAGCAGGGTCTATCGCCAAGGCCGGCCCCATCAAGCATGCCATTTTCAACCAGGCAGTGCTGCTGCAGATAGAGCAGCTGCAGGCAGGGCTGCCAGGCAACTGGGACGTGGTGTCTCAACAGGTGAGTGTAACCTTGGGCACCCCTTCCAGGTCTTAGTTGCGTGCCCGTTGCCACCTCGCTGCTCTGTGCTGTGGTCAGGCCACATCTTGTGTGGTTTCTGAAGATTGGCTACTCGGCTGTACGCTCACTTCTGCTCGCTCGTTGCTTCGTGGGGTTTTGGTGTGCAGTTGGAGCACTGCTGCACGGAAGACATCCTCATGTTCTTCCTGCGCCGTGGATTCGAGGTGGAGGAGTGGATGATGAGTGAGCCCCACATCAGCCACCTGTTCGACACGAGCGGCGGCATCATACAGCAGCATAATGCGTCATCCCAGCTGTCGAAGCGTGGGGGGGCCACTGCGAGCGGAGACACTGGGCTGGATGCGACTCGTGTGTCCACAGCCACTTGCATGCAGGATGGAGAGTGCGGCCACCGGCCAGAACAGGCCACACACTGGCAAAAGCTGAAGACCACAGCAGATCGGGTTGTGGTCAAGCCACTGAAGCAGATGGTGGCAGACGCAAAGAAGCTGGCCATTACAACCAACCAGGCTGAGCCTGGCATGCTCTTCATGGATATGGATCTGGGCAACCGGCCAGGCAAAACCTTGCAGTTCACAGAGACCGTGCAGCGCATCAGCCTGCTGCCACCCACAGGACCTGCAGCACAGCGTGTGCAGGCAGGCGGCGCCAGTGGTAGCCAGCCCACAGCCAGCGCCAGCAGCACGGCAGCTGCGTCAGGTGCGGCGGCTGGTGCGCAGAGACGGGAGACCCCAGCCAGTGCAGACAGCACGACACAGCAGGCTGCAGCTTCCCGACAGCAGCAGCACGTGCTGGAGGTGCACAAGCACATCCATCCTGTTGTATTTTTCTCCATCAGCCATGCAACTGGCCACGCATGCACGCTGGAGGCAGGGCATGTGTCACAGGGTGCCCTGGCGCAGGTGAGTTTATGTTCAACAGCTGGTCTCCTGCCATCCACCCTGACTGGTTTATAAGTGATGCTGCTGTCATGTAGTGAATGGGTGCTGCATTGTGTGCTCGTGTACCCATGCAGCCCTCGTGTACCCATGCAGACTGGCCATGCCTGGGATGCATGGTGTTGTCCTCAGGCACGTGACATGCCAAGCTCAATGGAAGAAGCAGATGTGCTCAAGGCTCTGGGCACCTGGAGCGTCAGCAACTTGCAGCCGCTCATCCAGTTTGCAGACCTGCAGGGCTGCTTCCTGTTCAACGCTGCGTACAACCCACAAAGCATGCAGCTGCACATCACGGCAATGGGCAATGCCACCGATGACCGGCTCACACAGCAGACCAGTGTGACCCTGGGGCCCGGAAGCTATGACCACCTCATTCGCATTTGCACAGGTACGATGCAGCTATTTGTTGCTGTCATCACGAAGTTTTCTTCCTACCGCTGTGCTCCTGCCTAGGAATCTTGAGATGGCAGGACAGGGACAGACGATGCCGGCAACAGTGGCACACTTCGACACTTGGGACCTGACAAGCGTCCATGTACTACATGGGGATGTGCTTGTACAGGTAACTTTACGGAGGGCAAGAGCTCATTCGAGCCCATCCTGGAAGCTCCTAAAGAGCGCAAGTACAACACGGCCTTTGCAAGCAACCTGGCGTTTGGACCTCCACCCAACATCCAGCCCTTTTTTGCGCTCACCACCGCCTTCCCCAAGCTCCAGGTGTGTTTGCTATCGATTCAAAGAATCCGGCACTTGTGTCCAAGGCATTCAGGCTGGCTGACATTCCTGCCGCCAAATATGTCTGCGCAGGTGCTGCTTGAAACTGTATGGGTGCCTGTGCAGTATGTTTGTGCTGGTTGCCTTTTTGCATGTGCGTGCAGGGCACTGTGGTCAATGACCCAGCCTGGTGGGACACCTCCCTCCAAAGCACACCACACCGGCAGCAGAAGCCGGTGCTCCGGCTGGTGTTTACTGGCAGCAGCTTCAGTTTCCAGATGGCATGTGATGGGGCCATGTACATCGGCTTTCAGAGCCAGGAGGCAGAGTGCTGCGACATGCGCACCACGCATCAGGTGTGTCGATTGTGTACGGATACGTGCACGGCATTCTGCTGTACCTGCAGACGGCACTGCCTCCAGCCGGTAAACATGTATACTATGCTGTGTTTCACATCTGAGCTGCTGGAGCGACATCGGAGAGCAGTAATCAATTGTGCCTTGGTGTACCCGCCTCCCAGCGACCTTTCCTGCCCATGTACATGATTTGGCTGTTTGCATTCCAGGTCCTCGTGCCAGTGGCGCCCTCTGAGGAGGCTGGGGGCGGCAGCCAGGCTCAAAGCTGGTCTGGCTGGCGTAACAGGACCTCTGGCGATGGGACGCGTCCGGATGTCGGGCGCACGAGCATCCTCACGCGCTCGTCAGCTAACTCTTGGAAGGAGCGTGAGCGTGACAGCCGCAGCCGCAGTATGAGCTTTGGGCAGACGCTTGCGAATGCAGACAGGTGCGAGTTCCTTGTGGGCCCACATGCCCAGCCGCAGGATTGCATCTTTGCATGGACTACACGTGAGTCAACGCAACTTGTGTCTGCTCGGTTAAGTTGCATGCGCACTGGCGATGTTGCAGGTAGATTGAACTCGCAGCACGCACACCTTGAACTCGTTTGCTCTCTATCTTCGTTCCCCATCTGGGCAGCAGTGATGCGTCGAGTGAGGGCAGCGCCGTGTACATGGATGCGGAGGAGGCTGACGACCTGTTTGATGTGGAGAAGGATGAGCATGGCTACCCGCCTCTCATTCTCAAGCAGAGTGTGGACGGGCACGAGGTGCGCGCCATCTCACTCATCCACGCCAGCTCACACATCAAGCTAGATGAGGCGCTGCACATGCCAGACCACGGCTCCCTGCCCAACAGCAGCAACCACTGCTGCTTCAAGGTGCGTCGGCTGCTCATGCCTGCTGCTGCAATCTTGGGCCAGGCGGCCTACTCATGTGTTAGTACTGCAGCTTGAGCACCTGCAGCTGTAATTTATGCTTGCGCCTGGCAGGCACCATGTGTTTTATGCCTGCTATAGCTGTCCTAAACCCCACTTGACATCTTGTCGCCCAATTGGTTGTGTTGGCCAAAGCAAGACACCGTATTTCCTCATGGTGTGTACGCTCCTGGCGCTTGCATACCCATCATACATTTGGAGCAAGGTGCTGCCCCACATGACAATGCCTGCGCCACTGTGCCTGCACCCTGCAGCTCCTGTTCACCATGCTGGCGGATGGCACGATGGCAAACGAGGTGGACATGTGCCATGCTGTTATCCAGTGGCCCTTCCTCACGGACATGACACTGGTGTCAGCCATCGTGTCCGTCTTCCAGCCCACATGGTGCACGGGCCCAGCCCCGTTTGTCAGCACACTGCAGCTGAAGGAGAACACCTGGTTCTATTTCAACCTCGTTCTGCGGCAGTCACAGGTGCGGCAGTCACAGTCGCACGAGCTTGATGGCGACCCTTGTTGCCACTCCTCTGCTTTAACCGCATGAACTTGTCGCCTGAGCTTGCATGGCTGCCTGCGGCTGAGGTTGCCCCTGCCATGCATCTTCCCATCCTTCTTGGGCAGATCAGCTGAGAAGGCTGTTGCAGGTTGCTCTGCATCATCAATCAAGTACCTGTGTGGTGCCTGGGTGCAGTTCTTTGTGCCCATCCTGTCTGGCCACCTGGCTAAGCTTGCTGAAGACTTGAACAGGCCGGCTGCGGACCTGGTGCTGTCTTGGGAGAACCTGAAGCACATCTTCCAGCGCGCTGCAGCTGTCGAGTCAAGTGCGTGCTGCCAAGCATACAGCGTACTGCTGTACCTGAATGCATCCCGGCAGCAGCTTGTGCGGGCGAGAGCACAGGGGCCTGTGACTACACTGGGCCGCGAGAATCACAAGCTTGCGAGTCCAATCTTTGGCTGGCACCACCCTGAACCACCACCATCATGGTTGTGGCACATGCACCACGCAGGGCGGCACACGACCACTGCGTCCTCGCTGCACTTGGGCAGCCTGGGGGGACCTTCCCCATTCCACCTGGAAGAGTCGGGCCTTGCTATCAGCACATCTGTGTTCCGGCTGGGCTATTTCTATGGGGGTCATGGCTCCAATGAGCTGAAGGTGGATCTGCGCAACTCTGCAGGCTTCATACGCCACCAGGGCGCGTGCGTGACCAACTTCCTGCTGCCAATCAAGAAGCTGGCGTTTGCGTGGAAGAACGACTGCCCACGTGTGGATGAGTGCCAGCAGCTGCTCAAGTACATCATGTGCGTTTGAGCTGCACTTGTGGCACTGGTCTTGCCAATCCCCATTGAGTTTGGATTGGGATTGAGCGCAGCCAGGATCGTTCCATCAGGCGCCCAGTGCCCTTTTCGCGTTTGTTGTGGAAGGAAAGGGGGATCGGGGGCTGCTGCTGCCTGGGCTGGGTGTCTCAGATGTGTGTTGCGTGGGACTTGTTGTGATGAAGCGGGACATGGGTGCTCTTCCTGGCTGCTACATGCCGCGCAGGCTGGGGCGCACGCTTACCTTCTGGTGGCGCGTCTGCCTGCGCGCCAAGCGCAAGGCGCAGGCGCAGCGGCAGGCGGGCGGGCAGCTGCCTGCTGGATCTGCCCTGCCAAGCTCACTTGCCAAGCGCAGCAGCCATGTGCCAGATGACGAGAGCTCCAGCCGCAGGGACGGGCAGGATGCCAACAAGAAGCCACACGTGCGTCTCTTTTACCACAGCCTGTCGTGTGAGGGTCAGCGAAGAGTGAAGTCACACTGGGGCGCCCACTAGCATGCTGATATGGCTGGTACTGATGCCCCTGTTTCGCATGTGTCTGGCCAGGCACAGGCTATAGCCCGTTGACGCGAGCGAGCAACCGCACCTCTCCTTTATGTGCCTACCGCGCTCACAGGAGCAACTCCTGGACATGGCGTGGGCACGTGCACGCGAGCTGCTCCTGGAGCATGGGATACCCTTGCCTGAGGATTCCAAGGCACTGCAGCATGGTGCAACAGTGGAGCGCAAGCGTGCGCTCAGCAGCCTTAGCTTGGAGGTGGACACATGCAGCGTGCGCGCCGCTTTCTCTCACGTTGCTGTGTGGCAGGCGCTCATGAAGGACATCCAGCTCGTCATGCAGCACATGTTCCAGGGGCCTGGTATGTTCCCCATTGCCAAGCACATCGTGGGGGAGGCGGCTGCTGAGGCGATCCAGCCGGCTGCACAAGACACTGAATGGCACTTCCGCCGTGTCGTCCGGGTGCGTGCCGCACCGTACCGGTACCTTCTGCTGAGCTGTGGCCTTCCGTTGCATGCTGCCATGCAAGCCCCTGATCCATTTCGTGCCGATTCAAATCCAGTGCAGTCCTCACAAGTCACTTGCAGCTATGGTTGCTTGCTAGTGGGCCAGTTGAATGGCCGCATCCGCAGCACTACACACGTGAAGTCAAATTCCCAACTGATGGCGAGGGATGCGTGTGCTGTGGCTGCTGTGTGCAGAGGATGGACATCCAGCTCAAGGGCATGTCCATCGTACTTTGCAATGACAAGCTCAAGTCCTTTGGTGCCCCAGACGTGCTACAGGCGTGCGCCAGCCAGCTCATGCTCGTGTACACAAGCGACATGATGTGGGTGCCATCTGTTCAATCAGGCTTTTTATGAGATGTGCATGCCATAGTGTCAAATCACCCTCCTCCTGTCCCTAACACACATTGTGCTTTAGCTGCAGCTGCAGCTGCAGCTGCTCCCTGTTGCAGTCTACTGGCTCATCATACAATCCATTACTTGCATGCGTGCAGGATGTATGGCCACCAGCCGCAGCAGACGGGCGGCCTGGACGCGCTGCTTTCAGTGAACTTCCTCAACAACTCATCCAGCAGCTGGGAGGTGCTTGTGGAGCCATGGCCTGTCAGCCTGCTGCTCAGCAACCCCATCAACAAGATCTTCAAGAACAGCCGCACCACGTGAGTAGCTGCCCGTCTGTATAATGTGCTTCCAGCTTGCACTACACGAACCTGCTCCCCAGCAGTGCGTGGCCAAGGTTTGATCAGGCTGGAGCTGCCCAATGATCAGATAAGTTAGCTGCCTCTTGTGGGTCATGCTTGCTCCCTGCAGGTACATTGGGCTACAGTCTCAAGAGAACCTCAAGGTTCTGTTCCACCCTGCCTCACTGCTGACCATTGGGGACACGCTTGCCTTCATGCGTGAGCTGTCCGAGCAGCCACGTGACCAGAAGAGGCGCGCGGCGCGAACCCCTGAAGCCGAGAAGGCATTCGCTGTGGAAGAGCAGATGGGGCTGAGCACGCCCATCACAGCCCGCGTGCCGCAGCGCTACCTGATCCAGAACCAGACCGGTATGGTGCTGTGGTACTGGCGGCCTGCGCCTGATGGCAGCACTAGGCAAGTGGAGGCGCACATGCTGCTGCCCAATGGCACAAGTGAGGAGCTCAAGGTGCAGCCACTGCACAAGACATGCAAGATGGTTGGCGCCGGCGGCGTGCTGGTCACGCGCATGCGCTGCGGTGTCATCAACCTGCAGTTTGAGGGCAACTGGATGCCGCTCACAGGTGCGGCAGCACAACATGTCAAATGCCATGTTGGGTGGTGGGCCGCCCTAGTGCCCTGGCCTCCTGAATGCGTCATATCTCATATGTGGGTGCATGGTGCGTTGTGCCACCCATGGCTAGCTCCTGGATAGGGCCATTCGATGCATAGCTAAGAGGATCTGCAGATTCAGCCGGGCTTTTGTAGCACTGAGCTTTTGCTCGCACCTTTGCCTCCTGTCTGCAGACGTGTCCACGGACGTGGTAGGCAAGTACTGCTACTACCTTGACATGCCTCTGGAGGACAGGCGGGTGCCCATCATCGTGGATGTGGCTTTGATCGGCAGGACAAAGATCATCAAGCTGCACAGCGCGCTCTGGGTCCAGGTGCGGGGGGAGGTGTTTGTTGCGCACCAACCGCATAGCATGTAAGGCCCTGGCCCAACTCACGAGCTGCACAACAGCACAGGTGTGAAGCAAGGTGCTCAGCTTCGCCACGCAACATGGGAAAACTACACGACTGCATTGTGGCTGGGAGCATGGGGCTCTCGACTGCATGCACATTTGCCAAGCATTGCTTTTGGCACTGTGCGCACGGCAGTGCATGGTGCCGATGCCCTGACACATTGTTAAGCTCCTTTCTGCATTTAGAGGTAGCATGGCTTGCGGTGTGATGCCATTCGCTTGCAGAACGGCACCACCACGCGCCTGGCCTTCAAGCTCCACTTGCCATCTGCCAGCCTGGCCAAGCAGATCATCAGCAGCATGGGTGACATGGCAATGGGAGACCAGGACATCAAGCTGCGTTCCCTGAAGCCTGGAGAGGGTACGTGGCTCCTGTTGAGTGTTGAGCACACGGATGAGGTGCAGGCTGGCGCCTGCGCGGGGCTGGGTTACTTGCTGTGCGCACAGTGCCTGAACATATGCTGAGCACTGTGCTCACTGTGGAGGGGAGGGTGATGACTGCTAAGCTGAGCTGTGCTGCTGCTGCTGATGCTGCGTGCCCCTGAACTGCAGGCCGTTACCTTCCTGTTGTGGCATGCCTGGATGGTGTCCTGTACCTGGAGCCGAGGAACTGCATGGCCGCAAAGCACGACGTCATCCGCCTGTCCCCAGACGTCGCGTCCATGCCGCTGCAGCAGGGCTACATCTGCTGCCAGCCACTAGACCTGCAGGGCAAGCTGGCTACAGCCATGCACTTTTCAGTCAAGGTGAGGCATGGCACTGAGAAGCAATATTGGACTGCGACCGCCCTCTCGTCTTACACCCTGGTGTAAAGACAATCTGTGATGCATGCAAGGATGCATGCACTGTGCGTGTGACAGCTGCGAGTGGACCACCAGGTGCTTATGCTGACCTACTTTCTCTGCGCCTTGCCGCACACAGGTCAAGGTGAAAAACCGCATGGACTGGAACTTTGGCACGCACCACAATGTGGAGGTCCCTGCTGCTGGGGAGTTTGCCAAGGCACAGCGCCCGCTGGAGGCATCCATCAAGATCACGCCCACCGTCACTCTGACCAACACGCTGCCTTACCACATGGAGGTGCACTTGGGGCCAAGCATTGGGTCATCTTCACATTGCAGTCATGACTGCTCAGCTGACACCCAGCAGCATTGCAGCAGCCATTGCGTTGTGATCAGGCATGTGACCAGTGGGTGCTCAGCCAACAGCACAGCACCCATCTTGCCCTGATGCACTGGTACGCCACTGTGGTCTGTGCCTTCTGTTGGTCAGCATGCCGGGGTCTGGGTCCTGACCTCAGCCCTCAGTGCATGGCTCGAGCTGTGTGCTGTGTGTTTCAGGAGCCCTTGCTCATTGCCGTTACGGTTGCTGCGTTGTGCAGGGCTACATGATGACGATGCGTGACGGCCAGAGCCACATTTCAGCAAAGGGGGAGGATGGCACGGACAAGGTGGAGGAGCCGGGTTCACCGGCATCAACCCACACTCGCTCTGGCCGGCCCAAGCCACGGGTGAGAGCCGTAGGCATGCCTGCAGCAGCTGCGCCAACCGCCCCCACTGGTGTTGCGGTGCCGTATTGCAAACAGCTTAGGCACATGTGTGTACTGAAATAAGACGGTTCTGACGTCAATGCGTGCCCTGCTGCGCTGCCGTGGCCCCACAGGCGTCACGCGTGCAGGTGCCTGTGCTGCTGCGCGGCGCGGCTGTGCCTGATGAGGGTGGGGAAGGTGCTGAGCGTGAGGCAGAAGAGCGAGAGCATGAGTGGTGCCTGCAAGCCATCGACAGCTTCAACCGGCTTGGCGTGCTGCTTAAGAAAACGGTGCGTACTCTCTCTTTTAACGCGAGCAGACGCACGTAGCAGAACAACGGCAGGTGCATATGGGGAGCTGGGTTGTTCGCAAATCGCAATACAGCGGCTTGGGTGACACACGCCAGGCAGATGTGATGTTTGCCACTCTAGCCAAAGCCTCCGATGTGTACTGTGCTGTTGCATGGTGGTGCTGCGTGCAGATGCGTGCAGCGAGCCTCAGCACGCAGCTGCCACAGGTACCAGGGGTGGAGCTGAAGAAGCTCCTCCTGTCTGCACTGCGCATGGAGCTGCGCTGGGCCAGCAGGCGGTCGTGCAAGGACCTCGAGCTGCTGTTCAGGACAGACCTGGAGAAGGACAGCGGGGACTGGGACAAGGTGCGGGTGCTGCCTGCTGTTGCTCGTGATCTCAAGGCGGCGGATCCGTGATCGCTGGCTGGCGCGCTTGGCTGCTGCAGCTCAGTAAACTTGAGGACCATTCTGGGCCATTCTTGCAGCTTCTCTTGTATACAGCCGTCGGTTAGGGGCAGGATAATGTACACAACAGCACCCGCAACCCGTGATGGCCACCGCGGCAGGTGTCTTGGCTGGACATCCAGATGCTCATTGCGTGGGTGCTGGAGAACGTTACACCCATCCACATCAACCAGGGAGACAGCCAGAGCTTCTACATCGACCTGACCAACCACGTGTACGTGGCCCTGCGCGTGCCCGGCCTGAGCTTGCAGTCCTCGCGCCCCTTCCTCATTAACATCGTGCACTCCAGCCAGCATGCCAAGCTGGAGCTGCCCCAGTGGGCCAAGCTGCTGCACACACAAGCCCCCACTGACCACCCCAGCCGCAATGCGTGGGACGTGCTGCACACGCTGCGCACGACGCAGTTGCGTCAAGCCGCTGAGCAGGTCCTTGCAGCAGCAGCAGTCCCCAAGCGGCCCGAGAGAGCCAGTATTTTGAGCAGCCTCTTCTACCGGCGCAAGTCCATGGATATGAGCGCTAGCACACACCTGGCACTGCACAGCGCACAGAGCTGGACAAAGGCACCTGACCAACTGGTGCGCGTGAACCTTGTGGTCACCTCAGAACCAGTAGACGAGGGACCATCCACATCGGGCAAGGTGGGTGATCAGGCTACAGGATACTGCATGCCGTGCCTGCTGCATCGAGCCCGGAGGTGAGCAGCCGTCATTGGAGCTCTGTAGCATGCACTGTAGCATTTGCAGTGTGCTGCTTAGGACAGCCGGGCGGTACAGTGTTCTGTATGTTCTCATCCTGTTGACCCTTTGGCTTGCCCATGTCCTGTGCAGCTGGGTGATTCGGCAGCTGCGAGAGATGCGCGTGCAAGCTTAAAGAGCGGGCTCACGCGCATGTTGCGGCCGCATACCCGTGCATCCATGCTGACATTGTTTGAGGGGGAAGTTCAGGAGCGGTGAGTTATCTATCCTCGTTGGTCGTAGGTAGCATGTCTAGCTTGCATTGCACTGACCAGTATGACAGCGAGAAAAGCAGTATGTGATGGCAGATGGCAGGTGTGCTGGGCACAGGTACGATCACAACGTTGCACTGGCTGGAAATCCTGCGGATGCTGTGCCTTTGCATGCCGCAGCGTCAAGCTGCTCATCCATGTGAGGCCAGAGGAGGCCCTACCCAGCACATCCCTCAAGACCAGGCTGCAATCTTCTGTGCGCAAGATGGCGTCCATCAACAAGTTGATGGGCAGCAGTGACCGTCGCAGCCACGGTGCGCGCTCTGTGTACATTATGTAATGCGATCCGTGCCCTTTGCACGCAAGGATGATACAGTACTATATGGGGATTACATGGCATGGGCCTTCCAGTCGCTGATTCTGCCTGGTGCTTCCTGTCATGCTGCTCCCTCTTACAGGAGATGGCATGCAGGAGCTGCGCAGCGAGTCGGGCCGACCCGTGGATCACGCACGCTCATTCCGTGACGAGCGGGTAATCATCCTGCACATGCTACCGCTGGCAGACTCAGTGTGCGTGCGCCTGGAGCCGGTGCGGCCCGCCGGGGCCCCCTCCGTGGGGTTGCCCAAGACACTGTCCGCCAGCCTGAGCGCAGCCATGAGTACCCTTATGCGCAAGAAGCGCTCCTCTGACACGGGCGCGCCTAGGCCGGCAGGCCTGGAGATGACGCCCCGGCCCCCTCCTCGCCGGGCTACCATCAGTGCGGTTGACGAGTCTCCTGATTCTCCCAGCCGCTCGCCCCGGTCCGCAAACACGCTGACAACTGTGGCCAGCGTGGCGAGCATCCCAGGTGCCAGCACCCCAGCCAATTCCAGGCTGTTGTTCGGGGGCTCAGGTGCCCCGCTGGCCCATGCGGGCATGTCCACGGAGCTGGGCCAGCTGCCAGAGCTGCAGGTGGTCGACTCGCCAGAGCTGAACAGGCAGCAGTCAGTTGGTAGAGCACTGCAACAATCCGTGGATTGGCAGCCGGGCAGCCAGCATCTGAGCCCGTACACGCCCACACAGCACGTGCGGCGCTTCTGGGCCGACAACCCGGCATTCAGCACTGGGTCCACCCCTGCCAGCAGCCTGCATGCGGACATGTTCCCCATGCGCGTGCCCGCCGCAGAGCTGGCGCAATCCCAGACCCGCCGGCAGGGTGCTGGCACCAGGTACAGCCATCTGGAGCCCATCGTAGACGGCAGCCCCGGCGCACCAGGCTTTGGCCATGTGGCTGGGCTTGGTGACGAGGGCTCAACTGTTACTGCGGGCTTCAGCAGCCCTGGTGAGTCAAGCCACGGGCCCATGCTGGCCATGCCTGAGCTCATTGCCAGCAAGCTGGGCTCAAGCGCGGACCCCTACATGGCTGCCAGCCTGCGTGGCAGCCCCACTCCCTCAGACACAGGCACGGCGCAGACTGCCATCGTTTACTCGGGTCGCAGCCCGGGCGGCTTTGCTTTCAGTGCTGGGGATCTCAGCGATTTCGACCCCAAGCTGGTCCATGGGGAGTTTGGAGACGAGGCGGAGAGCAGGACGCCTACGGCCAAGCACGTGTCCCCAGGCAGCGCACAGTCACCGTTCGCCACCGCTCACGTCCCTCTCCCTCCCACACACTCGTCACCTGTCAGCCTCCCACCGCTGCCGCCTGCCCTGTCCACGATTGCTGAGATCACGCCAGCTCACTCAACAGAGGGTGCCCTCAGCGCTGTTGGCAGCACCCCGATGGCTGTGCAGCGCAGGCCAGCGGGGCCCAGTCAGCTGGGCCGGGTCCTTGCTCAGCAGGAGGGTGCGAGCAGGGCAGAGGATGATGGTTCCACCCAGCACGGGGGGTCCAAGGGCATGCTGCCGCTGCTGCCGCTGGTGGGTGATGCGACAAAGGAGGTGCAGCAGGTGATCAGGCGCGTGGTGGAGCCCCTACCCAACGTGCCCAGGCTGCTGATCAATGAGGGGTCACGGCTGGCGGGCGGGCTGAAGGACAGCAGCACCCAGATCGTGGGGGATGTGATCGACCATGGTGCCAAGCTGGCGGAGAACCTGGTGGACACAGGTGTGCACCTGACAAAGAATATCAAGGACAAAGGTGTGATGCTGGCAGAGACGGGCAAGGAGACGGTGGACCAGGGCGTCAAATGGATGCAGTGGGGTGTCACCAAGGTGCTGGCACACGGCGGGAGGCGGCGGCGTGGACAGGGCAAGTCGCACTGGGACGACTTTGACCATCATGGCAGCTTTGCGGCAAAGGTGGAGCTCCGGGAGACGGAAGGTGGGCTTGGATGGTGGGGCTTCATTGGGCTGATGGGCTAGCTTGCCTGCCTGCTTGCGCACCTGCCTGCCCGCTCGTTTCATTCCCGAAACTAGAAGGCTTATAAGGCTGCTTCCAGTTATCGTACCCGCATGGCGCGCATGCTCCGCTATGATGCTGCAGCTCTATGAGACTCAACTCATGAGTTTTCTATGGGATGAAGCGGTTTGTTTTGTTGAAGCCATGCCTTGTCTTTCGTCCTACCCGCAGGGGAGATGTGCCCACGCATCATGTATCTGGGCATCAGCAACTCGCGGGTGCACGATGACAATGTGTGCCATGTGTCCATCTATGCGCCGTTCTGGATCGACAACCGCACTGGCTTTGACCTCGTCTTCAGGGACTTGGACGTGCCCACCTACTTTGACCAGCTGCCCTTCCTCTGTAAGTGCTTCTGTAGCAGTAGCCGCTTGCAGGGCTGGACTACTGCACAGCGTTGGAGCATGGTGCCGTGTGCGTAGTGGGTGCGGCCATTCTGTTTGGAATGGGCACATGCTGTGGATCATCTGCACCATCATGCTGCAATAGTTGGTGTAGTTGCTGTGGTTCGTGTGATGATTGCCTGTGCCCCGCTGTTGTGTGCAGTGCACCACCCCGTGCGCGCCCCTGGGCACAAGAGGGATGCGGCATACATTGAGCGTTCATCACCCGATCGGCCCTCACCCCCGCCTGCTGCCACGGCGGATGGCAGCTCCGCGCTCAACCGCTTCCGCAAGGTCGTGGCCAAAGTGCACAACAATCTGAACCTGGTCAAGCCAGCATTGCTCAACGACCAGTCGCGCACTGCGTTCAAGTGAGTGGCTTGAGCCACTTGGTAAATATATGCACTGGTTGCCAGCTTGGGCATTGGCAGGTGCCTGAACAGCACCTGAAAGCCGGCAGGCAGTCCATGCGCCTGTGCTCCTGACCTTCCCCGATCACCACAACCGACTGTCCCGTTACCTTTGTTGGTTGCTTGCACAGGCTGAACGATGATGTGGGCAACACGGATTGGAGCGAGTCCTTCCGCATTGCCGCCACAGGCAACAAGTTTGATGTGGCGCTGAGGAGCCAAAAGGTAAGGGACTCTTCATCTGCACCCCAGCCTCGGCTCATCAAGCTGCCTCCTGGAGACTCTGCATCATTTCGCCTGCTGTTGATGCAAACCTGCTGTAAGCCAAGGATGAAATCTTGATGCTGCTGATCTACTTGACATGTGTGCCTGCTCGATTTGCCCCTAGGTGAACCTGCTGGAGGAGGCTGAGAAGAAAGCCGAGAAGGCCGCCCGGGACAAGGCTGCTGCGAAGGGTGCATCAAAGGCCGGCTGCCTGGCCAAGCCATCTACAGCATCTACCGCAGGCCAGGCCATGCAGGAGCTGGCCACTGCAGGGCCAAGCACCTCAGAAATCACAGAAGTGGAGGGTGGAGTGGGCCCCAGCACGATCCAGGCCGTGGTGGAGGAGGGCAAGCAACACAAGAAGACCCTACGTTTCGCGGGCGATGCAGCCAGCACAGCCCCCAGCTCAGAGCTGGACGCGACCCAGCACACCACGGGCGGCGGTGGTGCATTCAGCTCACCTCCGGACCATCTTTTGGTCGAGGACCGGCGGACCGAGCAGCGCGCGCACGTGGCGCAGAATCTGTCGGTCTGGGTGCAGCGAGAGTATCTCTTTGCTGTGGAGATCTGGCCTGGCCCGTCCGACTCAGTCTTCCGTCACACCAAGGTCGTCACCGTGAAGAACAAGTACATCATCATGAATGACACTGGGCTGAGCATCATGTACAAGCAGAAGGGCACGCCAGACCCGGAAAAGCCATACGGCCCCAACATGCGGTTCGCCGGCACTCTGCCGCCAAACGCACGCTCCGCACTGCACTGGGACAACCAGTTTCTACCACAGGAACTGGTCATCAGGCCTGTGGGCGACGACTGGTGCGTGCGCCCCTGCACATGCGCGCGCACAGTGATGGCTGCATCGTTTGTGCATTTAGGAGTGAGCACACCCCACCTGTGCGTGTTTCTGTACAGCCAGTTCAGAACTTGCTCGTGCACACAACGGGTGTGCACTGTGATCGTGTGCATGGATCACCGCACGTGTGCTGTTACATATCGGGTCCTATGGGCTTATCATATCACCTACATCTGGCTCTTTGGCCGCGTCTCAACCACGCGCGCTGTGGCAACTGGGGCTATGCTTTGCCGCCATGCACGCGTGCCATGTGTTCTTGCCGTGCCGCAGGCAGTGGTCAGGCGGCTTCAAGCTGCCGGAGCGTGAGGAGTATTTTGGGCTGCGCATCCGGCGGCGCTCGGGCGGCTTCACCATCATCCCTGTCAACATCACTGTGGGCGCTGCCGGCAGCGTGCTGGTCACCCTGAAGAGCGAGCGGTGGGTGGCGTGCTGGTGGAGCAGAGTTGGGGGGGCAGGGAGGGTGCAGGGGGTGGTGCACAGTCCGTGGACAGTTGAGGTGGACAGTGCTGTTTCTGGATGCACGGGGCTGATATGGGCCATGGTGCGTGGTTTGTAGCCTCACAATGTTTGTAGCCTCACAATGTTTTCCTCAGCACCTCCTGGTTCCCTCAGCACGCCCACTACAGATTGAACAGCACCCTGGACATCCGCATGCACAACCACCTGAACCACGCAACCACGGCATCTGCCTGTACAGCCTGTACTGCCTGCACTGCCCATGCGCAGCTCGGTGCCGCCATACATGATTGTCAACCGCTGCAAGGATGTGATGATCCGGCTGAAGCAGGCAGACACCACACTGGAGAGTGTGCGGCCCAGCCCTTGGGATGGGTGGGATGAAGTGCCCCCCAACAGCACGCAGCCCATGCCATTCGCATGGGACGAGCCCAACATGCAGCACGTGGTGCGCGCCGTCGCGTACTCCCGCATGCTGGATAAGGCGCTGTTGAACCAGAAGGTGTGTTTTTTGGGAAGGGAGGTCCTTTGCTATGACGGCCTGTGCTCACTGGGCCATGCGCTCAGCAACAGCACGCTGCTTATTATACCACGCAGCTTCATGCCATGGTTTACATCCTGGTGCCTGTTCTCTGCGGCTGTCGTACTGTGGCTCAAACTCAGCTGCTGAAGGTGCCTGCAGCACTCATATGATAATATCCGTGACGTGGGCAATTGCTGAGTGGCTGGCATGCGTGCGCAGGCCTACACGCTCTTGCAACAGGCATGTGAGATCCCGTTGGATGACATCATGGACGACGTCATGGTCATCTATGTGCAGCAGACAAGCAACCAGGGGCTCGCGGACGGCCGCAGCGAGCTGGGGTGCGGATTACTATTGAATTGCCTGATCTGGCCTGCATTACATGAATACCAACCCGGCTTGAATACGTACGCATGACGAGACATGCCCACAAAGCGTAGTGGGAGTTGTTTGCGTGTTGTTTGCGTCCTTGTCATACACGTATTGACTCATAATACTGGGTATGAAGGTGCTGGGCACGTGCGTACGTATGTGGTAGAACGCACTTACGCTTGCTTGCAACCGCACCACGTTGAACACCGAGTGCTGCGGTGGCATCTGTGTGTGGCATCCAACCACTGAGCAGATCCTCAACAGCATGTGCAGGGAGTCCACGCTGCTCATTCGCTTGATGCACGTACCCATTGCCCCACCCTTGCTGCCAGGCTGCTACGGGAGCACCAGCAATCGACAATGCAGCGCCAGGCCAGCCGGATCTCACGTGATGTGCCACACCGCGGCAGGGCTGAGCTGTAAGTGCAAGTCTGACATGCATTCGAGCTGCTGCCACACACCACGGCCCACCCTGTCCTGTGGCACACACCCTTGACACGCGCTAGACCATCAGGCAGGCACTTTGCTTGCACCTTCCCACCGTCCCTGCCGTCCGCCCCTGCTGCCATGCATACTGTAGGTATGCTGTGACCTCCGGGGCAACAGCCGGTGCTGGGAGCCTCGTGCCAGGCCATGCGGGCGGTGCCATGACGCTCGAGGCGCGTGAGCGGATGGATAAGATGGCGCGGCTCCTGGCTCGGGAGTGTGCCAAGCGCGTGTACGTGTCTATCTATGCTGAAGGCCCCACTCGGGTGCTCTGCTTTGCCGAAGAAAAGACGGGCATCACATCAGTTGATGACGACAGCAGCGTGCTCAA
This sequence comes from Chlamydomonas applanata, assembly GCA_001662365.1. Lineage (NCBI taxonomy): Eukaryota > Viridiplantae > Chlorophyta > Chlorophyceae > Chlamydomonadales > Chlamydomonadaceae > Chlamydomonas > Chlamydomonas applanata. Next base: position 6,153 of record BDCZ01000020.1, on the reverse strand, counting down.
CCTCATGATCAGGTGTGATATCAATGGCACACATGCTGCCGTCCTAATCCCATGTGCATATTGGCGTGCCTTCCAGAGCCCTGTGTTGACTGTGATGGGGCTGAAACCTGTGGGCGATGCCACGGAGCAGGCTGGAGTGCTGGTGCTGACAAAGCCCTTGACCGGGGCCGTCCCTGTGTTGCAACCACCCACCACTGTAGGCTGCGCCAGATCAAGAGCAAGCTGGCTGAAGTAGATGATGAGCTGGGCAAGCACCTGCAGGCTCAGGAGCACGGAGACGCAGACAAGGGCTCAGCAGCTGCACCTACACTGTTGGTCAGAGGTGGCTCTGCCTCCAACCTGCAGGCCATGTCTGCGGTCTCCCAACCCAACTTCATGCCCACACAGGGCTCCATGGGCTTCCTGCAGCACCTGCCCACACTGCGCATCCAGAGCGCGATGCTGCCTGGCAGGCCTGCAGGCCCCGGCACGCCGAGCAGGTACCAGGCCAACCGCCTGCTGTTGGACAACAGCCCTGGGGCCGCACGCAGCTTCACGAATGCTGGGGCTGCCAGGGGGGGCATGCTGCTGCCGTCCTTTGGCCATGGAGCTGGGACCCACGAAGCCAGCCTCATGGGAGCTGGTTCTGCTGAGCATGAGCCCCAGGCTGTGTTGGCGCAGGCAACAGGCACACAGAACTTGGTCGGCACGGACATGGCGTACGGTGGCGACCTCAAAGTGCGCATCGTGGCGGCGCGCAACCTGCTGCTCCCGGATCGCTCCATGCACACATATGCCAAGGTGCGTATGTTACCAAGTTTTGTAGTGTGGACACCGGGTGTTCAGCCTGTTTTGCCAGCTGTATTGCTATCAAGAGCAGTTGGCAGTGTACACAGCTGTGCCTGATCTGAGGATCTCTTTCAAGGTCAGTCCCTGCCATCCCACCAATGTTCACTCCCTGGTGTGCAGGTGATGGTGCGCACTACCCAGGCCTCTGAGCAGGCGGTCAAGCAGCAGGTGTCCATGACGCATGTGGCCACACCCACACCCAACCCCGAGTGGAACTATGAGGATGTGTTCAGGGACGTGCCGTCCACAGCCGAGCTAGTGGTGGAAGTATGGGCCATCTCATCAGGTACGTCCCGAACTACAGGCCAGCGACTCACTCGGTTCTTGACTCTGTGCAGCACCTCCTGGCACCCCCTGCATTCTGCTGCTCGTATGTACGAATGTACCCAAGGGCCCCAGCTGCAGTAGCCATAGCTTGCTGTGGCAGGGTCATGCGTGGCCCTGCATGGTGGTCATGCGTGGTCCTGCTTGATCCTGGGTAACCTGACCTTCTCCTTGCTCTTGCCATTGTGGCCACAGGTATGGGTCAGGCGGACAGGCCCCAGGGCAAAGCCCCCAAGACACCCAAGACCGGCAAGGCACGCCAGTCGACGATGGTCATGGACGAGCTGAGCGCTGGTGCAGTGTTCCTGGGCTGCCTTGAGCTGCCGCTGCGAGACACAGTGCCGTCAGCTGGCCGCATGCGCCCGCTCACGCTCCAGGACCACATCAACAGGCCACTGCTGCGCCGTGCAGGCGCTCAAGTGCGTCATGGGTGCTTGATTTGTGGTCATGCGCCACGGTGAAATGTCACCTGCCAAGTGTTGAAGTGTAGGGGGCGGTCGAGTCCAGGATGGCTGCGTGTGTGACCCATGCTCCACACCCAGCAGGCCATCATGCCTCTGTGTCACCTCAGCAGCATGGGTCTAGGTGTGATGCCCGCACAAAATGTGTAGTGTAAGTTCACACGTGTGATGCCGGTGTATGAGTTGGTAAAACCCTGCATATGCCTGTGTACCCCACTCCTTGCAGGCCGTGCGTGGCGAGCTGGAGGTGGCGGTGGAGTGGCAGTTTACACGGGAGGGGCTGCTGCAGCGTGAGGTTGAAATGCTGGAGCTGATCGTGGCCGAAAAGATGGAGCTGGCAGCTCGACTGAAGCCGGTGGCCGCGGAGCAGGCACAGGCGTGGCTGGCGAGGCCCAGTGACGGCATGCTGGAGGGCGGGCGCATGGGGCTGGACGCATTAGTCGCCGCTGGCACGCACACGTATGTGGCCACCGGCGCGGATGCCATGCATGGCGGGGGCAGCAGCTTTGCTGCTGGCAACCAGGAGCTGGAGATGGGGGCCATCCCTCGCTTGAACGCACAGCAGATCTCCGAGAGCTACTTCATCAACCTGGAGGTCCGGGTGCTGGAGGTGCGTAACCTACAGGCGCGCGCTGGCTGGCAGCAGGAGATCGTGGAAGCTCTGGGAGGCGGCCCCTCATTGGCAGCTGCTCAGCGCGTGCTGCCGGTCGTGCAGGTCACTGTATCACACCAGGAGCAGACACATGCCGTGTCAAGTGCTGAGCCGAACCTCAATCCTCGTTTCGTCAACAACCATGCGTCGTTTGAGAACCTGGCGCTGAACAGCAGGGTTACGGTCCGGGTGTGGGACCAGAAGGGCCTGCTACGGCGCACCAAGGACCTGCTGGGGGAGGCTGAGCTGGTTGTGGGCTCCATCCCTTCAGCCAGCCCCACCTATGTGTGGATCCCTATCCACAAGCGGCCCAAGAAGGCCAAGAAGCCGGCAGCCGGTGCGCAGGGGCCCAGTGCGGCAGAGACATCGCTGCTCGGTCACACCAACGCCGCCTCCGTCGTCCAGGTCTTCCTGCGGCTGCAGATCACCAAGCCGCCTGCGCGCGGCGTGAAGCTGGGCGTGACCCTGGACCTGGCTGGTGTGGGGCTGTGTGCGAAGAGCTCGGTGTATGAGCTGCTCAACTTCACCATCCAGCACATCAAGGCGTCCATGCTGCAGACGGCGCGCGATCTGCAGCTGTCCGCCATCGTCATGTCGTTCCAATTGGACAACCAGATGCTGGAGACGCTGCGGCCGGTGGTGCTCTCTCCTCTGGATGCAGTGTCAGCCACAGCATCACGGCGGTACAAGAATGAGGTCCGTTTCAACCACCAGTCACTTGTGCGGCTCATTACGAACGACAAGGACCGGCCCCTTATCACCTTCCAGGTCGTGCGCTCATTTGCAGTGGACCAAAGCAAGCAGCAGGCTGATAAGCCGGGTGTAAGCGCTGCTGCAGATGAGCCAGACCGCCCCTCTGCTGGCCAGAGCACACCTGGGGCACCAGGTGAACGGCCAAGTCTGCCGCGGGTGTCTGAGGGTGGGGCTGCAGCCAAGGGCCAGACCATCGGCGCGGCCACGATTCTATCATTCAAGAAACTGGAGATTGAGCTGGGGCCGTTGGACTTCATCACGGACCAGCACTTCCTGGAGGCCGTGTACATGTACGTCCAGACGCTGCCGACCGCCAACATCTGGCAAGACGCGCGCTGGCAGGAGGAGATGGATGTGATGCAAGGCCTGCATGCCGGCAGCACTACTGCTGCCGCCTCCACCCGCATGACCACCGCCCTGTCGACAGGTGCGCCGTCCATGGGTGCTGCCGGGGCCGTGGGCGGCGTCAAGGTGGGCCCCAATGCGGCGCTGAGCTGGCTGCTGGAAAAGGAGGACCGGGACCTGACGATGATGCGCGGTCAGAGCAGCACCTGGTTCTTTATTGAGGAGCTGTCCATCGGCATGCTGTCGGTCAATGTCACGCTCTCACTCAATTCCAACATCGACCTCAGCTCGGGCGCAGGCGAGCAGCAGCAGGCGGCGGCATCTACAGGCGCGAAGGTGTGAGGATTGCATGCCGGATTGACATGCCACAGCACCCAGCCGTTTGCTGACACCAACAGCCGTTCTGCAGCCGCCTCACTGGTCACGTTGATCATCATGGCAATGCCCCTCTCGTCTGCCGCGCAACTTATGCCCCTGTTTTTCGTACCGTACCTTTACCTTACATGTACCGCACTTGTACTGCACTTGCTTTACCGCAGCGCGACGCCAACCGCACAATCCTCAAGGGTGTGCTCACGCGGCTGTCAGGCTCCACTGGTTTCCAGCTGATCAACGTCACCAACGCACCCATCATCCTGCATGGCAAGCGCTGGAACAACCTGCTGGTCAACAAGGTGCGGGTGCTCCGCAGCGGTCATGCCTCTCGCCAGCGGCCGTGACTGGCCCAGTGGCATGGTTGCTTGACCCCTGTCCCAGGGCGGGCATAACAGGGCGCAGACAGGGGTGCTGCTGCCATGTGCACAAGCAGCATCACCGGCTTGCTGCCGTACAGGATGCTGCTAACACCCAGGCAAATACATATCATGGCTCCACCCAGATCCTACCTGCTGTCAAGCCTGCATGTGGCTGAACCTGCCCATGCCTGCACCATGGCTGTTGCATCACAGGTGGGCCTGGTCAGCCTGCTGTGGCGCCACTACTCATGGCCAGCCATGGCGGAGGCGCGCAAGATCCTGGGGGGTGCAGGGCCTGCGATCGCTGCAGTGCCAGCCAGCTTGCTGTGGGCCGGTATCTCTATTGTGGAGCTGGGCCGTGACGTGGCAACCAAGCGCGTGGGGGCGACTGCCATCGTGCCACGGCTCGGCTTTTACGGCTTCACTGCCACCGGCCAGGTAGGGATTCCATGGGAATTTTAAAGGCGGGGCCGTTGTAAGCGGTGAAGAGCTTAATGCTCAGTATTATGGCAGAAGACATGCGTTGCGTATGTAGTTCGGCAGGTCGGTGGGTGGCGGCCTGCTTTCGTTTTCGAAAACTGCCAGTTGTCCTTCAGTTTTTCATCAATGCCCCGTGTCTTCAGATCGTGGGCGTGGCGAGCCGCACGATGGGCGCGGTCATGGCGATGCTGCCAATCCAAAGGGAGGGCTGGCTGAGCGACAACGACGCGCTGCGGCGCTACACACGGCGGCCCACCACGATCGTGGACGCGCTGTACCTCTCGCAGAAGGATTTCGTCATGGGCTTCATGGCGGCGCTGGCAGGTGCGGTGGTTTGCTGCTCACAGCTACTGCTGCATTGCAGCTGGAACGCCACTGCTCATCCCTCTTGCAGTTTGCTGGATGCTGCAGCTGGGTATGAGCTCGTAGCTCATATCATACCTTACCAGCGGACGCATGGTAGCAGCTGAATACACCCACCAGCAAAGCTACGGAGTTATAGGGAGTTATAGGCTGAATGGACTCTACTTGGCCTGATCCAGACCCCTCCTCACATACTGCACTTGCCTCCCCGAGCCTACATGCAGGCCCGGTGCTGGACCCGTTTGAAGGCATCCGCTCCATGCCTCCTGGCTACCTGGGCGGCCTGGGCTTTTTCATGGGACTGGCCAAGGGAGTGCTTGGCCTGGGCGTGCGTCCAGCCGCCGGTGTGATTGAATCCTTCAGCAAGGTGCTGCAGGGCATCGGGCTCATGTGCCTGGGCAAGCGGGGCATCCAGGGTAAGCTGCTGCGCCGCGTGCAGGCGCCGGGCACTCCGATGCAGAACAACCTGGGTGGGGCGGGCGGTGTGAGCAGCGCGGCAGAGGCGCTGGCTGCCAGCCGCGCACAGATCGTTGCCGCATGGCAGGCGTCCCTGGAGCACATCGCACCTGCTCTGGCCGAGGACACTGTGCTGGATGTTGTGGCAGCGCGCCCCTCGCGCGTCGTGCTGCTCAGCAACCGGCACATGGCGTACCTGTACGCGCGCAGGCACCACCACAGCGACAGCGACGGCCAGGTGTGTGTGTCTGGGGGGTTCCCAGAGGGGATAGAGCGGGCAGCGCGCAGGCTGTATGTATGTTGTTGCTGGTGATTGCCCTCACTGCCCCGCACAAAGGAGTCGGAGCTGTGTTTTAGCCTCTCCACTTGCATCGCATCCAATGGTGCTCGACTGCTCACACATGCTGGCTTGCCGTCAGCCCCGTGCATGCATATCTAAAGGCAAGCGTGCGACTGTGGGTGCCGCCCAGGACGCCACCACCACCTTCACGTACAAGCTCAAGTGGTTCATCCCCAATGAGCTGGTGGACAACATCCGTGGTGTGGAGCGCACGTACCGCATCAGCATCGAGTTCCGCAAGCTCGTGCAGGTGCGACACTCTGGCGTCCGGGAATGGTTTCTATGGTAGAGTTCGGGAGCTGCGGGGGTGTCCACTGTGGAGGAGCATGCTTGTGTGGGTTTGGGGGCGTGCTGCTGTATGTCCACAAGGTCTGGCTGGGGCTGGGGCGGGGCCGGGCCCGGGGCGGGGGCGGGGGC
>BDCZ01000019.1:249099-296528 GCA_001662365.1 Chlamydomonas applanata | reverse complement strand
AGGCCCGCTGCATCTCAAGAAAGCCTGTGCTCCAAATCTGACTGCCATACATGCCAGCAGACAAAGCAAACGATCTAAATAACCACAGCATTGCATGCGGTCTGTCGGCCACACCGTGATCCTCCGCCATCTCGTGCACACGTCTCACAGCCGCCATTAGCGGGCCTGCCGCATGTTCCGCAGCTGAATTCATGCTCCCATTTCTCTGGAAGTAAACACCCAGGTATTTAAACTCATCCACCTGTCTGTTCCAATGGTACTCCTTGTGCTGGTGTAACTGTGAGCGTGCCATCAGGCCCATCATCTTTTCTACTCGTCTGAACAACCTCTTGGGAATCCACCCACTCAGACATGGTCAAACCCCTGATTACACGTGAGATTTGGATGCTGAGCGTCTAGACATGGTATGTTTGAACAAGTTTGCAAGCGGTTGAGCGCTATAGAGTGTAGCAGGCCCACACGCACACGTGCGCGTAACCAGGGGGTCCAGTACAAATGCATCAGTTGGCTGAATGGCGCGACTGCTCTGATGAGGAAAGCCCTGCATAACAGCATGCTCAGAGGCTTCATTGCTGGTGATTTGTTATGTTATGTTACACAAAGCCTTCAGCCAGTCACGGGCTGCTCAGCATGCACGCTCTGTTGCGTGCTCAATTCTAAGCTAATCCATGCATCGCAACTCAGCTGCTCCATGATGAGCACATGGAGGACCTCATGCAAGCATGCCTACAGACGAGCCTGCCGGTGATTTGAAACAGTCCAAGAGCATCTGACACAGCCAGCCCTACCAATGCTTGGGCCCCTGCGAAGTAAATGTGCACTGATCAATTGAATCGAGGATACCAATTCACACATTTGCGTGCCGAACCTGCTCATCCTTCACGCCCATCGCCAGTCCAATCACCACACCCTTAACGCCACAATCCGCTTCCCATACACCCAACCCATCCAAAACACACGCCGCAGACCGATCCCACCCATTCAATCATACAACGCAAACCAGTCCCACCCACATCAAACCACCCCTGCGAAACCCCTGCAACTCCTCCAACTGTTATAGAGCTGAGGAGCAACATTACTGGCTGTGAGCCGGGCGCTTGCATTGCGGATGTTCAGAATACCAAAGGGCCAAAGAAGATCAACCCGCCCGCAACTGAATCCCGACCACCGTGGGCCGAAGCTGCTTGAAGGGAGCGGCGCCTGTTTTCACTTTTTCTTCGCACCGCCCACGCCGCCCAGCTTGCCCTTCTTGGCTGCTGGCCCCGCCCCCGCCTTGGCAGCAGGCGCGTCCTTGCGCTTGGCCGCTGCCGGCTGCACATGCATCAGCAGCAGCAGGAAAGGGACAGCAAGGAAACCATCATGATGCGGTGTACGGTACGAGTAGCAGTTGTTGTAATGCATGTACACTACCACATGCCAAAACCGTGTGGCCTGTAAGCAATTGATCTACAGGAAGATCAGGGAATCGCAGCACCCCTAATGGGAAACGCTGTAACAAGTCAAGTCATGCATGTTGTGGTGAAACTACGTGAAGCATCAGCAACACGGAGTACACGGCAGCTGCCCCAGCGCAGGTCTCTCAGTCTCTCAGTGGGTGGCCATCCACGGCATCCGCACCTTTGGTGCCGCAGGCTTAGCAACCCCGGGAGCAGGCTTGAAGAAGTTCTCGATACGGCCTTGTGCAGCCTTCCCTTTGGCGGCCTTGATGCGGCCCGCGGCCGCGCGCACTCGTGCCTCGTTGAATCCCTTGTCATTGCATAGCCATGACACCAGGCCCTCCTCATCGGGGTCTGACCACTTGAGGGGAGGGAGGGACTGTGGGCAGAGCGAAGGTATAGAACGACAAGAATGGTATAGAACGATGGGATAGAGTGAAGGGGCCAGAGTTGGTAGGGGGTCCACATGGCTGCACGTGCATGCCAGCAGGAACAGCAACCAGGGCCAGAGGCTCACCACCTACCCTTCAAGGCAACATGCCTACACACCCCATTTCTGTCTCTTCTGTTGTTTGTTCTTCTGCCCCTGTTCCTCCTGCGTCTCCTTTCCCCTTTTTTGCAGGCTAGGCCGGTTTTCCTTAGCCGCGTTCGCTGTTCCAGTGTGCGTCGCGCCTCAGCCTGTGTAACCATAACCATAACCGGCAGGGGCAGCCCCACCTGGATGGCCAAACTCCCTGGACGGGGTACCGGGCCCACCCCTGAGCAGCCACGCACCTCAGGTGGTGTGACCTCTGGTGCCGTGAAGAAGTCACGCGCCTCCTTGTACGGCCACTCATCAGGTATTTGGTACTTTGAAGAGTCCAGGGCCTTCAGTAGCTCCTCCATATTGCCGTGCTTCTGCGTACAAGCAGCCGTTGCAAGGAGGCGTTGGTCACTTGGTCTTCCGTGCAGTGCATCGGATGGAATGTCATGCATGGAAGGGCTTTTGGTAACTGCCGATGCGCATGCGGATATTCTTGGTCGTGGCACACAGGCCAGGTCAGGATTTGAAAGAGGGATATAGGTGTTGTGTGTTGGTTTATTTTTATCATAAGTGTTGTGGCCAGCATCCCATGCCCTGACCTGGATGAGCTGCAGCACTGTTCCTACTTATGTACATCTACTTGTGTACATGTGTGACGCACTGATCGACAATTGTAGTAGTTGCACAGTACTACTAATGCTCTGACCTGGATGAGCTGCAGCGCGCGCACAGGCCCAATGCCGCGGATGGTGCCCGCATAGTCGCAGCCGCACAGGATGCAAAAGTCGATGAACTGCGCCTGAGTCAGCCCAAGCCCCTGCAGCGCCTTGTCCAAATCAAACTCAGTGGGCGTCTGGTTTGCAGACTGCGGGGCATGGTGGGCAAGCAGGGTGGAGTTGAGCTGTTGGGTGGGTGGGGTTGGTGGGTGGCCCTGTCACTCTATCCCCCCAAGTGAAAACCTCCCGTGGGCGATTGAGTGGTTGGGTTTGGGTGGGTGGGAGGCAGGCGGGAGAGGGGTCTGAGCCCTCAACCCTGTTCATCCTGGCCCCAGCCTCCGAACCCTGAAGGCCTGGACATTACACTCAACTGTGTCCTGAACAGCCTGCTGAAGCACACCCTGCGCAAGTAGCCCTTGTGTTGCATCCTGGCAAGCAAACCCTCTACAGTCAAGCATATCTGGAACCCAGCACTGCTCAAGCACAGGCGGGGGGGGGGGTCGCACCTGGCTTGCCATGAGGTGGCGGATGAGGCGGGGCGTGCCAAACGTGAGCGCGTCCATGTCCTCCGTCGCCACACCAAACACCAGCCCCGCCTGCGGGTGCAACATGTTATGGAGATGAATTGATAGCACAGCATTGGTTAGCTCGTTAGCTAGCTGGTTAGCTGGTTGGTGATTGGTTAGGCAATTTTCATCATGTTTTCCCTGCTGCCCTGTCCCCTCCGGCTCGCTCCATGTAACAACACATGCAGCGTTGTCATAGATAGAATGTGCCGCTCCCTGGGCCGCACCTTGGCCAGGGCTGCACACTGAGCCTCCGCCTCACTCGCAGCATCCACCACCGGCACGCCCATCAGCCGCAGCAGTCGCTTGCACTCCTCGTTGTGCTCCTTGGTCACCTGCCCGGGTAATACATGGCGAAGTGCGCATGGTCTCGTGGCGCATGGCATGGTCAGATGTGTCTGCATGGCTGCCTGTATGTGCATGGTTGCATGCGCTTGCATGGCTGCATGGTCACAGGGAGGGTGCACTCCTTGTCATGCCAAGGGACCGTCGGCAGGGCAGTGTATGACGCCAGACGTATGGCAGGCGCATCAGTTGTGCGGTCGCAAAGGGACCCGGTTGCAGCACGCGGTAGTGGGTGCTGGTCTGGGCACAGGGCTGCCACTCCCTTTCCCTATAATGATGCTATTCATGCGTGCACGCACGCACACCTTGATCGTGCGCTTGCTGTACTTTTCAATCTCCTCCTGGTTGCCCGCCTCCTGCGCTGCCTTGAGCGCCTCATGCGCGTCATCACGCCTGCAGAGCGTGAGAATGGCAGAGCAGGTGTGACCGGGTGAGACCACGGCGGCACACAGGTGTGACCATTGTTTTGAACGTTAGTGTGACCACGTGTAATATCAGCCAGCGGCGGCGGCAGCATCCCTATGCACCCATTGAGAGTCACAGGCACCTGGGATAGCAGACTAGCTGCCAGCCAAGTGGCACAGCATGCTGAAGGGATGCACTATGCAGGCTGCTGCCAGACGTCGGCACAGCAGCCGCGCCACCGCAAGGAGGAACCAGCAGCAGCACCACCCGTCCAGCACCATCCATCACTGGAACACGCACCCTTCACCCAAATCCTGAGCCCTCGGCCCTCAGCCCCTACCCCTACCCCAGAACCCTGCACCCTGCTGAAAAGTGAGGAGAAATGAACTGTGAGTCCATGCCCTGCCGGCGCACCGCTCCAGACGCTGGTCCAGCTGCTTGCGCTTGAGCTCAGGGGGCTTGCCATCAAACACAAACACAGGGCGGATGCCGGCCTCGAGCATGCGGGCGGTGCGGTAGAACATGCCCTGTGGGCAGAGACGAAAGGTATAATAACAATAATAACACGGGATTTCACAAAAAAAATTCATCTGCTTCATCTGCTTCATCTGCTTGCCGGAGCCCGAAAGGTATGCTTCTGGGAATTGAAGAGGACAGGATGAGAGGATGGGATGAGAGCGGCATGGAATGGTTGCCTGAGAAAACATCCTAGGGAATACGGGCTGTTCAGGATTAAGCCTCGCCTGGCACAATTATAGGAAGATCAGGGAATCGCAGCACCCCTAATGGGAAATGCTGTAACAACTCAAGTCAAGTCAGGATTAAAAGGGGTTTGGGTTGGAGGTCACAGGGTCGATGGCTGCGTCTTGCAAAACCAACACGTGGCATCCTTTGCATTCATGGGGCAGGCATTGGTGAAGCCAGCAGCAGGCAAACACTGCAGGTGAGCACTGAGCAGGCCAATGTGGCAGCTTGAACCGTGGACATAGAAATGATGTCAGCTTTGCACCAGCTCTCAGAGTTAATAGAGTACCCCAGGTCCACAGCACACCCCAGCATGCCAAGGCCTACCTGTATGTGACTGGTGATGTTGCCTGCCTCATCAGTCAGCAGCTGGTCGCCTTGGCGGCCCACCTGGGCCACACCAGAGCGCCAGATGAGGAATGCTTGTTGTCAGAAATGGACCCCAAAGAACCGCAAGATTGCAGCACGAGATTGCAGATCTCAAAAAAAGATGATATGTGAGCCCTGGCCTCGGCAGGGTTGCAGCTGAACGGTGTGCACGCCTTCTGTGTGGCGTGACAACGCGCAGGCCCTGCCCAGCTGGCCATATGCAATGCATGGGCCCATGTGGGCACACACTGCTGTATCGGACCATGAGTAGCGCTGATCTACCTCATGGTTGACCATCTGGGTGGTGCACAGCATGCTCAGCATGCAGCTCTGTCTTGCATGCAGCGTCTTCTCAGCAGACTGCTGAACAGGCCATTCTTCCTTTTCACTCACCACCACCATGAACTGGTAGATGTGCATGGAGGCATCCACGGCGATCTTCCGCCCGAAGTAGCTCTCAAACTTCTGCTCCTTCATGCATTCTGGTGCCTGCACATGCATGCAATGTGTGCAGCCCGGCATGTCTGCATGCACAGCAGGACATTGGCATGCTTCTGCAAAGCTGTGGATTGGCACACCCTCCCCATGCCTTGATCCTGCTTGTCCTGGGACTTGGCATCTGGCTTTAATTAGGGGCACGGAACGCAGTGCCTGTTTGATCGGCTGGGTTTAGCCTCCAGCGGCATCTGTATTATTGATGCTGCATGTTGCACGCGCCTGGTCTGCAAGCAGCTTGGTTAGCCCTTGAATTCCCATCTCAGTTCAAATCGACAGCCCGCTCAAACGCTTTATATCCTTCTATACACACGCTACCAAGCTATCTGCAGGAAGAACGCTGTTGAAATGTAAAACACCACGCGGGCGAGGTCTGAGGGTTTTGGTTAGGGCATGCCTCGGACTCCCAGCTTTGCAGTCTTCCATGGAGCAGCACGCACGCAATTCCTGACCTGGAGCATACTCGCACCCTGTGTCCCTGGCAATTTGCCTCTTCAGTCATGAGATCGGAACGTGCACATCTGGGTTCCACTGCAACATATGCATACAAAGGTCACCATCTGTTGCCACTTGTCAGGTGCAGCCATTGGTGCAGTGTGCCCATGCATGCAGGCCACGCGTCGCTGCACCGCTGATGTCATCAGCATGCACAGCACGCATGGGGAATAATGGTCGAGACGACACCGTCATGGAACCCCGCACGCGCGCGTGGGTGACTCACACCAGCCCGTGACGCGAGCGGATGCGGCCATATCAGCCTGCAGCCTCACAAACGAACAACAGCTAACCAGTCAACTTCAGCAAACGCAACTACATCCGCCTAAGACAAGACAAGGTGTGCACTGTGCAGCCTCAGACTGCCACAGCATCTACCATACCTGCACTAGCGTCCCTGAGAGCAGCCATCACCAAACACCTTTGCCTTACAGAGCCGCTCGTACGCGTGCGCTGTCCCCTTGCAACCAACTGAGCCATGCAGGCCGTTCGCTTGCATCTGGCACGCACGCCGCTCAGCGCTCTGCTCGCACCCAGCAAAACAACCTTCCTGAAAGCAGGAGCCATGGCAACTGCCGCTGACGCACCCATGTGCCAGGTGAGATCTCCAACTCTGTGGGCTGGCCCAAAGCTCTTCCTCCTGAACCAGCAGCATGGCTGCTCTGGCATTGGGCAGTGATGTGGACACTGCGCAAGTGCGTGGGCCTGGGCATGGTGTAGGCCCGGTGGGGAGAAGAAGCTGGGGGCAGTGGTAAGAAGAAGCCCCTACCCCCTTGTTGTTGGGGCAAGTCATGGCGTCTGGCCCTTGTGGTGTTGGATGAAATCAGAGTTGAGCCCTTGTGGTAACACCTCCCCACCCCGGAGGCCTAGACGCAGCTTCCCTGCAGCAAGGCACCCGCTGTAGGGCTGTACCCTGCATGTTGCCATCTAACCTGGGCGCCCGCATGATCATTTGACTCGTCACCCCATGTCTGCTACACTTGGGCCTGTGCCTGGTACACTTGGGCCTGTACGGGTGCCCCTGGTGCTGCATTGATTCAGTCACCTGGCGTCCCTACGGCCTCACTCTCATGGCCCCTGGCTGTGCGCACTGCAGCCTATTGACAAGCTTGTGAAGGAGGACCACGATAAGGTGCGTGCTTGCTTGGGATCTACAGGCTGGTGGCTGTGCTGCTTTACAGGGGGCGCTGCGTTTGCACCACTGTGCTTTTGCACCACCATTATGGAAACAAACCAATGTGGAGGGCCTTGATTTGGCGTCTTGCTTGCTGGTCAGCCTTCATGCTTGGCTCTTGCTGTCCTGCTGGGCTTGTTGAGTGGATTGGACCACACTACTGCTGACCTAGACTGCACTGAATGAGATCTGCATGTGACCGGCCGCCCACGGCAGGGCACAGCCCTGCACCAGTTGCAGTCATGCGGTCGCCAGGGCCTGCGTACATCACACTGGGCTGTACATCACACTGGGAAATGCAAAAGATACTGCTGCTGCATCATTGCTGTGTAGGTCCGCTACCTGTTTGCCGAGTACCGCAAGGCGCCTACCAATGAGGTCAAGCAGCAGCTGGTGAGCAGTACAGTCGCACGTATATGAAGGCAGGCTGCAGCAGGGCAGACTGACAGGTTGGGAGAGTTTAAAACAGCCACGAACAGAGGTGCAGACAGTTGCAAGTGCCCCTTTGCTTTGTGGTGCCGCTGTGACCACCATGACTTGTGTGTGTGGACAGTACAGCTGTGTTGTTGATAAAATTGTATTACAACTGTGTTGGCCGCATGAATTGCAAACGCGTGTTGATGAAATGTCACGCATAACCCTCTCCCGTTTTGCCGGCTTGGCTGTGCGCGCGCAGGCCTACCAGATCGTGCGCGAGCTGTCCATGCACAGCTCCAAGGAGGAGGAGGTGCTGTACCCTGCGATCTGGTGAGACAGCGTGATGTTCAGCGTGATGTTTGTTGGGTCTATCAGTTGGCTGGTTGGTTGAAGTTGGGGGCTTTGTTGGTCCGTTATTTGTTGGGTCTGGTTCAAGTTGGTCGGTCGGTTGGTCAGCGATCGAGTTAGTCTTGGGAAATGACTGGGTCTACAAGTGCAACCAACCAACCGACCGGCTGGTTCAGGCTGTCAGCGCTTGGTGAGCAGGGGGAGTGGCAGTGCATCTCCAGGTGATACACACCATGCCTTGTTGAGGCCCTTGCGGTGTGCGCGGTCGCGGGTAAGGGGGCTGACAGCCTAATAATAACACCACGGCGTGTCACAGATGTGTCTGCATGCCAAAGCCTGACAGTCGTTATCTAATCACTGGCAGCCTGTTCATAAATTTCTCAGAACCCTGCGTGTGCACGCGCAAGGCCCGTCTTCTCCCTCAATTGTTGTCCTGCCCGTGTTCAACCCGGCCCGCAGCAACGCGTTTGGCACTGAGCTGCGTGACCACTTGCTCAAGGAGCACACAGGGCTGAAGGAGGGGTTGGCCAAGGTGGGGGCTGGGTGGGCGTACGCACCTTGTCACACCTTGTTCTCGTGCCATGATTGATTCATGCCATGAGCAGTCTGAGCAGCAGTATCAATGCACATTTCATGACACCTCCCTCCCTTTGTGAGAGGGAAGCAAAGCTGTAGTCATAACGGATTGTAACGAGTGACAGTCTGTTGTACAGCCTACATATGGCTGCCATGCTACTTACTGCGACAGAGCAATTGTGTGCATGCGCATGTGCTGCCGTGTTATGATCATGTTACTATGTGCTGCCGCCTTTTTCCCACTGCCTGCCATCATGGCCCATTGCATCCATCAAGCTGCTGCCCTTTCCTGTCATCACGGCAGTAGTGCTGATCACACTACAGTATATCAACTGCTCCAATAACGGTCGCTGTGTCATTATTATTATCATTAATACTGGTCGCCTCAACCACGCACCACCTCAGGTCTCCAGCACCACCATCGACAAGAACCCAGCACAATACGACGAATGGGTGTTTGGCGTGCAGGTGAGGCAGACCACATGGGTTACCACTTTTTATTAGTGTGGCTGTACTGCGGTGTATTGCCATGCATGTACAGCCGTTCAGTGGTTCAGCTGCTGGTTGGCACAGGTGCCTCACATGCTCTGGGAGCAGAGCAGGCATATCATGGGTCTGCTCATGACCTGTGGGCATGGTTATCAGCTGTTAAGGAGCAGTGTTGATGAGTACTGCGTAAAGCTTGATGTTTGCATGATGCCAGTTGTGCTGCTTAAACACATGTTGCGGCTTGCCCCGCTACCCTGCACGCTGCAGGCTCTATTTGAGCACCACATCAAGGATGAGGAGGAGAATGAGCTGGCCAAGCTGCTCAAGGTAAGGAAATGCGCACCGTGTTCTTATGACAAGCCCTGTGACAAGTAGGGGTATGTTCTTGATTCACGTGTGCTCATATCTGCTGGCATATGGTACCAGTTGACCGTGATTGTGTTCTAGCATGCGCTGCGTGGTCGACACGCAGTTGCTCGGCCCATCAATACTGCAATGACTGTTGCCTTATCTGGCACCAGGTCTGCTGCCGACAAGCTACCTTTGTAAACGTCCTGTGCAGCACCCGGGCGTGGATGGCATGGCCCTGGGCAAGGCATTTGAGAAGGCAGCGGCGCATGCGGTCACACGCCCTCACGTCATGGCACCTGACAAGTGGGTACATGCATTGGGTGCAACTGCCCTGTCACATGGGTTGTGTACTGATGTTGTGTTGGCCTTACATTGATACATGCGTCACATGTATAGCCTGCATGGCGTATGGGATATGTACCTCAGTGTTGAGCCCATGTTTGACCAACTTTGACTGGCTCCTTGCGCTCGCTGCACAGGCCTGTCACTGGCAACATCATCACCAACCGCATGACGGCACCTCTGGATGCTGCTGCTGATGCCATCCGCTTCGCTGGCAACACACCTTCTGTCAACCCGCCTCAGTAAAGAGCTGTGTACACCGAAGTATTTACCATAGCACAGCATTACGAGCAAGAATGTTGTGAGCATTATGACTTAAGCACAGCAGCAATGTTGAGATAGTTGTGCAGCATGATTGAAGACAAGTGGCCCAGGTTGGACATGTTTGTTGGTGACGAAATGTAAGCTCGATACGTTTTAACTATTCTACATTCATCAGCTTCATGCGGAAACAGTTTGCTGATGGTGGACTTTAGGTATCGTCAATATCCTCGTGTATTCGATCATCTGCACAATGCAGTCAACAAATGACAATTAGCGAAGATGGAACGAAAAGGAGCGGTAAGGTTTGGCATAGGGTTTCGACCCAGATCAGACTAAAAAAATAAGTTGTACATTCAAACGCTGCCCGAATTGTGCGCGGATCGTGTTTATCGCTGTGACCTTTCGAAGGTCGCGACGATGGAATTTGAACATGCATATCTGGGTCTGATTACAACACACACAGGCTGTTGTCACGATCCACCGATCGACGCAACCATATGTGCAGCATGGCTGCGCATGCGAGCCACACAGTGGACCGCTGTCGTCATCAGCATGCACAGCACGCATGGGAGTGCATACCGCCACCACGGACACCTCAATACAGGCGTGCCCTGACTCAGGCTGTGACACCAATACTGCCAGTACTGCCAGTGTAGTCAGCAAAGCCACTCGTACCATGTCGGGACATTGCTTGATACCAAACAATAACGACAATTACAACAATATGCATCGAGGCATCAACGACCTGAATCACTAGGTGAGTGCCGCAGCCATGGCCCTCCTCACCATCTGCACGCCTGTGCTGGTGCTCCCAAGTGCATCCTCCACCAAACCGTTTGCATGCTCGCGCTCTCCTCCCGTTGCAACTGAGTGATGCGGCCCTTTGCTTGCATCTGGCACGCACCCCGCTCAGCGCTCTGCTCGCACCCAGCAAAACCTCAGGAGCCATGGCCACTGCCACTGACGCACCCATGTGCCAGGTGAGACCACCAACTCTGTGGGCTGCCCTGTAAGTTCCTCCTCCTGAACCTCGCACCAGCAGCATGGGTAGTATGGCCCGCCTGGCACTGGGCAGTGCTGTTGAAACCAATTCATCAAACGTGACCGTGACTGGGGGCACAATCTGCAAGAGTAGCACTGGGGTGGCTCACCAGCAGAGCAGGGCTCCATTGTTTCTAGGCTCCTGGCATATCCTGACACTTGTATCTACGTCCCCTGTCTGTGCCCGCTGTAGTCGATGCAGTCGATTGACAAGCTGGTCAAGGAGGATCACGACAAGGCGCGTGTGCCTGTTTATCGTTTGGCTGCCGAGGGGTTGGCGGGGGGCTGGGCTGGGTGTGGAATGGCCAATGGCTCCACTGCCTCGAAGGGTGCCAGGGGGCCAAGGTACGTGTGCCCAGTGTGGCCCTGCCATCGGGGGGACGGGGAAGAGAGGGGGGGGAGCTCTGTGATGCTTACTGATGGATTCTGCTTTTGCATCTGTGACCCACCGCCGTGCACAATTCGAGCGGCAACGCTTGCTTCTGCAACCTCACGGACAAAATGGCAGGGCCGTAATGCTGCCCGCATTGTCATTCCACTGTGCCCGCAGGAGCGTTAATTATTTGTTGAGTACCACAGGGCGCCCACCCATGAGGTCAAGCAGCAGCTGGTGCGCACTGGGAGCATCAGGAGAGGGGACTAAGAAATCTACGTGACGCAAGAGATCAAGGTCATGGAGAGTAGGGCAGGCTTCAGCATGCTTTTACTGCTGCTCACGCACTGTTTTGGGCATTGTTGTAACCACCGCTGAGCTACTATCCAGCCTCCTTGTAGTCGGTTTAATCGCGTGTAGCAGTGGGCAATGCTTGGGTCCCGCAGGCGTACCAACTCATCCGTGAAATGTCCATCCACAGCTGCAAGGAGGAGGAAGTGTTATACCCTGCGCTCACGTGCGTGAGGTGGTGCTTGCTTTGTTGACGGTTCAGGTGGCTGGTTGGTTGGTTAGTTGGTTGGCTGGTTGGCTGGTTGGTTGGTTATGGGGGTTGGTTTGGTGTCCCTCCAGTGTTGCTCTGCATAAGCCCTTACAGCTTGCAAGTGTTCGTGGGTGCAGACAAGCAGACAGAGTTGGTCTTGCAGCACGCTGCATTGCACTTCTTCAGAACCCCCCTTGGTGTTCTGTGCATTCAATCGCGCTTCACGGCCCGCGCACTCAACCTGCCTCGCAGCAACGCGTTTGGCACTGAGCTGCGTGACCACCTGCTCAAGGAGCACACGGGCCTGAAGGAGGGGCTGGCAAAGGTGGGGTAGGGCAGTGGGGAGGCATGCACTGTGTACTTGTTCCATCAGCATGTCTGCTTAGCTTAAGCAGGGTGATGTGCACGGAAGCTCCCTGTTGAAATATGCGCGGCCAAATGTTGATTTTCTGTCTGTGAGGCACATGTCAGGTGGCAGTTGTACTGCCTCAAGTGTTTTAGGATGATATGCCACGCATCAAGCGCACAGTAACCCATTGCCTAGCCCACATCATACAGCACAGCCCACCACAAGCATCTGCTGTATGTTATTGCTGCTCATGCTCCGGACCGCTCCACTCAATGGTTGTTGCTCGAGGGTCTTCCCACTCAGATCTCCAGCACCACTATCTATAAGAACCCGGCACTGTACGACCAGTGGATGCGCGGCTTGCAGGCGAGCGCGAGTGCACACACACTGCCGTGTGTACTGCTGTACATATACCGCCGTGTGCACTGCCGTGTGTACCGCTGTACATGTACTGCCATGTGTACTGCGGTTCGTACTGCTGTGCATGTACAGCTGCGCACGTGGATGGTTGCGCTGCCAGGGCCCTGCTAAAACATGGCCTGAGGGGTTTCTTCACCCAAGACTACAGTGCCTTTCAAGTTTCGACACTGCAGGCTCTGTTTGAACACCACATCAAGGATGAGGAGGAGAATGTGCTGCCCAAGCTGCTCAAAGTGGTTGCCACAGTCTGATTCACATGCGGGCGTTGCTGGACGCCGCGCAAGTAGCAAGGAAGCTTGACTTGTTCCTGTGTCTGCATGGCTGCCTGCCTGACACTGATCTGGGCTTTGATCGAACCTGGAGGGCGTTCCCCGCCCAGCTGGCCCAGCAGGGATTCCGTACCCGAGGATCGCTTACCATTTGTCTGTTATTTGACCCATGTGCATGCAGCACCCGGGCGTGGATGGCATGGCCCTGGGCAAGGCATTTGAGCAGGCAGCGGCACATGCGGTCACACGCCCTCACGTCATGGCACCTGACAAGTGGGTGCATGCCTTGATGTCATTGCCGGATGGCCTTTCAAAAGCTGCTCATGCCTCAACAGGCCTCACAGCTCCGGCACAATGTGGCTATGTATGCTTTGTCCATGCCCATTCCCAGTTTAGACATGTGCAGCTGGGCTGTCGTAGGATGTATAAGGGAGGCACATGCGGTACATCGTGAGTGATGTTGACTGCTTTTGACTGTGTTTGACCGTGTTTGACTGCCGCCATGCGTGCCTCCCACAGGCCCCTCACCGGCAACTTCATTACCAACCGCTTGGCTTCCTCCCTGGACGCTGCCGCTGACTTTGCTCGCTTTGCTGGCAACACGCCAACAGTCAACCCGCCACAGTAAATTGAAGAGTTTCTACTGATCTGGGCATCTGGTGTCCTTGCTCTGGTGGCAACCCCGTGGGCAATTCACTAGCAGCTTTGGCAAGCTGAGCGGCTGTTGGCCAGGAGAGACTTTGACAAGCTGTTGGCCAGCTTCAATCAGTTAAGAAAATTGAGCCTGAATGGCAACCAGTGAGCATATAGCCCTTGCTGCTTTCCTGTCTGCCACAGGCACACTTGCATCTTGTGTAACACCGGTGCTGGTCAACACAAACAGCAGCCGCTGTGCACGTCACCCATGATCTGTCAGGGGCAGCTTGCCGAAGGCATGCATGTATGTTGTAAATCGACCTCCGTGTTCAGACAGCTTGCAGGTGTTGCAGGAGGGGTTGGCACGGCTGTCCTCCCTCCCTGTGTGTGCGCTGATGTATAAGTGCCATCACGCATAGGCAAGGGCCTCACTCTCCAGGTGGGGACTTGTACTGCTGCACGCTGGCAATGTGTGACACTGTGCGCATAAAGTGTGGTAATCTGCGAGTGGGGGCTCACATCACAGCACTTCACTGCACAGGCCATGGCACCGGCACCCAAGTCAGTAGCCTTGGCAAAGCTGAAGGAGGAGGTGGAGCAGGTTGAGAACTGCACTCTACTGTGTTACCTGTCTGTTCTGCTGGCTGATGCAGCCATGTCTGCTGCTCAAATCAAAACGAGGGTGCCACCACCTGCACTTTCCTTCTGTGATGTCGCTCACATCATTTGTGCATGCCCGTACTCATACTGCTGATGAGCTCCTATACCTGGGCTGGGCAAGTCATCGCCAGGGGGAGGGTGGGGCTGGTGGCCTGGAGGGGCGGGGGCTTGCTGTTGTTGGCGCTGTGGGCGGCAATACCACCAGGCACCTCATGATGTCATGGCCGTGTCGGCTGCTTCCACCCTCAACGCCATGCCCAGCTAATGGGGCCCTGCCTTTGTGGTGCCCTGCTGACGGCACCGGTGCTCTAGGTGTAACCTGTAATGGGCCAGCCGCGCATGGGCGTCTGCCTCTGTGCTCGGCCTGCCCTGCTCAGGTGCATGGCCTAGTGGTACTTCCATGATATTGAGCTGCGTGCTGCTGCACCCAGGTGGTAGAGCTCGTGGCACAGTTCAAGGCCACGCAAGACCTTGGGCAGCGGCAGCAGCTGTGCTGGCGGTTGGTGCAGCTGTGCTGTGTGCATCTGTACAAGGTGCACGAGAGCCTGTACCCTGGTGAGGCCAGCAATGGCTGTAGGAGGGTCCCAGGTGGAATGATGCCATGTGCCCATGCACCATGTGGGCGGGCGGGGCACATGCCATACATGCGGAAGGAGTGGGCAGAGGGCAGGCATGGATTGGGGTCGGGGCTGGAGTGCGGCAGCACAAGCATCAAGCAGTCATTGAAGCATCTAGCACTTCCCTTCGCGTGCCACCATCACTGTCGTACGATCATCGTAATTGCACAAGTACATGCCCTGCCTCTTGTCTGTGTACCGCTTTGTCCTTGTTACTCACCATGCATGTACGTCGATGAAGCTGTGAAACGCCGTGTTATTATCATGTACGTCCGCCCAGTGCTTGAGCGTGCCCTTGGCCAAGCACGTGTGGAGCCCCTGCTTCAGGGCCACCGCGCCGCACTGCAAAAGGCAAGTCAGACCAGGCTGTACACGAGCCATCCTTAGCGCGTACAGTCCGCGCGTCAGACTAGTCAGACCACGCCGCGATCAGCATTAGTTGGGCCCGGCTGTGTGCTGGGGACACAGGGATATGTGGGCTTTTTCCACAGCAGGTGCACAAGATGTGTGTTGTTGGGAACCTGCCGCTGGGGTGGGGAGGGAGAGGGCCGGGGCCCATGCTGTGCGCTAGCTCCATGTATACCACCGTGCGGTGTACTGGTGTGCACGGCAAACAATGTACTGCTGTACTGCACACGTTGTACCGCCCGTACAGCTCCAGGTGGTGGATGAGCTGAGCTGGCACGAGCTGGCAGAAGACCCTGGGCATCACACATGCCTCACGGTTGACGCAGTTGATGCCTTCCTCGCCCATGTGACGGCTGAGAATGATGCCATGCGGGCTGCTGGGGTGGAGACCATGGGCGGCAGTGCATTGGCCAAGATAGACCATGCTTGGACTGTTGCCGCGTACCACGCCCCCACACGGCGAGTCCCTTGTTGCCCACAGAGCACCCCTCCCACTGGCTTGCCTGTGCTGTGTATTTGGTGTCTGTACTGTGCGGTGCATGTGGGAAGGCCGTTGCATGGTGCTCTGCCGTGATGGTCGGTGTCCCCTGCTGAAGCAGAGAGGCTTACCAGTCACGCGGTTGAAGTGGCGGCTGCACACCCCACCCACGTGCCACTCACCCACCTGCATCTTCTTTCAGTTCCTTCCCATAGTACCTGCCACTTGGCAGGCTTGGCATGGCTCCCTCGGCATGACTTGACTTGGCATGGCGTCCACCTTCACCTCGAGCGAGCCGCAGACTAATCCATCAGTGAGCTGCAGACTAATCCATCAGTGTGCATGCCATGCGGTTGTGGGCGCAGGCCGCATCCAGACAGCCCGCTGCGGCCACATGCTGCAGTGGTGGCGGCACACCTAGCCGAGGCCCCACTGGACCGTGCAGCCGACCACTTCCGTGCCACCGTCATCGTGCCCCACAACGCGGTAGGATGCCCTGCTCGCTGCTTGCGTTCTGTCACTGTTGTTCACTGCCTGTGCTCCTTCACGGTTGCTTGTGTATTGCTGAGCTGCTGCGGCTGGGCTTGCGCATGTGTCATGAATGGCTCGGGGCTGATGCACGTATGCAGACCAGGGAACAGAACGTGGTCGATGCTTGTGGGGATGGGCTTTTTCAGGTGCACACGACCCTCCTCAGTTGCTTTGGCCCTGCCTCAGCAGCCCTGTGCGTGCCTCATGTCATTGGCCCTGACCCTGTCTTGTCATCTGGCCCTGTTTCCTGCCCAAACAGCCCAACCCATACTATTTCAACCCCACGCACCAGGAGATGGAGTCTCGACGCGCCAAGCTGGGCGTCCGGCACCAACATAATCACCAGCAATCCATGCACCGTGCGGCTCGCATGCGCACCACATCAGAGCAGCTGGAGGAGACCCTCGCGTTTGCCACCCCCAATGGCCCTGCTGCTGCTGCCGGGGCAGCCACAGGCGCAGCCAGAGCCGCTGGCGCTGGTGCTGGCGCTGGCGCTGTTGCTGCTGCTTCGCGGAAGCGGCGTGGTGCCACGCCCCACGCACGAGGCCAGAAGGGAGGCAAGGACGAAGACAGCGATGACGAGGGCAGCAGGGCTGGCAAGGCTTCAAGCCAGGAGGAGGAGGACTCAGGCAGCAATGAGAGTGAGAGGTCAGGGGAGGGGGAGCAGGGTTCTGAGGAGGACGGTGAGGAGGAGGGGGAGGGGGAGGGGTCAGGTGCTGATGCAGCTGTGGATGTGGCGGGGCTGTATGCACAGGGGGTGGTGGCTGGGGAACGGGCGTGGCGCAAGCAGGGCGGTGCCATGGGGCGGGCTGCAGAGGCGGCGGCTGCGCCAGCAGGAGACATGGACATGGATGGCTGCTGATAGGGTGTACTGCAGAAGAGCTAGCGGCGGCTGGGGTGTGTGAAGGACACTGCATTTTATGGCATTTTCCGGCACACCCTAAACAATTATGGCGCAACGTGACGAGTGAGATGTGCGTTGACATATGACCAGGCATTGGCAATCATGTGAAGCCACACCAGTGGCTGGGGTTGCGCGAAAACATTGAACCTTACCAATAAACTGATGGGTTGGATGCTGAGTTGGATGTGCGTTCAAAGCCGAACATGACCAGACCCCGGCAGCCACATTTGGCGGTCTGGTGCGACTGCAATACCAGTGTAAGGACAAGCCTCTGGACAAGCCTGGCAAAACAAAACCCTTCAAAGCTGTTCCACATCACGGTGCCATACCAAACTTGGGGCAGCCTCTGTCACCAATCGCTCTGCACCACTGCTTTCTCTACCACAGCTCACCACACTCGTGAACCCACAGATATTGCTCAGTATTGCAGCATACCTTGCTTGGAGTGCATTGCTGTTCCTTCCCATTTGAAGATACACTGGAATGCAGCATCACCAGAATACAGCACCATCATAAACCAGTCTTCCACTGATCGCTCAACACCACTCCTGTGTTGCATGCATGTAAAGACCAGCAGTGGCATGCGCCCCGCAGCGCCCTCCTACATGCCTACAGCTGATTTGCAAGCTTGTGCGCCCACGGCAGTATCCAGTGATCATTGCGTTACCTTCATTGCTTCCCTTTCCGCTGTCGAATGCACCTTGCATCCGGCATGAAGACGCTGGCACCATCAAAGTGTGGGAAGCTCCTTGAAGGGCAGTCCCGCTGCCTACATAGCCACACACCCAGGTGCCGCATCGGCTCACAGCACGCGCAGCAGCACGCCCTCAGAGTATAATGTGCGGCACGCCCCACTACATGCAAAAGCAGTACGCCTTCACAGCGTGTGCAGCGTCCGCAGGCTGTACGTGTATCCCAAAAAGGATGCAGCGTCCATGATGAACGCGCGGACGAGAGTGGGTGCCATGCCTCGCGTGAACGCACGCAGGCCCCCCTCCCGGACCACCTCACGCCCGTAGTCCAGCCACGTGCGGCCACCATCCTGTGTCCGGGTCACAGCTTGCATGCGCGACTTGATGACCTACGAGGGGGCAGCAGGCGCAGGCAAGGCGGTGCACAGGGGTCAGGATGACTGCTGAATCACACACGTTTGTGTGACACCTCACGTCCTAGTGGCTCAACCCTTGGAGGGCAGGTGCAGACGGGCAGCCCGCCTAGCACGGTGTGCACCCTGCACACCACGGACCGTGCACGTGCGCTGTGGAGCAACACGCTGCGCCAGCTGCCGGCCTTTGCTGCTGCGAGCATGCCGCTTCAAAGCATGCCCAACGCATGCAGCCTGCTGCCTGTGCACCACACATTGCATGCCACGCACATCTAGGTAGTAGATGCTCGTCCATGCACAGCACCCAGCCGTGCCACCTGCGACAATAAGTGTGAGCGGCCTGGCATCTTCGGGGTGCACACATGGCCCCTCCATGGCATCACACAAGCTGTGGTACACTCCGAAGTACACGCCATAGCTGGGGATGTCACGCAGCACGGTCACGGTGAATCCGCGGTACAGCCCAGGGATACCCTCGCTGCGGCGGTACAGCGGCAGTACACCGGCAGTACAGTGTCACTGATCGTGATGGCCAGAGGGCGAGGATCAGAGTGGGGAAGAGTGGGCACCTGTGCGCCGTGGTGTGGTACAGCATGGCCAAGCGGCAGTGCGTGCACACAGCAGCTGCTTCAAAGTGGTACTGCACTCTATGCATGGCACATCTTCGACCGTGCTGCTGGCGCACACCACCCAGCATGCAGGCAGCCCAGAATGCAGCTGCTAGGCCTGAGCTTGGATCAACCAAGGATCAATGCACTAAACCAGGCACCCGCTGCACCTCCCAAAGGAATCATGAGCGGGCCTACCTGGCTGTGATTCGCCGCAGCATCTGCAGTGGCCCGATGTAGCCCGGCTGCCCATGCGATACTGTCTGCAGCTGCAGACGCAGCTTGACTAGCTCAACTGGGCTCCATGCAAACACCTGTCCGAAGCCAGCTACACAGCCCGCTACAAAGCCATGCCACGGTTTTGGGATCACGCGCTCGCTGGTGCTGGTTTCTGTGCTGTCATAGCCGTTGCTGCAACTGCTGCTACTGCTGCGGTCGGCGCCGCTGCTACTGCTTTCCATGCGCTGGAGAAGGCGCATGGTGCTACCATAGATGTTAAATATGATTGCGTTCTGAAGGGAGGAGAAGGCCAGGGGCATGGCCATACCCTTGAAAGGAGCCAGCAGCCCCTCTGCGCAGCAGCACATGGAATATTCCATATCGTGATTGTGTGATAGGTTGCATCTTCAGTGGTTAGGTCATGTTGGTAGGATGTCGGATCACAGGTGGGCCAAGCAGCTACTGTTTGCACATGAGGTACCTGGGCACATGCGCCCATTTGGCAGGCCACATGCAGTGTGGGCAGATGCGGCACGTGCAGACCTCGCGTGCCTTGGCTGCAGTGAGCCTGATTGGTACACTACCACATGCCAAAACCGTGTGGCCTGGAAGCAATTGATCCACAGGAAGATCAGGGAATCGCAGCACCCCTAATGGGAAACGCTGTAGCAAGTCAAGTTGCATCTTCACACCAGTGACCCATTGCGTTCATCCATGTTCTGGTTCCGCCCCTGCTTGTGCATGTCCTAATAGTCCTCACCGGGTGCAGGTGTACATCTGCGCCCCCATGTATGCAACGCGCAAGCTTTGCGGCATGCTGGATGCACCATGTGTCTCACCCGCGCGGACCATGTGCCGTAGCGATGCCAGCACGCCTGGCTGACACGCCACCGAAGATGTGCTCGCCGCCGCTGACTGCTGTAGCCGCACACGCACGATGTCCAGCGGCTGTGTGGTGGATATCGCAAGCGCACCTGCGACTGCCCCTGCATGGGCGCGAGCATGACAAATGGTACATGAGTGCAGAATCATGCAACTGCATGCATGTAGGCATGCGCAGATCCCAGGACAACCCGACATAATGGTTCCGAGCATTCCAAGCTCGTTGCAGGCAGCGCTGATATCGCAACAGATGACGACATGCCTGCGAGGAAATCCTTCTGTGATGCATCAAGATTCAGTCTACTTTTCTGTGACTCTGATGACTGCTGCCTGATGATAGTTTCGCTTGTCATGGCTGACATGTCGGTGCAAACCTCTCCAACATATAGTTATGATCAGCCCATCAGTGTGAACGTATCTAGCAGTTTGTAAGGTTGCCGCATATATCCTCTGCATCCAGGGCATGCGTATCTCATTGATATCTCTCATGGAAAGTCCATTCAACTACGTCAACCACGACGCAGCACTGTTTCAACGTATGACAATGGGTATGCACGACTTGCAGCGCCTCCTGCTGCAGCAGAGCACTTCCGGGTGTGCAGCAGGAGCAGAGGCGGTACAGATCCCCGATGCAGCAAAGCCAGCCGCAGCTGGCGACTTCATCTCTGTGCTGCTGGCACTTGCGCCCAGAATAGGAGTGTCGGTTGGTGATGGATGCTCCACAGCTGCCGACGCTTATGGAACCATCGCAGCCAAGGCCAAGGCAGCTGTTTTGCGAGCGGCTGAATGCGAGAATGCGGCGCTGGCCGTAGAGCTGGTGACGGCAGGCGCAGCGTGCCTGAACACCTTTGTCCAGCACAATCTCACAGGGTGAGCCCATGCGCATGCATGTTGCATGGCTGCATGCTGCCATCACACAGCTCATGCTGTGCCACCTGCACACCAGCACGCGCCTTGGCTTACCATGGTGTGTGGTGCTGGTCAGATCCTTGCTCTCCTCACCCGGTTGCCCTGCAGGCCATTCACGGAGGGGCTGCCATCCCCTATCCAGCTGCTTGCACCCCACTTGGCGGATGCACCTGCTGCTCAGCCCAACACCAGCTCCTCATCCCCAGCTGACTCAGCTACCTGCGAGCCAGCTGCCAGGGACACGAGCAGCCGCAAAAGCACCGGCACTAGCACCAGTGGGGACGCCCCTGGCATGGGCAATGACCTGGCCCACCCGCACGAGCGGTGGGCAGCACGGCAGCTGTCATGTGATGGGGAGGACCTGGAGCTGCGTGCCAGCCATGTGCAGTACCTGCTGCTGGCAGAGCTGCTCCTGGTCGAGCCGCTGCTGCTGCCTGCGGCTGCAGCTGCGACCAGTATCAGTACTAGTACCAGTACCAGCAGCAGCGAGGACAAGGCCCTTGGAGCGCGCAGGGGGGCGTCCGCCCGTGCGCTGGATACCCCCCTGGCCTCCAAGCTCTTTGCACTCGCGCCCTCCTGGGCGTGGTGGGCGCTGCGCAGCACCGCGCTGAGGCAGCATGTCCTTGCAGGCCGAGCCGCCTCATTGCTCGAGCGCACCAATCAGCTATCCCAACACCTGCTGTCCTGGGCCGCGGCTGCCGCTGCCGGGGCACAAGACGGTGCAGCAGCTGCGGCAGCCATCGCCTCAGGGGTACCTGTCCCACAGGCAGCTGTAGAGCTGCTTTCAGGATCCCCCTCCCTCCTGGCCTGCTTGTACATGGAGGCGGGGCTAGCACAATACGCATATGGGTATGTGGAGACGGCTGCTCGACTGCTGGGGGAGGCCAGTCGCTCGCTGGGCCTGGACGTGACCCTGACGGGTGCGCTGGGCAAGCGAACGGTCCACCAGATCGACGCCAAGGCGCAGCTGGTCATCCGCGCCACGCGCAGCAGGCAGGCCAACGCGTTTGACCAGGATGTGGAGGTGTCACAACTGGGGGTGGGCTTGGGCACGGACCCTGCGGCAGTAGCCAGCCAACCTGCGCCAGGGGCTAAAGAAACAGAAGGGATGGTGGACGACTCAGACGTGCTGGTGGTGCCCAAGCTGGTGGACGAGGGGGGGGCGGTGCTTGAGTCGAGGTACTCTGGGGCGGAGCAGGCGCTGCTGCTGTGCCTGGCCACCCATGTGCAGCGTGGCACAGCTCAGGATGAGCTGCAGGCGTGGGAGATGGCCCCATACGTGGAGGCGGTGCTGGGCCAAACACGCAGCCAACCCATGCTGCAGGCTGCTGCACGGCTGCTCAAGGTAAGGCATGAAAAGACGCGCAGCCGCACGCGGGAGCGCGCCCTTCTGAACATGGAGCTGCTCGCAGACGCCCTCGCCGCACGGCCCCCACCCCCACCCCCAGCCGGCGACAGCGCAGCCACCATCAACGGCACAGCTCCCGCCAACACGGACACGGAGGCCCTGCAGCAGCAGTCCTCTGCGCTGTCCCGCCTGCCATATGCATACTGCACGTGGATGCCGCTGCACAGCCGGCTGCGGAAAGAGCTTGCAGAGCAGTACCTGGCACTGGGCTTTGTGGGTGAGTGGTAGCCGGCGGCGCTTGCAGCTGCGCCTTAGAGCGTTCAGCTGCGCAGAGGGCTTTTAATTACAACTACTGGACTTGTCTCTGGTACTGCCACACCAGCCGCCCCGCTTCCATGTTGTACATACTGCGCGGTCTGTGCATTGCCGTGGTGCGATGCAGCATGCATGTTGTGCTATGCTATTCCTGCCGCTGACACTGCACATCCCTTGATCAGTTCACGGCGCATGGTTTGGTGCTGTTGTTCACGCTCTGCAACCGGATGCGCCATGTGTCGTGGCTGTACCTTCCGTACTGCAGGCGCCGCGCTGAAGCAGTACGAGGCGCTCGAAGCGTGGGATGCACTTATCCTGTGCTACCGGCTGCTTGAGAAGAAGCATGCTGCTGAGGAGGTGGTCCAGCGGCGTCTCAAGGTGGGGGTGCAGACGAGTTGCGACCCAGAATTGGCTATTGTAATCGTTGCGCAGAACGCCCTGAGGGTGGAAGCGGTTAAAGAGACCGTCTGCCTAAAGGGGGGGGGGGTATTTGGAGCGGGGTATTCCATGGTATCCCATACAGCAGTTCACGGTGTGTATGTTGATGCTCATCATGACCCCTGCTAGTACCCGCCAGCTCCACGCCTTCCCTGTGCACGCCTCCCCTGAGCTTTGGGGGCCTGGCTGACCTACTCGCGCCCTCCCTGTGCCGCGCAGGTGACGCCTGATGACCCGCAGCTGTGGTGCGCACTGGGTGACTTGCACATGGAGGACAAGTACTACCATGAGGCGTGGGCGCGCTCCGGCCGCCGCAACGCGCGCGCCAAGCGATCGCTTGCCCGCACGTACGTCCGCAACCTGTGTACGCGTTTGAGCACTTTGAGGGGATCAGGCAGGGTTTAAACCCTACACCCTGCACACGAAACCTCATACCGCGCTGTTACATGCCCTGTACCCCCAAGCCCAGGCAACCGCCAGCTCTGAACACTGCACCCTACAGCCTCAAGCCCTTCCCCAACCCCAGAATCCGTGCGCCTGGGTTCCCCACCCTGCAGGGCGCTGCGCCGTAAGGAGTACGCCGCCGCCGCGGACCACTACGACGAAGCCCTGGCCATCAACCCGCTCAACCCCGATTCATGGTTCGCGCTCGGGTACGCGTGCCTTAAGCTGACCGGGCAGCAGCAGCGTGCGTTGCGTGCGCTCACGCGCGTCACTCAGCAGCAGCCAGACCACGCAGAGGCTTGGAACAACGTGGCTGCTCTGTGGCTTGAGCTGCGCCGCCCCGACCGCGCGTACTCCGCACTTAACGAGTGCATCAGGTGGGAATGGGTTATATATATATATATATATATATATATACACGTATGTAACGAGGTACCCCAGTGTGGCCTGGCGGTGTGCGGGGATGGGAGTTGAGCGTTGTGTGGATTTGGACGTATGTGTGAGGACTTGTGTGTGTGTGTGTGTGACCTTGAGGCGACAGGTGGGTACACCCAGGTGAGCGGGAGTGGTCGTGGACCAGACCAGTGCTCTGTGCACTGTGATATGTGTAGCTGCTCATGTCGCTCAGGGGCTGAAGGGTAGATGCTGCTCGCAGGGTTTAAGGGTAGATGCTGCTCACAGTATGTGACAGGAGACGGTGGCCACTGGCATCCTGTCAGCTCAAGACAGGCAACCTAAACAGCAGGCGATCCTTAGAAGTCTGACGCGCAGACACACCCACTCAGGGCCCGTCTTCGCTGGTACAATACTTATGCCCGCATTTGGCCCGCAGGCACAAGCGCGACAGCTGGCAGGTGTGGGAGAACTACGCGCAGTGCGCGCTGCAGGCCAAGCAGTGGGCGGGAGCCGCACGCGGGCTCAAGCAAGTGCTCACCCTCACGACAGGCACGCGCCTGCCCATCGAGACTGCACGGGGTCTGGTGGAGCAGTTGGAGCATTGGGCCTCTGGGGCAGCAGCAAGTGAGCCTGAGCCAGCCCAGGATACCTCAGCTGACCAGGCAGGAAGGTCCCAGGGGCTGGAGGTGGAGGGTGACATGGAGGAGGAGGATGTGGATGGGGGCCTGGGGGCACTGGTGCTGGAGCTGCCTGGCCTGTCGCTGGGCAGCAGTAGGGCAGGGGCAGGCGGGGATGAAGCAGCAGAGGGGGAGGAGGAGGAGGTGCAGCAGGGCAAGTCCAAGTTCACGCAAGACCTGGAGGCGGCAGATGAACGGAGCAAGGAGACGTTACGGTGCGTGTGCGTGTGGCGGGGCGGGTGTCTGTGGGCAGCCCCACGGTACAGTGGGTCGCAAGCTCATGCGTGGTGGATTGTGGCTGCTGTGCTTGCACACTGAGCTGCGCGATGAACACGTTTTGTGCGCTCTGTGCATGACGGTATCTTGGCCACCACGGGACATTGGGTGGTGGCGCACAGCCTGGTGCAGGCATCTGCATCCACTGGGTGTAGGCCGCTCTCTCATGTTGCTGCTTACCACCTTGGATCAGTCAGATGACGTCTTGACATGCCACATGCGTTCGCCGCTGCTGCCGGCCGCAGGGCCTCCATGCGCGCGCTGCTGAAGGAGGGTGTCAACGCGCCCGCGTGCTGCCCTGAGATGTGGGGCCTGCTGGGCCGTGTGTATGCGCTGGATGGGGAGGTTGAGTCAGCCAAGGAGGCGCTGCTGAAGCAGGTGTGCGCGCGGCCTGCAACTGTAATGTCATAAACTCATAATGAATCTGACCGCACCTGCAGCCACCCAAACCTTCATAAATCTTTTTGGCCCGTGGTGAAGCTGTCGGTTTAAACAGCGCCTAAGTGCTTGATTGGAAAAGACCTTGAACCCCACCGCTGCCTGCTGCGCACCCGTCAGCACGTAGCTCGCATTACCTACTCACAGTATGGGTTGCTCGGCTGTGCCAATCATGCTCTGAACCATCAGCAAAGGCACATGGGGCGAAGGCGACACAACCGAGTACACCGGAGTCTTCACATGCCCCGGTTGCTTGTTCCGTGTGTGGCCGGCAGGTGCGGGCTCTGACAGGCACATCCTACAAGTCTGATGAGGCCAAGTTCACCGAGATGGCTGCCGCGTCAGCTGCACTTGCCAAGGCGTACATCAAGCTGTACGCGTCACACACTGGCAGTGCAGCTACTGCCACGGGCGGTATTGCGGCTGCCGCCGCCAGCACGCCAGAGGCTGCAGACGAAGCGGCCTCAACTATGGGGGCGGGTGCGTTTGCAGGGGTGAGCAAGGCCAAGCTACAGGCAGGCATTCGGGAGCTCGCGGCAGCACGCATGCACCTGCGCGGCGTGCTAAAGCAGTGTGAGGCGTCATTCCAGGAGCACACCTCATGGCTTGAGCTGAGCGAACTGCTGAAGGAGGTCACCGCGCTAGAGGACGGTGCAGTGGCCGCCAGCAAAGCCATGGCCGAGTGAGCTCATTGCGCGTGAGCTCATCGCTCGCGAGCAAGCTTGCTCACTGAGCTCCTAAAATGATGGTTGGGTGGCACGTTGGGTGTTTTCAATTGATGGTCACACTGGGCAGCACACATGGTTATGCATGCCGTCGTGAGTCCATAGCTCGGATGCGTCTGGTGTCCTTCATGCTTTGCGTGGGCCGTCTGGTCAGCAAGGGGCACGGCTAGGCATGGCAGGCAGGTGGCTCAAAGAGGCAGCCACAGCTGTAAGCCATCTGGGGCAATGGCAGTTGGATTCACTGCGACAATGACTGAGACTGCAGAGTATAACACAGGACCAAGTTGGTGTCTTTATGTGGATGGAACATTTCGCAGGCAAATGTACAACTGCGACCTGTTGACTTGCGACTTACAACCCATAACCACCTGCGAGCATGCCTGTGATCACCCTCTGCATACTGTATGCCGGATCACACCACCTCCTCCCTCCCCTCACCTTCCCAACACAAACACAAAACATCGTGCAGCAAAGGCCCACGACAGATGCACTGGGGCCGAGCATACAGCGCCATAGAAAATGCTGCTGTTGGTGCGCAGTGCTGCCCACTGGCATGGGCAGACGTACTGCACCAGCTGACTGAGTTGATTCGCTGACTGACATGCGCTCGACCAGGAGGCCTGAGCTGACTGGTTGACTGACTGGCTGGCTGGCTGACTGACTACAAAAGCTTGGTGTTGTTCTTAGCAAACATGGCATTAGTCACATTCATCACCACTTTGGCCACCTCGACGTCCTCCTCCGTCACATCACCCTTCCCTGCGCCCAGCAAGGTGTGAGCATAGCACCACTGGGCATTCCTCTTACCACCACATGGAAGAATCCAGCATGCTCCCAGGTCGTGCAGGGCTGACATAGCGTGATTGGATCTAGGCCAGCGCCACACAGTCAGGCAGCGGCTGTACTGGGTGTAATGCGGTGTGCGCCGAGCGCCTTTACAGGACGCGGCATGCACCCAAAACTGTGTGTGTGGTGTGCGGGGCAGAACTGCGGGGCACTGAATGCTTGCCGCGGTGCTTATTCTGCATACCTGAACCGAACAGCCAGGAGCTGCCGAAGTAGTGCTGAATCTGTAGCTGCTCTACGTAGCCCATGATCTTGTGTGGACGCACGTCTGCGAGCAGGCAGGAGACGCATGTGATGCCGCATGTGCTTGCCACAACATGGGCAGAGACAGCTCATGCAAGGTTTGGTCAACTCCCCTCTTTGAAGCTTGGCAGTTAATGTAAATGCACTCGGCAGGAAATCTGCAATCTGCTCATCCCCCGAACTCGTGCAATTACCTCGGCTCACGGTGTAAAGCTCTTCTCTAAAATACACAACTATGGAGAAACAAATTACAAACGCAAACTGCGAAAAAAGACCTTTCGTCAGCGTCCAACACACGACACAGATCTGTGCAAGCGTGCATGCACTCACGGCCAGCTGAATCCATTTGTTTGGGTTGCCGACCGGTCCACGTGGCTGTGCGCCTGCTAGAACGGCAGACACAACTTCAGATGGCCTGGCTGAAGCTGATACTTCCACCACAACTTGCTGTTTCCCAGTTGACATCCTTGCTACGGCGTGAAACGGCGATCGTGGCCAAGAAACTGTGTGTAGAAAAGAGTTGGCTGTGTGACGCTGAAATGAACAGCTGCCTGCAGGCCACGTGGCTGTTGCTGCACTCATATAGGGGCACCGCCATGATGTAGCGCCTCAGCCGTGGCAACAGGTGCACCAGTCATCTTCAAATTGCACGATGGCCAGCCAGTTCTTAAAGGACCTGCTCAGCAGGCAAGAGGCGCATTTAGAGCGCCTCATCACGCACCTACTTCCCGTCAAGGTGGGGTCAGCTGGGGTTTGGTGTGGTCCATTTAGTTTTAGATCAGTTGTGGACAATGTCTGAGCGTCCGAGTGCAGACCATGTATCATGTCGGGTTACCTAGAGGCCATTCATGTGCGTTGCACGGAGTTGCATGGATGCCTGGCCCTCCATGGCACGCGTGTGCATTAACCCAGCACCATGCGCCTTGCACCTGCCTCGTGGCACGTGGGTGCTTAGAAAGGAGAGGACAACTATGGGCTGGCGTGGGAGTTCTGTGTTGGCAACCTGAACCCAAAGTTCCAATCCTACCAGGATGTGCACCCAAAGGACGTGTCAAGGTTGTATCACGGGTGAGGTTCCCCAGGCTACCAGGATGTGACCTCGGGACGTGTCTGTGCTCGTGCCTGTGCCTGCGCCATAACAGGCATGGGGGCGTGTCTGCCTGCCTGTTGGCGAATGTATAACGTGTGCTTAATGCGCATGCACTGCAGAACGCCAGCATGCTACATGCGTTGCCATGCAAGCGCTGCAACCTCGCTATGACCTGCAGGCTGGAAGCCCGCATGGAGCAGCACTCCCAAGTGTCCAAGGCGCTGCGCCTGCGCCAGCTGCGCACGCGCCTGTTCGCCCTGGGCCTTGAGGGATCCAAGGCAGACATGGATGCAGCCATGCTGCAGCTCCTCTTCACCCTTGCCAACCGGCCTCTGAGTAGTCAGCTGCCTGATGTGTCAGCAGCACTCTCAGGGGCGCGCGTTTTACCGCTGTGCACGCCGCATGCGCAGCGCACCCAACGAGCACCCGAGGGCAGCAGTAGCGGTGAGGAGGACGAGGACGAGGGCGAGGATGACAAGAAGTGGGACAGCTCCTCTGACCTGTCAGACTGGGGTGAGGAGGAGGAGGGCGAGGGTGAGGGGCCAGCCGCAGGGGCTGCAGCGGGTGCAGAGCAGGTACAGGCAACTGCTGCCCCACCAAAGGCAGAGGGGCTGTCATCTTGGCCTACGGCCAGCATGCCAGAGGCTGTAGGGGCCCTCGTACTGCACACGGGCACCAGCGCCAGCTCCAGCAGCCGTATGTTCCACGCTCTGCCGCTCATCTCCCCACAGGCCACGCCAGCCCGCTCTGACCTCCTGCCTAGCCTGTACGGGGCTCGCCTCGGGCTGCTTGCGTGCATGGTCGCGCCACCACCTGAAAAGTGCCTTACAGATGCCTATGTGGTGCACCAGGTGCTGAACGTCCTGCTGGGCCGGGGTTCCACCTGCTTCATCTGGCAGCCAGAGGAACAGCCCACCAGCACACCCACAGCCCACAACACACCCTTGGCCTCAAAGCCGGGCAGCTTCCCAAACAAGCGGCTTGTGCCCGCCCCGGACGTGCACGTGCCCTACCTATCCCCAAGCCTGCTGGCGTCTCTGCTGGCAGAGTTCGGGGAGGCAGGCAGCAAGGTGGCGTGGCTGCAGCACCATATCACCGCATCAGCAGCGCAAGGCGACACCCTTCAAGCGGCAGGTGTGTCTGAACGGCTGCGGCTGACGCCAGGCGTGCGGGCGCTGCTGCAGGCAGCTGCCGCACAGCTGCTGGTGCTGGCGCAGCCGCTCATCCAGCTACAGCAGTCCAACCAGGATGCAGCAACAGGTGGCAAGGGCCAGGCCGCAGTGTCGCTGCTGCAACTG
This sequence comes from Chlamydomonas applanata, assembly GCA_001662365.1. Classification (NCBI taxonomy): domain Eukaryota; kingdom Viridiplantae; phylum Chlorophyta; class Chlorophyceae; order Chlamydomonadales; family Chlamydomonadaceae; genus Chlamydomonas; species Chlamydomonas applanata. Next base: position 266,989 of record BDCZ01000019.1, on the reverse strand, counting down.
AGACAGCTGTGCATTGCGCCCATGCGCAAGATTCACGCGCTGGCGGATGCTGTCTGGGCTGCCCTGTCCGCCCAGGCAGCAGCTGAGGCATCCGCTGCCACAGGTTCAGCAGGCGAGGTCCCAGCCTCGTACCTGTCCTCCACCCTGCTGGACGCTTTGTATGGCCAGCTGCAGGCTGCTGCACTGTACTCGGGGCCAGAGGGAAAGGAGGTCGGCCTGGGGCTGCTGCACCTGCTGCTGTGCTCCATGGCGCCACTGCTGGACAGCATGCATGCGTGGCTGCACAACAGCCGTGAGGACTCGTTTACAGGTGCGGCTGGCATAGGTTGGGCAATTGGCGCGTTTGCTCCCCAGTGTCTTAGGGGCACATGCCCTGTGTTTGGTGGCGTTGCTTCGGGAACAGAAGGCCTGGTACGCGTGCATGTGTCTGGTATCGAGGTTCGTCTGTCGTGAACATCTGGTGAAGACAGGCGCGCACGTGGCTTAGACGTCAGAAGTCCATCTCTGTTGTGCGTTTGTGCAGAGGACTTTTTCATCCAGCCTGCCGCTCACATGAGTGAGGAGGACCCCCAGTACTGGAGTGAAGCGTACCGCTTGGTGCTACAGCCAGGGGAGTCAGCAGGCTTGCAGGGCAGCGTGACGGGCGTAGCTGCCCAGCAGATTGCGTGCCCCACGTTCCTGAGGCCAGTGGCGAATGAGATCTACTCTGCAGGTGTGTGCTGCTTCATGGTACTCGTGGTGTGGCAAAGCCTGCCTGCCTGCCTGCCTGCCTCGCTCTGTGGGCCAGCTGCTGAGCAGTTCCCTCGTTCAGCTCAGCTCAAGCCGCGACCCCGCATGTTTGCGATGTATGCAATCGTGTGCGGCCACGTGCGCTGTGACCTGCAGGCAAGTCGCTTAGAGTTCTGAAGAACAGGGAGTGGAGCAGCCTGGGCCCCGGGGGTGCAGCCGTGCTCGCAGCTGCGCCCACGCGCATCCTCGTCGCGCATGCAGCTGCGGGCAGAAACATCGTGGGTGCGGCGCGGGGCCATGCGGGCGGCAGGAAATGTGATCAGGAGGAGGTCACACTTCAGAAGCAGTTCCTGTCTCAAGTGCATGGCTTCCTGGGCCATGTGCAGCGGCAGCAGCAAGCGCAGCAGGCACCCAGTACTGCCAGCACAGCAGCTAGTGCACCTGTGCCCTCCACAGGGATGCCCCCAGCTGCAGGCCCCCATGCTTACTTTGACCTGATGGCTAGGGCAGGGGCTGGGCTGTCCCAGGCGCATGAGCTGGGCGCTGTTGGCATGCCAGCGTGGGCACTGAGTGCTGGTGTGATGGAGGTCACGCAACCCAAGCCGAAGGGTGAGTCAACCCCTCGCACGCCCCTGGATGGCGACACAGTCCTGGATGGCAGCAATAGCCCTGATCAGCTCGGCCGACAGGCTGCACCCCGTGGTGGCGACGCTGTCGCAACGCCCACAAAGACAGCTGCAGCTGCACCCAGAGATCCCTTCCTCAGCCCAGGCCCTGTGAGCCCAGGCCCTCCACGCCCCAACCCCACCTTGAGCCACGTCCAAAGTTTGACCGACTGGGCCCAAGACCTTGAGGACACTATGAACAGGCAATCAGCTCCTCTCGAAGCTGAGCTTGGGTCAAGCAGCTACCTGCAGCGCCCAGTCCAACAGGCCGCAGCTGGGCAGTCATGGCTGGTGCCCAGAACTGAGGCGCAGGTCAGGCTGGCGTGGCTGCTTCAGGCCCCATGCCTGGAGCTGCCAGCTGTACAGCAGCTGCTGGATGTGTGCCTGCTGGCACCCATCAGGCAACGGGTGCGTGTATGACCAGTATGAGCCATCACCCGTTGAACATGGGTGGCTGGGACGTGGGAGGTTGGCTGCTGGCATGCTGCCTCACAACGCCGGTCATAGCCAGTGCTCACACATCATGTGTACTGCTGCATACCCCCAGGTGGAGGATGTGGAGCAGGAGCTGCTGGGGTGCCTGCTGTCTAACTGGGGCCTGCTGACAGAGCTGGCATCCCTGCGCAACCTCTTCCTCTTGGCATCCCCTGCCGCCCAGGTGACTGGTGGCCTAGGGCAAATTGCCTCTAACGTTTGAACTGCTCTCCAGCGTGCAGTGCCGCAGATGCTGATGCTGATGTTGCCCCTAACTGTAGGAATTGTGTCTGCGCAATGAACTGCAGACGTGGGCAACCACAATGCTGCGCGGCATCCTGGATGGGCGACCGCTCTACGAGTACGAGGAGTATGAACTAGAAATGGCGCTGCAGGTGTGTCTGTGGTGCTGGTCAGGTGCAGCACAAATGCATTGCAGGGGCACAGGGAGCATGCATCTGTGAAACGCCCTTTTATTTTATTAACAGGGAGCATGCAGGGAACACGCATGCCGGGTACTTCAGCATGCGCCCAGTTGCAGCTGCCTACCCCCTACTCACACTGCACTTCACAGGAGGCGTATGCTGGGTCAGCTGAGCCAGGCGAGCTGCCCTCTATTGACGCGTTGTCCCTTGTGCTTGAAAAGGATCGGATCATCAACAACAGGAGCAAGGCCCTAGAAAAGCAAGGTACGAAATAGGCTGATCTGCGTCTGGCTGCTTGTGGCTGTTGGCCTGCTCCAACTGCAGCCATCTCCACGTCATCCATCACATGTCCGATTTTATGATCCACTTCACTGTGCACCTCACTGCACGACTTTCTGTGCAGGGGATGAAGGCATTGTGCGCCTGTATGGCATCTTCAGCGTGACTGAATTGGAGGGCCTGTCCCTGCGCTACCAGCCTACATGGCTGCTGTCCTTGATTGGCGGCACGGAAGCTGTGAACGTCTACAACAACGTGGGTCGCTGCCCTGCTTTGGTTTTGGATCCATTGCCCATGACATGGCCTACATGCCTTGCATCGTGCTCATGTTCGATGACTGCACACAGCATGTGCACTACTTGTGTGTGCACTGTGCTCCACGCTGCACCGTTTGGCACGCGGCCCAGATGCAGCCCGCACCATTTTTGCTTGGCTACTCCTCCTTTGCAGGCCCTGGTGTTCCTGCTCCAGATCCAGCTCGCCCGCATGGCGCTGGAGAAGGCGCGCGTGCGCACCTGGGTGATCTGGAAACAGCATGAATCTGTTGAGCACCCAGCACGCAAGGGGCCCAACCAGTACAGCAGATCTGCAGGCAGCAGCTCAGCCCGGCCAGCAGGTATGAGCCAGAAGCAGGAGGACTGTGCGCTGCAGGAGATGATCCACTTTATCAACAACCTGCACCGTTTTGTGGTGGACCGGCTGGTGCACGGGGCATGGGCGCAGCTGGAGCAGGTGCGGTGCTTCCGAGATCGTTATCCTTTTTGATTTGCAGCCAGGAGCCTTGCCATCCATCCTGTTTACCCGCTTTGTTTGCTGGATACTGCGCTCACGACACTGCAGGATCTGGACCGCGCGCGGAGCCTGAGCGATGTGGTGCGCCACCACCACACATTCTTAACAGCGCTTGACCGGCAGGCGGGCAAAGGCACAGCAGGAACTGCGTCCGGCACCTGGAAGCACATGGTCGGAGCGATCACCAAGATGCTGGACCAAGTGATCCGCTTCTGCGGCGCGCAGCAGGCCCTGTGTGCCGCCCGGCAGGTCCGTGTGAGGAGTGCTGTCCAATTTCTTTTGCAGTGGTGATTGACACCAGCTACCACCAGCTACGACACTTTCTGATCCATCCTTGATGCCTGCAGGACTCCATGGCTATTGCAGCCCGTGCAATCAAGGAATCGTCCGACACTTTCCAGCACCTGCATCGGTACCTGTTGCGGTTCATGGTGGGTGCTTCTGAGTCGTGCTGCTCACATGGCTTGCGCAACTGTCATCTGTACGCCGTTTCATCTTCACATGGAATGCTGCAGATCCCTGATCCTGGCTTTCATACCATCTGTTCCTGCAGCGCAACAAGCACTCCAAGATTGGGGGTGATGCAGAGCTGGAGGTGCTTGTGGATCTGCTCAACAGCAATCACTACTACGACGCTGTGCTTTCAGACACGCTGTAGACCTCAGCTGAGTGTGGGCCCTGCCCAATTGTAATGGCTGACTGCACTGTGAAGAAAGAACCGAAGATGTTGTGCGTGATCTCTGGTAGATCAAGCAACATGCCTGCTGTTCATGGCGGATTGTTGAGATGGCTGCACCAGTCGCGATGTTGACCCAGCCTGCAGCAGCTGTTGATTTGGAGATTTGCAGGAATCTCACAAGCAGCTGTTCTATCCTGCAGGGATCTAGTGTCCATGATGGCTGCCATGCCAGTTGGGCTCTCTTCTGAGGGTATGGGTGCATCGCTTGCGAGATGTATGTGTTGCTGTGCATGCAGGACCAAGCGTGGTGCCCAGCAGATGGTAAGACGAACGAGCGCGTGTTTACATCAAGCAGCAACACGGTCTTTCCTGCAACATTCTTCAACCCGGTCATTCCATCATTGGGCGCCGGCCTGGGGCCAAAAGCACCGTGGGCTTGCCAGTTGATTGGATTCTACGATGATTTTCTTGTAGATACCCGCCCTCCTGTCAGCCCTTGGGGCCTCGTCACCTGCTGCTCCCCCGCTGCATACTCCGGGATCCAGTGCGCTGCTGCACCCATCGGTGATTAGCGCGTGCACATTGTTCAAGGCGCATGGTGGCAGGTTGCCAGTACACTGGCTGGTTCATCGCAGTACAGCGCTGACCTGACTTGCGGGGCACGAGCGGCCAGCCACAGTGCCATAGTCATGCTCTTTGGGTGGGCCAGACCATGCGCATTGGCCTGGGGTGGGGCCGAACCCCCATCGAAGTGAAGCCTCGCCTGGGGCCTGACGCACACATTGCACCTTGGATCTCTGCATGCGCAGGTCGGAAAGCATGCCCTACCACGAGGAGCGCGTCATGCGGGACACCGCACGTCCGCAGGACCAGAGGAAGGCCACGAACTTTGCAGAGGTAGGTGGTCATGCAGCGCGTCATGCAGCATGTGTGCTTGCTTGCATGATGATCTGCCCTGTTTGCGGCGGGCTGCGTGCACACCAGTCACATGTGCAAATGCCTTGCTCTCCTCATCCGCCAGGCCCTTAAGCAGTCCATGGCAGCCCTGCAGCACCATAAGCAGGACCGCAAGCGCCCGGCTGCAGCATCGCTTGCCAGCGAGAAGCCTGCCTGTGCGTCGGCGCCATCACGCGGGCTGCCGCTGCCAGCGGTTGTTCCACACGCTCCACATGCGACGCACCGCCGCGCTCATGCGCTCATGGCGGCCCGCGAGCAGCAGCGTCTGTACCATGAGGAAGTACTGCTGCTACAGCAGATGCTGGAAAAGCGACCAGACCTGTCGCTGGATCCGCGCGTGCTGGCAGGCGCCGGAGGCTTCCACAAGCTGGGCTCAGGTAGCTTTGCATGTGTCTGGAGCCTACCCAAGTCAGAGCTTGAGCCTGTCCAGCATCATATCACAAGGTACAGTGGGTCAGACGGGGGGGTGCGCCCAGACACCCGCGACCAGGCAGCCCTTGACAACATCCGCTCCATCAGCATCAGCATGCCCGCAACCAGCACCAGCAAGAATCCCCTCGACAACACGCACCGTGCATGCCTCAAGGTCCTGCAGCTCCCAATGGGCACAAAGGAGGAACGCTTCTGGCCTGTGGGCGGCCAAGGGGCGTTCGACGATCTGTCTCACCTGAGCGAGCCGGAGCTTGATGTGAGATCTCTGCACAGACATGCCTCTCCAATCACGATGCTGTGATTAACTGGTCCCTATCAGGGTCTCTATGCTGGACAAAATGAACGCTGACCGCCCTGGGTGCCTTTTGTTATGACCTGTCCTTGCAGATCGCGTTCGACCACTTCAGGTGGCAACGCCTGTTCATTACTGAGATTCGCGCACTGGAGATGTGCAACCATCGATGCATCACAAAGCTCCTGGGCACGTGCATGACTGACCCGCTCGTACTGCCCTCTGCTGCTGTTGAGCACGGTGGCGACCAGAACCTGTGGTGCGCTGCCGGATGACTGCACCTCACTCCATCCAGTACTAAATGTACCGATCACTGCTGATGATAGCTGGGTCCAACCCATGCATGGGGCAGAGTCAAGCATACATGCTCACGATGCCTGCTGGTGTGTGTGCGCGCACACAGGTACACGATCATCGGCAGCACACGGCAGGGCATCGTGCCTGTGTCCATGAACTGGGAGCAGGCCGTGGGCGTGTACCTGCAGGTGCGCCGGCTGTCAACGATGGCTAGACCACCCAGCCTGTATGGCTTTACCAGCCACCGAGCCTGCTGTTGCTGCTCATGTGCGCATATGCACAGATCGTGGACGCCGTGGACCACATGCACTGGCGCCAGGACGGCACCCATTGCATCCACAAGGACCTCTCACCGTCCAACGTCGTCATCTCCTGGCCCAAGGGCCTTAGGGGTGAGCTGCGGCTGTGCACCTGCACAGGGCCAAACCACTGCTTTGAAGTCAACATCGTTCCTGATGTTCTGCTGCTCGTCACACATTGTTACATGTGTGCCCTTGCAGGAATGCCACATGCCATGCTGTGCGACTACGGCCTGTGCGAGGTGGGGAGGTCAGGGTGTGGCCCGGGTCAACTGCTGATGCATCCGCGTTCCCCAGCCTGCTGGTGGTCCATGCTTGGCGTGCACTCCTCAAGCCGTTGTCTCCAGCGGCACCAGCAGTACCTATGTTTGACTGGCTCCCCTTGATGTCGTCCCGTTCCCTGACCGGCGCACAGGTGATGCAAGATGAGAGCAGTACGACTGTCGAGGAGCACAGGCAGCAAGGCGTGGCTGTTGGACCTGACCTGATGTTCATCGACCCCATGGTAGGTATAGCGGGGCTGGATACAATGTGGCTGCAGCAGAGTGAGGGCTGCGTCGGTGTGTCGCCGTTGCACTGCCTGGCTGCTTCAGTGCTGGCTCAGGGCATGGCTGATGTAGCACGGTTTCGGCTGCCCAAACTGCAGATGTGGCGCTACCTGATGTTCGGCCGGGGGACTGACGTATTCGGCCTGGGCCAGCTGCTGCTCTTCCTGCTCTTTGACCGCTTCGCGTGCACCACAGCCATGCCGGCCCACATGGCCCCACAGGGCCACGACCAGCGCGCAAGCGAGTTCACCAAGATCTGCCAGAACCGCGAGAACCTGCGCGCCGGCATGCGCGTGCTGCTCAACAACAACATCCGCCTGGTGCGTGCCCATGCCCATGGCTCTGATTCAGATGTTGCAAGCCATACAGCGGAGTTAATGTACATATCCACTGTTCCACTCACTATGGCATGAGTTTCGGGTGTGATGATGTACTGCCCACACGCCACAGCCCCTTCTGTGTTTTTCTCCAAGCTGTGTGCGCCCATCCCCCTGGCTCGACCATCCAAACCCCCCACCCTCACCCCACGCACAGGACGACCTGTCCATATTTGACAAGGTGATGCTGCCAATCAACAAGAAGCGCTGGCAGGGCTGCCCCTCCGTCATCCTCACCACCCTGCTGGACCATGCGGTCGCATGCACGTCGGCCAGCTCCAGCGCTGCCCTGCGCCGTCGCCCCACCACGCGTCACATCATCGAGCAGCTCATCACGGTAAGCCCTTGGCGACATGCTCACCAGCTCCTGCGCACATGCAGCACGTGGCCTCCACGACTGCATTCGACCTGGTTGTGCTGCCGTGTTTGGGCCTGCTGATCAATCGAAAGCGCCCTGCTTGCCCATCCACAGGTGCGCAAGCACCGCCCTGGCGCGCTCACACCTGCGCTGTGCAAGATGCTGCCCCCTGAAGGCGCGCTACAGCGTGGCCTGTGGAACGGCCCCGAGATTGACGGCGTGGAGCCACGCTGAGCAATGAGAACAAAAAAAGCACACTGGCCCACTCCTTGACCGGCCCGCTCACGCCCCATCCCGCCCCACCCCACCCCTTTCCACCGCCGCACCCGGCTCCCCATCAGCACACAGCTGGGGTGGCGCCACAGCATGCAATTGCAGCAGCCGGGTACAGGTCCTTTCCTTTGTCCACCATGCCACCCTCCTTCATTGATGGCATCAGTCCAACAAACCGCACATACTTGATTCCGTACAGCTTACCTCTGTGCATAAAGCATTAGTACAGCCTTGTGTTTGCATGAGCGGCATCCAGGACGAGCCGATTTGGGTGTACTGATGCTGAGAAAGCAGCTGTACATGTGCTGTGCATTGGTTCCTTGGCGCTTAGGTCACAAGGGAGCGACACAGCTGCACGATTGCCTGCGCTGTAGTGCTAGCGGTAGGCTAGACAGATCATCTAGGTGTAGGCCATGTCTGGCATATCTGGCTGTTCAGTACAGTCTCCGAAGAGCAGCAGTAGGCATGTTGATTGGTTGAACTGATGTGTAACATCACGCGATGGCCAGCTTGTGATGCTCACACGTCACAGGTACCGTATCAAAGCTGCACATGAATGTTAAAAGCAATCTTGTTTCTCCCATGTTCATGACCTGGCAGCAAAGCTGATCAGCCGAACTTACATCAGATTTGCTTGCATGTTGCACATGCATGCCCGTTCCATGTCTCTAACTGTTGGCGGAACATTTGCAAGCCACAAACGCCTAGATCACCAGGCGATCGGCAGCGCACGTGCTGGCGTGCAGCTGGCTTAGCTGCCACGGTACGTGCTGTAGCCGTACGGTGAGAGCAGCAGGGGGATGTGGTAGTGCTCCGTTGCCTTGTCCTCTGTGATCTGGAAGTCAATGGTGACTTCTGGGTAGAATGGGACGTCTGAATAGTACGCAGGGTGCATCACCTTGCATGCTGCCAGGTACACCGCGGTGTTGAAGTACATGCGGTACCTGCATATGAGATTGGGGTGCACAAAAGAAAGTGCAGGCGGCATATCAGCACGATGGCGCAGACTGGCCTGCATGCGCTCTGCGTGTGCCGGCATCTCGTTCTTAGCTGCTGTGCATTGCAAATGCGCTGTGCAATGGCATGTTGCACATGCACCCTGCCCAGCCGGTCGAGAGGCTGCTTGAGCAAACCCACCAGCCAGGCGCCATGTAGTTGCTTGGGGGCATAAGGTTGCCGACACGCCCATCCTCGTTCGTGACGCCCTCCGACACCTTCTCCCATTGCCGACTCACATCGTCGCGTTTGAGGAGCGATAATGGCAGGCCCTTAGCAGGCAGCCCCAGTGCAGTGTCCAACACGTGTGTGGTGATGGGCGAGCGCAGGGGTCCGCTCGCATGCGCAGCTGCCATCTGGTTCAGGACCTGCGCGGTTCGTGCAGGGTGAGTGAGGGTGACGTGAGTGTGCGCGTGCGGGAGGAGTGCAAGTATGCAGTGTACTTGCATGCCTGTGCATGCGCGCATGGCCAGCGGCATCGTGCTCGAGGCACACGCACAGTATGCCATGCTGCAACCATTGGCATCCCCAGGCATTGCTGGTGCAGTGTCCAGCTGCCGTTGATGTGCCGCAGCTACCCCTCGTCCTAAAGCACACGTACTGACGCATGTGCGCATCACAACACCATGTGCCCATGCTACAGGGCCACTCGCCTGGTCTGCCCGGCGCTGCATGCGCTGCACCATCTCCATCTCCGCGGATTTGCCAAACACGTTGCCGAGCCGCAGCTCCGTGATCTTCATCTGCGCTCAGACCGCAGGACAGAGACCTCTGGCGACCTCTGGCGACCACACACAGCCGATTGTTGCTGCTGATGCACGGATTGCTGTGCTCCACTAGCACCACACACCTGCTCCTGTGCCGCAGTTTGCAGCTCCTCGTAGGGCAGGCGGATGTATCGCTGCTTGAGCACGGACAAGATCTCAGGCGCGCTCCTGCCCTTGGCAAAGATGATGAAGATAAAGCCAAACTTTTCGGAGTACATCTGGTTCCAGCGCGCCAGCTCCTGCGCCACATCCGCTGTGGTGCTCTGCTCTGCAGCTGACTGCTCATTGCGGCTGAATGCACCGAACGCTGCGGGCTTTTCCTCTACAGCTTTCTTGTCACCGATCGTTGGGTGGGCTGCAAATGCAGCCAACCACTCAGGAACGCCGAGTTCTGTCCACCAGATTCGTCGAGCGGCAGCAATCAAGTCTGGGAACTCGGCAAATGGGCCCGCTGCAGACAACTTGGCCGCAAACACGCGGGAGGCGCAACAGCTGAACGCATCATCCTTCGAAACGTTCAGCGCCATTTCAAGAAGATGCCCGCTTTGCGCTTTTGCTCATGAAATGGGCCATGAAATCACATGCCTCACATGATCCATCCACATCAACCCACAAAAAATGTACTAAATCAACCATTCAATTAAACCCTACCCAAACTGTACAGTATTGCAACGTACTGTGAGCGGCCGACACATTTCATGGTCTGACGGCTCACGACACAAGGTGCTACTGCTGGGAGCAGGTGAAGGTGTGAACGCAGGCCTCACCCGCACTAGAGCTGGGACTGAGCAGTAAAGGGCTGCACCTAGAAGGTGGGCAGGGTTACTGCAGCGCCATTTATGTCTGCCCATGCATGCATCATGTTTTAGGCTCTCTGGAGGGGCCATGCGGGCTGGCGCATGCCACACCAATGGGTATGCTGGAGTGCAAGCATGGTCTCTCTCTCTCCGTCATGCCCGCAAGCAATCTTGCCGCTCAGAATTGCCTGCCCCAATCGACACATGCATGCCAACACACCCCGCCATGCTGCTGCAAAGCCCACCGCCCCACGACCCACACCTGCCCATCTCTGTTGCGCCGCATCGCAGGTAAACATGACATCCAAGCATAGCAGCAGTGGTGGTGGGTCAACAGCTTCCACTACCACAGGGGTTGCTCCTGTGTGGGGCGCACAGGTGCCAGCCTGCCTGTACAACCTCGCCAATACACTTAGCCTCGAACGTGCCATCACCGAGGACGACCCTGTGCTGGTGCTGGACCTAGCAGACTACGCCTTGGAGCAGCGGCAGCCTGGCGTCCCGGCTGGTGCATTTAAGGGTATGGTGTCAGACATCGTCACAGGGGCAGGGATGGAAGAGGTGATGGACGTGACGGGGGCGCCCTCCCACATGGTGTTCCGTGGCAGCATGGCGTCCTACCAGGGCGCAGTCAATGCCCTCTGCTTCACGCCCTGGGTGCGCTCCATAGTAGGCCGACCTGATGTGGGCAAGGCGTGGGGCATCACGGGCGCCTCAACTGTCGTGCCCCTGGCAGCCCCCTTCAATGCTTAAGTGGTGCACCTCGTGGAACGGCGGAGGGGGTTTGGCTCACCCACATGTGCCCATGTACGTGGGCGACTTCAACTGGAGCATCACTGTGTCTGTGGTTGTGCGCTGCACAGTTTCCAGGCTGTCGTTGGCGACGGCGGTAACGCGCTTGCCCTGTGTTCTGTATGGCCTGGGATGGTAGGCTGTGAGGGTGGCTTGCAGGTGAGCTTGCGTGGGTGCCTGAAGCCTGCGATTTCCTCCTCTGCCAGTTGCTCGAAGGCTGTGGGGAGGGCCTGCAGTGTGTTGGTGTAGGCAGCCATTCCCCAGGTTATGTGCGTTTGTGTGTTCGAGAGTTGGTGGTAGCCGGTGGCTGTGGCTTTGGGGTGGGGTAGGGTGGAGTGGAGTCCGCCTTTCCTTGCCCTTTGCCTGTGTTTTGCTTGTCCCCTTTCTTCGCTCCTGGTGCTTTGTTTTCCTGCCTCCCTGCCTTTGGCTTTGTTTCCTTTCTTCTCCATTCCTCTGGTTTCTGTTCCTCGGCTTCTTGTTCCTGGTCCTCCCTTTCCTGGTCCTGTGTTCTGGTACCTCGCTGGTTCTTGCGCTTCGCGCGCGCACACACACGCACCCTTTGTCATGCACCACCAGCAAGTTCACTGCCAGCTATTTTAGAAGAGGCTGGCAGGTGGATGCAAACCAGTTCGTGGCCTGTACAGGGGATGATGTGCACATTCAGCTCCAGTTGTGGGACGCAGTGGAGGCGTTCGAGGCAGGGCAGGCAGATGCGTTTAAGTAGTGTCTTTTCAAATCTTCATGCTTCCATAATAGAAGGCTGGCATCGTACACTCACGATGGCATGCTCCACCTTGCAGCTGGTGCACGATGCTGGTATTCATGTAGGTGAGGTGCATCTTAGCCATGTATTGTATGCATGCCGCATCCCAGACTCCTGCACACCTTCCAAACGCAGGTTCTTTTGTGCTCTTTTTCAGGCTGTGCATTTTTTTGTATTGAAGTGACTGTGAATGGCTCACACTGAGCCCAGTCACAAGCTTGCGCCTCATGACGTGACGTGCTACCTTTTGGTTCTCAACCCAGTGATTGACGTGCGTGAATTTGCATTGCAACTGACGCAATCACATGAAGAGGTACAGCCTCGATCTGACAAACCCATAGTGGTGGCCTTTTCAAGTTATGGATGTGGTCATAGCAAGCATTGTTGGCACTAACCAGCCCATGCTGGAACACTGCATGACCCCGTGCAACCCACGACCTCCGGTACTACTCTCCTGCGCATCTCATGCTAATACAGCCACACTCTCATCAGGTCGCTGAGTTCACCTCCGGAGTCCGGGGCTGCCAGCTGCTGCTGCAACGCGCACCGCAGACTGACGGCCATTTCGTCGGTTGCAGCACACCTGCTGCAGGCCCTGTGGTGGGCCCAGGGCCTGGCCCAGCTAGCTCGTGCTGATTAGCCAGCTCATGACGAGGCCTTAGCTGTCTTGGCATAGTTGGTGGTGAGCTCATCCTGCAGCTCACGCAGCACCTGGGCATGGTGTGAGTACTCCATCGAGAACTCGCCCTTGCCCTGCAGGCAGCCAACAGGGCCAATGCGCAAAAGCAAGCAAGTGGCATAAGAAGCAGGGATACAAAGTGTCATCAGGCAGGTACGTGCAAAGCCCAGCCGCCAGCAGCAACACAGTGTAGCTCACAGGGACCAGTCAAAGGCAGATGCAGCCGCAGCTGTACTCATCCAGCAACAGGCCACCGCCCACACCAGGGCGTAATCCCAAGCCATGTTCACAACCAGGCATGCGTCTGCGACCGTGACCACAGCAAACATGTGGCCAGACAGCTGCACACAGGAGAGTCCAGGCAGTAGCTGCGCAGCGCATGCCCACCTGTGTGTTGGAGCGCAGCACTGTCGAGTAGCCAAACATGTTGTTGAGGGGGACCTCCGCCTGGATGATCGCATCGTCGCCCTGCGGCATGACAGACACATGGCGGACTTGGGTGTGTCGTTTGCAGCACCACACAAGCATGCGCAGACATGCTGGCTTTTGGTTGTGGTGCTGCTATTGCATCACAGCTGGCATCCCACCGTAACGTTCCGCGCAACATCACGGTGCATTCATGAGGCTTGAGACAGGCCACTATGAGCAGCAATGCTGCGGCAGTTACAGTACCGGGCAGTGCACCAGCCCCAAGCCCCAAGCCTGATCCATCAAGAGCCTCTCCACATCCAGGCAAGCACCCAGGTGCTGGAAGCAGGGAGCAGGAGCAGGTGGGTATGCACAGCTGCACACAGCCACGCACCTGTGTTGAGGAATCCATGATCACACCCTTGCGGCGGTTCAGGTCACCCATGACGGTGCCTGCATGGTCACAGGCACACACAGAGCACATGGATGTGACGTTGAGACAGACATGCCATGCGAATGCGGGCGGTGCTGGAGCACAACACCTGCCAGGCCCTCATAGGACTTCGGAATGAGCACCCTCGAGGCTCCATAACCCCTTCCCTGGCTCCATACCCCCTTCCCTCGCCCCACTGCACGCATCATATGTGGCCTCACGCGCGCCACCTACCCCCAAAACCTCTCCACACCTGTCCACACTGGTCACACTGCGCTATTGCTTTTCAATGAATGCGATCCCACCTGTCCACACGTGTACCCTGCCCGTGCTGGCCCAGCCGCACAACAGGCAGCAGAACGAGCAGATGCAGACAGACCAGTCGCTGGGGACCACCCGACCCAAAGCTCCCCAGCTCTGGCCTGCTGTACACCCCCACCTTGGAACTCGGCAGGCACCGTGATCTCAACCTTCATGATCGGCTCAAGGATCAGGGGGCCCGCGTTCGCGTACGCCTGCAGGCAAGGGTCAGGAGCCGGACATATCGCAGCACGTGGGAAACACTAGGGTGCTGCCCAGGACATTGCCAGAGTGTCAATCCATGGCATCGATGTCCACACATTGGAAGGCGCATGAGCGAAAAGGAGCGAATGAGCTCTCGCAGTCGCAGCAAAGAAGCTCGAGGCCGGGGTGCAGGAACCAGGGGCTGCGGGGGGCTAAGGAATCATGGCCGCGGCCCACAGTTGCACAGTGTGCCTGCACGGCTGAGCGTGCTGCCCCCATACCTGTCGGAATGCGTTGACTGCAGCCACACGAAACGCCAGCTCATTCGAGTCGACTGCGTGAGACGCGCCGTCCGTCAGCACCACACGCACACCCTGCACCACGGAACCCGGCAACAGCAGCCACCACATCATGCCTCCACTGTATTACCAAACCTCTGCTGTGAGTGGCCACATGTCAGATGATGGTTGTCTCATGAGGCGGCTCACAGAGGTGACTGCAGTGCTGGAGCCTATTGCCTATAAGTGCCTATAAGTTATAGTGAACCATTCTGTACAGGCCACCAGCCAACTCAAAGCCCGTGCACACACTTTGGTGCAAGCCCCCCTACACCGGCACAGGCCAGCTTCGGGTGCACAGGCACTCACAGCTGCAGCCAGCGCCATGCCACCCTCAGCTGCTCTTAACCTTTTGCAGCCAAGGAGCTGAGTCGGCTGCTACGAGCGAACCCTCCGACCACGGCCAGAAGCACGCCCCACATCCAGGGCTGCTCACTCCCTACAGCCCCCTGACCAAACAACTCCATGCCCCTTGGACCAAACAATCTCACTGCTCGCACCCCTCGCCCCCCTCTGCCTCCTCTGGCCCCCCCCAGCCCCCCAGCAGCCCGCAGCACCCACCTCAACGGGCGCACCGATGAGGGCGCCGCTGTTGGCGGCCTCTTTGAAGCCCTTCTCAATCGCACCATGGAACTCAGGGGGGATGTTGTTGCCAGAGAGCTGCAGGCATGCAGAGGGTCATGCACACGGCGAGATTCTTGGTTGTGGTGCCGCGGTGGTCGTTGGGTTGAACAGCCGAGTCATCATGGCATGGGTCAGACGGTGAGGCGTGGTGGATGATGCGGGTGCACACGCGGTGTGACACGGCTTTGTGATGGGGCTGTGTGCACAAGCGTAGGCCGACTGCAGCTGCCTACAGCCCTGACATTGGGTGGGCATGATCAGGCAAGTCGGCAGCAGGTTCAAGCCGGTCAGGCCAATTGGCCCATCCTTGATCGTACAGCCAAGTATGAACCTGTTAGTTCACAGCTGTTGCGCGATGGCAGCAACTGTCAAGTGGCAGTAGCAAGAACAAGACCGTCTGGTGCTTCATCTGGCATCGCAGACCAACCGACTGCATGCTTGCGTCACAGCCTGCCAGCCCGTCACACGCACCGCATTCTTGAACACAAACGGGGTCGCGCCCGGCCCGCCACTGCTGCTGGTGCCTGGCACCTCGTCTAGGGGCTCAATGTAGCCGATGACACGGCCAAACTGGCCTGCAGGGTGCAAACAGGGCACAGGGTTCCACGCAGGGTTCCCACTCATGTTCAGCATACAGTTCCCACTCATTTTCAGCATGCAGTTCCCACTCATGTTCAGCATGCTGTTCCCACACATGTTCAGCATGCCGTAGGAGGGGAACACATTCGTCAAGTGAGGGAAGTGCGGCAGTTGACTGGGCATCTGACTTACCGCACAGCTGTAGAGCGGAGAGCAGGTGGCATTGTGCAGCCACCCCTCACCCCCCACCCCCCTGACCGTGAGGTCGCGCGCCTACCGTCCGCCTGTGCCCTCGCTCATGCAACCCCAAGCTGGTGAGCTCCCTCACAAAACTGTACCACACGCACCAGAGCCGCCAGACTGCTTTTTGTGCAGGTAGTTGAACTCAGCCTTGGATCTGATGGTCTCCCTGAAGTTCACCTTGGGCTTTCCCACCTCACACTCCACCTGGAGTCATCAAGGAGTGAGGGGCAACCCAACAGCAAGCTCAGATGCTGAACCCAGCACACGGCATGCCACGGGGTCATGGCATGGGGGTGCTGTGCAAACATCTGAGTATCGCTGAAAACGCTTATGTCGCCAGTACTGCCACACGTGCACCCCATGTACTGCCATGTGATGTTTCGCGCCTCTCGTACTGCCATGCGCTCACACCTTGTACTCGCGACGCATGCGCTCTACATAGATCTCCAGATGCAGCTCGCCCATGCCGCTGATGATGATTTCTCCTGTCTCGCTGTTGGATGTTACCTGCGCATTGGTGGTGTGCAGGGCTAACAGATGAGGACCGATGATGCAGGTACCATTGCAGCAACAAGGTTTTGTTGAAGCACAGGGTGTGGGGCGGGGGCAACCCTATGGCTTGTGCACTGGCAGTGGTTACCAAGTTGCTGAAAGCTAACACGAGCCTGGGGACTTTTGAGACCCGGCCAAAGCACAGCACCAGGCACGAGACCCCCACCCTCACTCCTCCTGGCGTCACTCCTGCTACCAGCCCAACACGGCAGCCTTGAGACCACCCAAGCAAGCATGAGGGTAGCAGGCAGCAGCGGGGGGAACTCTCAAGCGAGAGCCGTACAAGGTTGTACTGCGCTGTACACCTTTGCCACTGTACTGCATTTGTATCACCTCCAAACCCTGTACTGCCAGTTTGCTGTATAGCTGTACCGCACGCACCCGGAACGTAGGGTCCTCCTTGGTGAAGCGCTGCAGGGCCCTCATAAAGCTGGCCATCTGGTCAGAGGCCTTGGGGATGAGAGCCAGGCTCATGACAGGCTCAGGCACACGGATGGATGACATTGCAAGCCTGCGCCCATGCGAGCATGCACATAGGCCATTGGCATGCGCCAGAGTGATGAATAGACCATCGGCATGCGCCAGATCGATGAAGACATGTATCATTGTGAGCATATCTGATGCGCTGAATATGCTGGCCGCAACTCAATAATTCAAATTTCAGTATGTGTGTGCTCTGGTCAACGCTGGGCCCTGGACACAGGGCCATGTGCCTGCTAGTTGGTGTGCGCTACCCCCCTCCCACCCACCCCACACCCCTCACACATCTGACGTTTACATGGGCAGCAGCGCAGGTCCCGCAAGCCAGGGGCGTGTTGGTTATTGCGCCCGAACCACCGCAGCCCTGCCATGTTGAGTCCAAAACACCCCGACCGTGCATTGGGGAGATCAGGACATCCCAGCCATGCCATGGGCAGTTCAGGACGCCCCAGCCATACCACCCACATGCACAGTTCGACTGCAGCACTGCATTCTGACTGCGCAAGGCCGTGTATTGTATAAATGATGTGTGCTGATGCACCACCCACTTTGCAGAGCCGTCCGTGAACGTCTCGCCGCTCGCGCAGTCGACGCCAAAGATGGCGACAATGTCCCCAGCAGATGCCTCACTGATGTCCTCCATCTCATCACTGCACGGCACTCACGAGCATGGTGGGGCATGCCATCAGGAGGGGTGAGTCATCGCGCTGCGCCCCTGGGTGTGGCAGCAGCGTTTGGTAGGTGTTGAGCGTGCGGTGGTCTAGCTGACCAGCTGTCTCAAGACTAATTAGGAATCCTAGGATGCACACATGTATGATAACTGTCAAACGATGATGGTGCGTGGTGCTGGCGCACCTGTTGTTATTATTATAATGTGGCGCACCTGTGCATGCGCACGAGCCGCGGCACACGCACGCGCTTGCCCGTGTTGGTGGACGTAATGTGGTCACCCTTTTTGATCTTGCCGCTGTACACACGCAGGTACGTCAGCTGGCCATACCTGCGGTACGGTCAAATGGTAGAGGCAGTACAAGAGACAGTACGATGGGTTGCAGTCGC
>BDCZ01000019.1:217073-239527 GCA_001662365.1 Chlamydomonas applanata | reverse complement strand
GTGGGGGGGGGGGGGGGGGGGGGGGGCTTGGGCTCCTTGTACCAGCGTTTGCCGCTGGGAGAGTGAAAACATACACAGGGAGCTGTCCAGAGCTGCTGGTGTGGATGCGTGCAGTACCCTGCTCCTGAGATGGCCCCTTGCGTGTTTTCCACATGCTACTGATGCTAGCGGCGCGCTGCCCCTGTGCTCAAACATCACTGGCCTGCTCGCGCACCTGCAGGCAAGAAGCTGGTGTGCTGCACCAAGGAGGGCCTGAAGTTCGCTGAAACAGAGGATGAGAAGAAGGCGCGCGAGGAGCTGGCGTCCAGCTTTGAGCCGCTGTGCCGCCTGATCAAGGACATCCTGGGTGACAAGGTGGAGAAGGTGCTGGTGTCTGACCGCATCGTCGACTCGCCGTGCGTGCTGGTGACGGGCGAGTACGGGTGGTCGGCCAACATGGAGCGCATCATGAAGGCGCAGGCGCTACGCGACAACTCCATGGCCGCGTACATGACGAGCAAGAAGACGCTGGAGATCAACCCAAACAACGCGATCATGGGCGAGCTGAAGAAGCGGTCAGACGCTGACAAGAGTGACAAGACCGTGAAGGACCTGGTCATGCTGCTGTTTGAGACCGCGCTGCTGTCCTCCGGCTTCTCGCTCGACGAGCCCAACACGTTCGCGGGCCGCATCCACCGTATGATCAAGCTGGGCCTGAGCATTGATGAGGATGGTGGTGAGGAGGAGGATGACCTGCCCCCTCTGGAGGCTGATGTGCCCGGCCAGGATGAGGGCTCCCGCATGGAGGACGTCGACTAAGCTGCTGCTTTCTGCCAGCAGCTATGGGCCCCCTGACAGCTCCCAGCGGCAGCGCCTGCCATGCGCACAGGTTATAACAAGTGTGTATGCGTGTGTGCGCAGCTGGTGTGTGCCTGCGGGGCGTATGAGGCCTGTGAGTCGAGTGTGCGCCGGCATGCGCATGATGGTGTGGCGCCACCCTTCCCCTAGTGCAGGGCTGGGTATGCGGTGCACGTGATGAACCCGTGTCAGGGGGGAGAGAGCGATCCGAGAGCAGAGTGTGCGCTGAGAGGACACAAAGAGATTGAGAGAGACTTCAAGGGCCAAGACAAACATCAGTATTCCAGATTGCGTTCCATACTGCAGGTTGGCAGCATTCGTTATTCTTGCACATCCGCCGCCATCAGCTCCTGGCTGCTGTGTATGTAACCGGCTTGATGCAATGCATAAGGAAATGTACATCAGCTGCGATAGGATGTACATCAGGTCCTCTGCATGTGTGAACAAACAGAGATACTCGCACTGCCAATGGTACCAGCAGATTTGTTTATCAAGTCAGCACCAACGTAGCAAGGCCAGCACATTCGATGTTACTCAGACGGAGTTTGAATTGGAGGTACAAATGTCGATGAGTTGAGCTGAGACGTTCAGCCATGGCTTCAGATTTCTTTACGGACTGCGTTGTTGACGCAATCAGGGGAGCAGTGTACTCTGTGCCCTCTGATGAAGTGCCGAATGTGGAATGCCCGTTGCACCTGTATCGTTTTATGTGTCAGCAGCCATGCTGCAAAGCAATGTTCGCAACGTGGGTAATTATGTCGATGGTGGGCTGGCGGGGTGCATGAGGCGTGAAGGGTTGCGCAACCGGTCCATATCTTGGCAATTGAATGTATCTCCGTCAGGCACGCGCATGTGCGCGTGCATGCCCAGACAGCATGCATATCATGGCGTGTGCTGTGCTTGCATGCATGGGGTGCCTCACGCATGGCGACCTCAATGGCATGTCCACTGCCTGACACGCTCGCATGCCCACTGCAGGTATGGGCGCCGCCTGCTGAGATACGAGTGGCGTGCACACATCAACAGCACACACCTCGACGAGCTTAAAATCCTGCAGTACGCGGTGGAGGATCTTCAGGGAGAGGCACTGTTTGAGTGGCAGTCACAGCCTGAGCACAACAGGCAGTTCCTGCAGCGCATGTCCACCCCTCCAGCAGCTCACTCAGGCCCAGCCGCTGGCCCCCAGAGTACCACAACTCCTGGCGGGCCCGCCTCAGGCACAGCCGCTGCTCAAGCAGCGCCGGCACCGCCACAAGCGACCGGGCCGGCAGTGCCAGACGGGGCCCCCGTGCCAGCACTCAGCTGCCCATTTGCGTGCGGCATGGTGCACCTGCCTCCAGGAGAGGAGTTTGTGCGCCACCTCATCCTGTCACACCTGGCTGACGTCCAGACGCACGCGGCTGTCATGGACACGCTCTCACACAAGTGTTACCAGAGCAGCCAGTGCCCGTTCCACAACTCCACGCCCCGGCCTTGCAGGTGAGCCACCACTCCACGCCCAGCAGCACAGCAGCTGCAATGTAGCCAAGGCTGGTGTACCCTGGTATACTGTCCTCATCATGTGGCCAAGGGCTTGTGGACGGCACCTGTAAACTGATCATGCAAGTGGCAGCCTGCGGACACATGCATGCATGCAAGCGCTCGGCATGTTCACCACCCCTGAACAGGCGCCCAGTGCCAAGCCCCTCCCCTAATGATCGCTCCCTTCTCGCTCCCCTACGCAAAGGCTGCCGCCTGACGATGGCGACTGGTGGGTGCACGTACACCACGGCCACATCGTGGACTGCTTTACAACCACGCTGCACATCCTGCGGCGAGCTGAAGGCGCAGTGGAGTCCGCCATGGCAGCTGCTGAGCGCCTGCCTGGCACCCCCGTGCGGCTGCGCTGCCCGCTGCCTGGCTGCGGCACACAGTGCGCATCTGCTGCCAAGCTGGTGGCGCACCTGGTGGTCCATTTGAAGCCACGCCACCCTGGGTCTGACGCGTCCCATGTCCTGCTGATCCGTGCGGACGGCCTCGGGCCAGCGCCAGCGGCAGCAGCAGCTGCAGCACAGATGCCGGTCTCGAAACCCATGCTGAGCAAGAGCATGCAGTCGCCACCCGCAGCGTATGTGGTGGTCAAAGGCGGGGAGGTGGTGGGCCCTGCAGTCAATCCTGAGACCCTGCTGCCGCCACCCCCACGGCCAGGGCCAAGTGATGCGGCAGCAGCCTCAACAGCCCCTGCGACTTCTCGTGCTGGGGAGCCGACCCCGCGTGTGGCCTCCCCTAGCCCTGCTGCCTCAAAAGCTCCTGCACCTGTGCCTGCACCAGGACGGGAGCAAGCAGACCGGCCACGGCCCGTCGCACGCAGCATGGGTGGGCCAGGCATGTGCTGCCCATTCCCGCGCTGCCCTCTAGACATGCAGCGCGCGGGTGCAGGGGGCGTGGGGGGCTACCCCAGGCCCAGCACGGGAGATGAACGGACCACGTCACACACGTGGCATGTGGCGGCTGAGCTGGAGGAGCATGCACTGAGGCTGCATGACAAGGAGGTGGCATATGCTGCGCAGCGTATTGCACGCTGCGCGCACATGCAGCGCCACATCGGCATGCTGCTGTGTCCCGTGCGCACACTGGGTGGTGGCCATGGTAGGGCCGGTGGAGGCCTGTCTGGTGGGGGCGCCACTGGCGCCAGCACCACCAGCAGCCCTCGGCACACGGCACCTGGCAGCCACATCGCGCACGACCGGGACCACCAGCACGCCAAGCAGCTAGTGCAGCACCTCATCTCCCACCACACACCCTTAGTGATGGTCACGGCTGCATTCGCACGCGGTCTGGCAGCTGCCGGTGGCCGCGGAGACGGCTACTGCCCTGCATGCCCTCCCGGCACCCTACCCCACCTGCTGGTGGCTGCGGCTGAGAGCAGCGGTACAGGCGGTACAGGCGGTACCGCACCAGGTACAGCAGCTGGAGGCGTTGAGAGCGAGCCAGCACTGGTGCACCTCCTCGAGGCACACAGTCCACAGCTGCTGCAGGTGTATCACTGCCTGGAGCTGCTTACACAGAGTGGATCAGCCGGAGGGGCGCCCCCAGATGCGCAACAGACCTGTCCGCTACGCTGCGGCTGTGGGCCTCTGGACGGTGGCGCGCTGGGTGCGATGCTGCATGCAGCTGAGGTGCACGCGGCCCAGGTGTACGAGCTGTCTCGTGCGGCTGCAGCAGAGGCAGTGCCTGATGCGCAAGGTGGGTCCCCTTTGCCTGCGCTGTGCGCGCCTCACCCATGCCGTGTGGAGCCGTGCCACGCACTAATACAGCCAATCCCAAATGCTCACTGTACTATCCACTCATGTGGCGTTTCATGGGCAGTTTGCACGGCATCCTTCCAGCTGACACCCGCTCTCCACCCCCCGCACCGCGCAGGACCTGCGTCACCGCGCCGCAGCAGCCACTCGCCCCGCCGCCGGCCGGCACCCATTGGTGTCGGCGCCTCCACCGCCACCCTGAGCGCATCCCTTGCCTTCTCCCCTCGCGCCACCTCCCCCATGTCCCCCATGCGCGGCCCCAGCCCCTTCACAACCCAACAGTTGGCAAGCGGCAGGGTCGGGGAGAGCATGGCATTCGCCTCCCCTCGTGGCCCCTTGCTAACAGCAGACCAACAGCTGTCGGTTGAGGACAAGGGGTGCCAGGCTAATGTAGTGCCTGTACAGGAGCTTACTCGGGAGTACCTCTCACACGTGTATCCGGCGTCTAAGAAGGCAACCCCAATGCCGGCCACCACTGCCCCGCCCATGCCCACGCCACTTCCGCTTGCCCCACCGAACGTGGTGCCACTTACACCAGGTGTGACTCTCACACCAGGTGTGGCACAGGGCACATCAACACAGCCGGGGACATCCGGGGTTCATCAGGCGGCACCAGGCGCAGTGCACACACCAGGAGGCCTGGCCCCTGCCCCCCTACCTGTCATTGGGGGACCAGGTGTGCCACCACAGCAGCCACCGCTGGCGCAGCCGGGTGCTCTGCCTGGTGGCCTGCCGCCAGCACCCCTACCAGGAGTGCCTGCTGCTGGTGGCACACCACCCATGCCCTACCCCCCACAGGGCCCACCTCCCCCACCGGGCCAGCAGGCACCCCACCCTGTGCCTGGTGCAGCTGGGCTCAGCACACCGCTCCTGCAGCCTGGAGGGCTGCTGCAACCGCCGCTGCCTGGGGTGCCCCTGCCCGCAGTGGCGGTGGGCGCACGTGCACTGCCTGACGGGCTCCTCCCCCCTACAGCAGCTACAGCCACAGGGCCTGTGGGCCAAGTGCCAGTCACTGGGGCACCAGCACGTGGGGCACACCTGGCCACCTCCCAGCCTGTTGCTCCTGGAGCGCCTGTTACACCCATGCAAGGGCCTGGGCCTGGGCAGCCAGCTACAGGGCCAGTACCTGTACCTGGCATGGCAGCCCCCATGCCAGGCCTTGTCATGTCAGGGGCACCTGTAGGAGCTGCGTTGCCGGGTGGTGCGCCCCCGGGCGCTGCCCCCATGCCAGGCGTTGCGCCCGGTATGCCTCCCGCTCCGCTGCCACCCACTGGCTTGCCCGTTTCGCCAGCCCCCAGTCAGCTGGCGCCTGGTGTGCCACCGCCCAGTGGCTTCATCCCCCCCGCTGTGCCCGTGGGGGCTGCTCCCCACCCAGCAGGGTCACCTGCTCCCCCTGGGACATCACCCATGCACACCGGAATCACTCCTGCAGCCGTGCCTGGAAACACCACACCGCCTGGCGCAGGTGCACAGCAGCCCCGGTCAGCCTCCCCCGTGCCAAAAGCACGCGAGGCTGATAACCCACTGCCGATGCGAGGAAGCCCCAGCTCTGCAGGTGGTGTGCCTACTGGTGTAGCTCCTCCTGGCGCTGCCACAAGCCAGCTGGCCCCCAGCACCAGCACCGCACCACCAGCTGCAGGGGTCACCCCGGCCTTGCCGGGCGTTGGAGAAGGGCCAGCAGGCCTGGCCCTTGCCGCGTCAGCCGCAGGGAGTGTGGGTGCAGCGCCACCGCGTGCAGCATCACCCACACCCCCTCCAGGCATCAGCGCCTCAGCGCCACTCGTGCCTGGGGCACCAGGGGCACCAGGGGCAGTGACGTCGCCCATCCCACCAGCTGCTGTGCCCGACGCAGCGAGCCGGTATGGCGCCCCCTCAACAGTAGCTGCTCCCCGTGCACTGCCAGGAGACATGGGGCTCATGCCACCGCCCCCTGGTACCACCGCCCCCGGGCCTGGCGCACCCCCTGTGGGCAGCCCGCCCTCCCGTGCCACATCACCGCCGCCACGGACCGCCATGACCGGCCTGCCAGCAGACTCCAAGGTGGCTGGTCCTGCTGCTGCTCCTGTGCCCGTGCCTCCAGGCGGTGGGCCCAGCCCTCACAGTCCTGTGACTCCTGCAGGGTCCCCAGATTCCACAGTACCAATACCAGGTGGGCCGAGGCCGGTGGCAGCGGCAGCGGCGGGGCCGGTACCGCCGCCAGGCATGCGTCCGACCTCGCTTTCGGGCAGTAGCGGTACAGCCCCCCGCGGCTTCCTGCACCTGCCTGTGGATGAGGATGCGGAGCTAGCTGGCATGGATGAGCTGGGCACGACCTTGGGGTCTACAGGCACTGGCATTGTCATGCCCTCCATGGATGATGTCCTCATGGCCTCAGGTCTCGAGGCCACAGGGGAGAGCATTGTCATGCCAGCCTTGCCACGTGACTCTGCACCCCACAGCAAGCCCTCCACTGCGCAGCCCTCCACCACCACCAGCCACTCCTCAGTCACACCCTCAGCACTGGGATCCTCCCCACCCCAGCAGGGCTCCAGCATGGCTGGGGCAGCTGGGCTGGGGCAGAGCAGCCTAGGGGCCCCTCCACCAGGTGGCCACAGCAGCAGCCTAGGCCCAGGTGCGCCACCCCCGGGGATGCCTGGCCTGGACACGCCCCACGCAGCAGGGGGTGTGCGGGACTCAACCAGCAGCGGCCCCACCACAGCGCCCTCCATTGCGGCCCGCAGTACAAGCTCTGTCTTGGATGCCTCCCTGGCCCCTACCACTGGGGTCAGTGCCGTGCCTCCTGCCGGCCCTCCTGCCGCCACATCCCCACCACGCGCAGAGTCCCCAGCTCCCAGGTCTCCACCCAGTGGGACCACTACCCACCCGCCAGCGGCGGCCACCCCTGCCCCACCCGCCCAGGTGGCCGCGACCAACACGGCAGCTGCAGCGCCACCCACAAAGGATGCAGCACCTGCAGCCCTCGCTGCTAGCTCTGCGGCCAGGGACACCCCTGCAGCTGGCGCCAAGGCAGATGTGGTCGTGGCAGGAGCGGCTGCGGCACCCTCCTCTACTGCTACTGCCGCTACTGCTATGGCTACTGCTGCTACTGCTACTGCCGCTACTGCGCCCGCCACGGCCATGGATGGGTCACCAGGGGCTGGCCCGCGATCCCTGCCAGCAGACATCCCCATCACCAGAACACCAGCAGTAGCAGCAGCAGGCACAGCCACCTCAGCTGCCGGGTCCCCTCCCGGTTCAGGCACACCACCTATGGGGTCCCCACCTGCTTCAGGCAAATCTCCGATCGCTTCCCCACCCTCAGCAGCCCCAGGCAGTTCATCCCCAGCTGGCCCGGCCCCTACAGCTTCAAGAGGCACGCCGCCTGTTGGCTCGCCCCCCGCCCGTGCCGGCTCCCCCATTGTGGGCTCCCCACCTGCTGATGCTACTGCCACCAAGCCATCAGCCACACCATCCCCTCCTGCCGCTGTGGCGACAGGCACCCCGGCGCCACCCGCCTCTGCTGCGCCCGCTGCAGGAGTCTTCCCCGGGTCTGGACTGCAGATAGGGGCAGGGACCAAGTCTGACCCAGTCGCTGTGCCCAAGCCTGCAGCTGGGGCCGTGGGGGTGGGGGCGCCCAAGGCGTCCCCCACAGGTGTCTCCTTGTCGGGGTCATCGCTTGGGGGCAGCATTATTGATGATGACCTCGACTTTTGAGGCCAGCACTGAAGTGCTTGCTGTGCTTTCTCGTGCGAGCAGCTGGACCAGTGCATGGCGAGAGAGTTCGTTTGGAGATTTGCCATTCATTGTTCAGTTCACTGCTGCCTGCATCTGGGGTGACTGGGATTGGGCCACACAGCTGTGCAGGGGAGGGAGGCTGAGGAAACCCACAGGGGATGAGCAGATGCATTTATGTGGCTGCGAAAGTGTGTGTAGCTGTGTGAGAAGCTCTGCGTGTTTTTGGATGGGTGGGGGTGGGGGTGGGGTGGGGCCGCTTGTGTGAACCGAGAGCCTGTCACAGTGTGCTGACCAACCCTGTGGCTCGCCAGACGTGTTGCATCAGGCGGCCCCCTGCCTCTTGCAAAACAGCAAACAGCTCGGAAACAATGCAGGCAGCAAAGTGTCATTGGCATTTGAGCTGGAACACGTCAAGTAACTGCTGCTCGTCATTCTCAACCAGACAACAGTTGAGATGTCGCCACCGCTGACACAGCGCCTCCCCATGTCCCCGGCTTCCTACAGCAGTGCCTCTGCAAGCAGCTCTGCAGCACACGGAGACCAGCACAGGAACAGTTCAGCTGCAGGCCCTTGGTCAGGTATGTGGGTGAACAGGGTGCAGACAGCAGCATCCGTGGATGGCAGCGCAGCAACAGACATCATGGCATATTTGGCATGCAGCAGTAAGTTTGCAAGTTTCATGTTGATGTGAAAAAGTTAGTTACTTGCAAGCGCAGTGGCAGTGATTATCTGCATTTCATTCATGAACTCTGTAAAACGCCGTGCTAAAATCATAATAACTATTCTTTCATGGTTCTCACCTGCAATGCTCAGCACCTCCCATGGTGATCCGGCAGTAGCGGCAGCTGCTGCACCCCTGGGGCACGTGTCCGTCACCCAAAAGTGCTCAAAGTCGGCTGGCGTTTTGCCCGTGTCCGGGGCTGGTGCGCGTGTTGTGCATGCGTCCTCCTCCTCGCAGCCACTGCCACCAGCACTGTCCATAGCCATCCCCTCTGGGGCCTCTGCACAGGCCACCTCACGAGCATGCACACCCTGCCCCAGCATCCTTCCACAGCCCTGGCGCACGCACGCCGGCCCATCCACGAACGCGGCATGCACCACGAACGCGCTGATGTGGGTAGCACCCCCTCGGCTGAGCGCGTGATGTGCCGCATGGGTCGTTGCCCCTGTACGAATGATGTCATCCACAATGACCACGTGGTCACACTTGCTCGGGTCGATGCCAGGCTGGAGGCTTGCAAGGACAGCACCCTCCTGCAAGGGGGGTACAAACATCGGACCACCCAGAGTGTGTGGGATATGAAGGGACCCAGGAGATCAGGGCCGCCCACGACTACCTCCAGACACCCTCCATCGAGTCAAATGCTTGAACTCGAGCTCCAGCAATCTCCACACCCTGTGGTGAAGAGGGGTGGGTGACAGCTCAGACTCTGAGCTCAGACCTCACCTCGGTGCGAGTCTTGTCACACTGGATCACAGGGATGTGAGGTGCAAGCCGCGCGAGCTCCCTCCGAAACCGAGCACTGGCCCCGGCATCTGGGAAGCACACAGCCACTGGATGCCTTGCATCCCTGCTGCCACCCGCATAGCTTTTGCTGCTTGCCTGCTGCCTCCCGGCTGCCTCACCCACACCCTGCTGCTGCTCTGCAGCCCCGCCGCTCTCTGCACCGCCCTGCTGGAGCTGCTCCAGCTTGGGCAGCAGCAGCGGCAGGGCGCTGACAGTCCTGGGGGCAACCAGGTCCCCAAAGAGGAAGCGGTCCTGTTGATTCCGACCACCAGCACCAGCAGCGCAAGCCGAAGGGGTTTGGTTGGCGCGCGCACTTTGGGAACTTGGCTGACTCACTCTAACAACCTGGCTGTGTTAATGCTGTTACTCCTTCAACAACCCAGCTAACAATCTAGTTTGTTTCGTACAGCGTTTTAATTTGCAGACCTGGAGGGAATGTAGGTTGAACATGATGAGGGACGTGGGCCCTCCACGAGGAGATGGTATGTCACCCAGTAGCCGAGCAAGAGTGAACGCCGTGACCACCTGTGACCACCACAGACCACACAAACACAAAAAGGGGATGGCACTGTGCCATGATGCCATGCCAACACCCCTTCCTTTGGCTGCCTAAGGCACACAGCCCTTATCGAAGAGAGACTGGGCAACAGGTTGGGTAGTATCTAAAAGAGCGCTGCCTGCTGTCACTCTCTGGGCCTGCCGACGCGCCAGCAATGCCATGGCAGCGATCAACCGCCAAAGCCAGAGGCTCTGCATTCACAATAGCCATACTAAGAACACCGTTTGTCATGTCCCAGATGTACATATGGGTGCTGGAGCTGCCACGCAACAGAAGCCATACAGAAGCAGTACGCAAACGTACCAGGCAGCTTCAGGCAGCTGACGAGCCTGCATGAAATCGTTAACAACCCCACTGCACAGAGCTGTGCATAAAGCTGTACACAAAGCAGCACATAAAGCTGTACATGAGGCTGTACACAAAGCGGTACACAAAGCGGTACATAAACCAGTGCACAAAGCGGTACGCACCTGCCGCTCATCACTCAGGTCCTCGACAGTGCCAGATGCGAAGAAAGGGACCACCAGGCTGAAGGAGGCAGGGAACAGGGACGGCATGACGTATGCGGCCGACAGCGCGGGGAACAGGGCGGTGGGGGCGTCAAGGTTGGCCAGCAGTACAACATGCTGGTGGCGCACCGCCCGCTCTGGGTGCTGCACACCGGTGTGGGTGAATAGCGGGGCAGGCGCGCCCATCACAGGAGGGATGATCGATGATGCCGGACCGGCGTGCAAGCGAGTAGGAGGGTGCATGCCACAGTGTGGTCAGTACACACACACACTGACGACTGGATATGGCATACCATGGATCGCAGCACTGCAATGGGTTCGCGAACAGTCAAGGCAGCGTGCCATGGATCCCGGCAACGGCCCCCTGGTCCGTTACGCTGGCCCCGGAGGATCCCATGCATACCATGCTGCCAGCAGTGCACCCACCGCACGCAGCCACGGACCTGGACTCTGATGTTTGGGAAGGCATCAGGGAAGGACTGCCAGTCGATGGCGCCCAGCTCGAAACTCGAGGGGCAGCAACCCACCACACGGCGCGCCAGCGGCTCCATCTCTAGTCAACGGCATAATGGCGCCATTACAAGTCTCATGGGTGGCTCCCATGTCCATCGCATGGCATTGTGGGCCATGAGTTTGACATGGGATGGACCAAGGTCATGACCCGCAGCAAGGCAGTGGCCTGTGTGCTGCACCATGCGTGCTCTGTCAAGCTCGTTTGTAGCAATGGCCCAGCCTCTTGCACCCAGCCTCATGCAAGCCCCATGCAACCCACCTTGAGTAGAGAACAGGCGGAGTGGGGTGCGTGCATGATGGGTGCTCACGGCCTCTGCCACAGCAGCAGTGCAGGCTGAGCTTTGCATGGCACAAAAAATTATATGGTGTATGTACGTAACGCCAACCCTCTGGTGGTGTGCAACTGAGCCGTGTGATGCCTGGGAGCAAACGCGGAGCGCAGCCTCGTCAGCACGTCATGGGGCCGCCCCCGTGACCAGCCAGAGTGTGGCTCATATAAGGGGCAGGCCTTCCAGGTAGCATCAATTCGAAGCTCACATCAGCTAGGACTGCAGACTCCACCAAACTCTGGCCCATCCCTGGAAACCCCCTCAGTGACCTGCTCACTTACGTGCCTCCAAACACTTCAGAACATGGAGGCATCTATGGAGGTGCTGTGTGTCTGGCTCTGCGAGAAAGAGGTGCGGAGGATCAGCACTGCAACAGGGCCCCCTGCCTCGGGGCTTGGGCGGCTGCGATCATGCATGTGCGAGCGGAGGCCGGCACAGAATCGCGGGCAAATCTCTGAAAAAGGGCCCATCTGGGTTCTCCTCCTCCACTCCTGCAGGACCAGAGGGAGCTCAACCTGCAAGATGCCGCTGATGCAGAGGTGGGGGCGCTGGTGGGTTTCTTGTGGGCCTGCGCAGGGCGTGCGCACCTGCGCTGACCTGGCACATGCAAGCCGCGACCCTGTGCGCCCCCTTGCTGTGCGCATGTGCCTGCCTGACCCTGCTGCCCCAAAGCAGCGTGAGCCCCTTGATTCCAAAACTGCTTTGACCTCTGCCCCTGGACCGTCCTGGTGCTTGCAGGGGGCAGGCCCCTTCAGTGATCTGGCAACAGCTAGCAGCCCCTTGGGGGCCGCCATTGCTGCAGCCACAGCTGCTGCAACACACGAGGAGATTGCATGCGGCACTGCTGCCACCCCCTACTTCACTGGGCTGCCCCCAGCCTCTGCCTTTTCTGTGGAGCCCCCTCGTGCACCCACGCCTGGCCCCCTGATGGGAGGTGCCTCTGCCCCAATCCCTGTGCCACGCTGGGCCGTGATTGGGGGCCGCCCCAACACTGTGCACGAGGAGGAAGAGCTGACTGCAGCTTTCCCTGCCTCCCTGCCCACATCCTATGTGCCCTCCACTCCCACTGCCTCCTTCCTGCATGATGGCCTGATCTACTCCCCAACCTCTGGGTCGGGCTTCATGCTGGACCGCAACACCTCTCAGGTAGGCCCAAGGGAACTAATGCTGAGCGATTTGCTTCCAATGCTGTGGCTGCTGCACTCCCTGATCCATGCATCTGCCTTCCACGCACTGGTAGTGCGCTGGCAGTGGGCCATTGTGCCCATGCATCCCATGTACGGCATGCGGGTGCACCCCAGGGCCATGGACAGGAGGCATGCGCATGGCAGCTGCTGATCGTGCTTCAGCTGCCATATGGCGTGCATGGGCACATACATGCTCGCCAGATCACCACTCATGCGGTGATCGTTGCCTGGCAAGGGCTGCAGTGGCTAGTTCAAGCTCACCGCCTTGTGCCTGTTGTCCTTTATGTTGACACACCACTGCAGGGCAGTGGGATGCTGGTAGATCGCAAGACTGCATGCCAGCTGGGCGACATGAACGCATACTGGTGAGGGTACCTTGCTTGCAATCGCTCTGTTGCACTGCCCCCTCGTACCCTTGTCCTCCTGCCAGCGGTTGTTACTCAGGTGCAGCAAGCAGATCAACACTGAACTGCATGTATGTTCCTTGCTTTTGCGCCATCTGATACAGCCTGCTGGAGGTGAGGTTGATTGCTTGCACGACCTTAGGCTGCCTGCTTGCACGAACTGAGGCTGCTTGCTTGCACGAACTGAGGCTGCTTGCTTGCATCGACTACCGTTTCTGCAGGGACAGCATGTACCTGGAGTGAACGATGTACCAGATTCTTCCATCTTACAAGCACGGCAGGCGTCCTGTGTCGACAGCAGTGGAGCTCAACTGGGCTTACCTGAAGCATCGACCTGTAATTTTGGTATGTGCTCTCCAGTTTTAGCATCTGCATGGATCACTTTCAGAGCATGTGCTGGGTCAAGATGTGCTGGGTCAAGTGCACCAGCGCCTTGACCGCCATCTGTTGGGACCTGTTGATTTGTTGTGATCTGCAAGGCGTGAGCATCATCAAATCTACACGTCTATCAATCGATTCAGCTGCAAGTTATGCTGATCCTAGACCCACTGCTGTGAAGCACAGCATGTTTTCATATCTCCTGAAGTGAGGGTCCGAGGGTTGAGTGTTGAGTGTTGAGTGTTGAGAGCTTTTGCATACTCCGCCCTGAGGAGGCCACCTGCGTGACCAGCTGCAACAGTGCTGGCCTGTTCCTGGGTGTGCGGCTTACGATCGATATCATGTGCTGCAGGCAAGATCCTTTTATCTTGCTGGCCTAGCAGCAGTATTCATGGCGCATCATGTTGATGGCTGTTTTTCCTGCGTTTTGTCTGTTTGATGGCACTGGCTGGAGCCCTGTACCTATAGATTTTTCGTCAATTGTTGTTCCACAGGTTTTTCAGATGGCTGCAGTGTTGTCGTCGTCAACATGTGCTGGTCTGTTTTGTGGCAAGGTTGAAAGAACACCTGGAAACCAATGTAACGGTTTGCCAATGACTGTGTGAGAAGCCAGCTCAACCCAACCCATCACTTCGTGGGGTCACACTTTTGAAACTCCATCGTCACATCAATGTGACCTGGATGCGATCCAATGGCCGCTGATACTGTCTTGAACGTCTGCATGTGGCCAGCCAGACAAGTCAAACGCCAGTCAAGTCGACAAAATCCAAGCGCATGACAGTTACAAGCATAGGCAGCAAGTGATTACTGCACACATGACCACCAGGCCGCACTCAGCTGCTTTGTCGTATGCAAGCAGGTGCCCTGCATAGCAACTGTTGTCATGCTAGTGCACATCAAGATGATTGCCTTACCTCGCCCAGCACGCGCATGCGCACGATCTGCTGCCCTGTCCTGACCTTGACCTCCCCATACTCGCTGATCCCATTGTAAACAACACCTGTGGTCGCAATGAGCTGATCGCCCTGCGTGCCATCCCAGCGCATGCAAGCAAGAGCTTGGAGGGTGTCTCATTAAAGCAGGCAAGCGTGGCATTATCGAGCAAGGTGCACAACGTGTGGCGCGCTGGCAAGCAAAGGGGAGGGCAAGGGACGCAGTGGCGCAACAGCATCACAGATCAAGCCATGCAGCATGGATTCGTCCACAACCCTGGACAAGGTCCTGGCAGGTAAAGATTGGGAGCAGTAGTAAGTCCTGCTTGTGCAGCGCCTTTTCTTACCACACTGATCAGCCCAGAGCGTGCTGCCGAGCCAGTGGGGTTGATATCCACAACATAAATGTTCATAGTCTTGGGGTCCTGCTCCAGCACCAGCCCCATTGGCTTGCTGAGCTTGACTGTGTAGCGGGAGCAGCCGGGTGGTGCCTGCAAAATGTGGTGCAAGGTGCAGCGACAGATACACGCAGGGGCCTGAGTGGTCAGTGCACATTATACTGAAGCATGCCAAAGTATCTCCATGCTCAGAGTGCTGCTCAGCATACAAACACTGCCCAGCCAGCCACATCAGCACTGACACTGCTTGGACAGAGCTGCAGGCATGCAACTGTGCGTGCGTTCAAGCTGGTGTGCCTACCTGCTCTGATGCATCTGAAGTTGGTGCCGTGCTGGTAGTGACTTGCTGAGATGGATCTAAAGCTTGTATTTGCCGTACATTACGTGATCTGTGTGCCACTGGGCCTGGCCGAGGTGAGCATCGAGCACAGGATGCAGGCGCAAGGCCACGGATGTGCGATAGCATCTGATGATGATGAAATGTATGGCGACGCGGCTCTGCTGTAATCCCTGCTGCTTTCAATGCACGAATGTCGCACAACTATGACATCCGGTTGGGGGGGAGGTCGGGCATTGCAGCTGGCTGCACACTTGTGGCAGCCTAGGAATCGTTCGCATGGGGGTGGTGGATACTCCCTACAGTACATGTCCATTGTAACAGACTCAAGCCACCCTTGCTGCCCCTACCTCTGTTTGCGTTAACACCGCATAAAGATGGCCTCCGCCGAGGCCCTGAAGATTCTGCGTGAGCTACAATCGAGGCCTGACAACAGGGTGGGCAAACATCCAGCTCTTAAGCACACTTGTTTTTTTACACGCTTACCAGCAAATAATTGTGCAGCAAAGAAGGTGTCCTGAAGTCGGGCGCCGGGTCTCCATACTCGCCCTCTCCCGCTTGCACCCTGGATCGCTCGCAGGTCTGCGTGGATTGCGATACAAAGAATCCACAATGGGCTTCCGTGTCATACGGGATTTTCTTCTGCCTGGAGTGCTCAGGCCGGCACCGAGGCTTAGGCGTGCACATCTCATTTGTCAGGTACGTGGACGGTGCACAGATCTGATCGCTAGATCCATGCGCCCAGCACAGGCTGCGGAGTGTATGAGCTCGGTTCAGGACACCTGAGGTTTCCATGCATCTGTCATGCATGCACAGCTCTGCGACAGCCATGCGCACACGTAACGTGTTCATGGGGCGACTGACATCAACCCCAGCTGGGCCTGCTTAGCTGCAAGCTTGCATGCATGCGCATGCGTGGAGGTGCACCACCGCGCTCTATCCCAGCTCTCTCCGCCATGGCTGTGCTTGCATGCGCTCAACCCCATCAACCCCAGCACGCTGCCTGACGCACACGCCTGCATGCGCTGACCTACATATCACTCATCTGGCCCCAGGTCCGTGACCATGGACTCGTGGAACCAGGATCAGCTGAAGAAGATGCAGGCGGGTGGCAACGCCAAGCTGAACTCGTTCCTAAAGAACTACGGCATTGAGAAGTATACCGACATAGCGGAGAAGTACAATTCCAAGGCAGCCGAGGTGCGAGCACATGGGCAGTACAGGTGCTCAGGATGGTACAGTGTTGTTACAGTGTTGTTCAGGCCAGTGCAGCGGGTCATACCGCAAGCACTGATGCGGCAGGGGTTCAAGGCAAGCACCTGCATGGGTTGGGTTCCAGCGTTGTGAGGCATGCGTCACGCAGCAGAACTGAGGGGCGGGCGAGGGGACGGGCAAGAGGGATGGCTTGGCACAGCGCATGTCTCGGCTCTCTTTGTTCCGGCACTTTCCGCCTGGGAGAGCGCGCACCGGCCTTGCAAGCACGAAGGGACCCTGCCAACCTGCTGCCTGCTGAAGGACTGTACAACTGCCACCCCGCTCTCTCTGCTTCTTCTTCCTCCCACAGTTTTACCGTGAGATGATCCGGGCTGACGTGGAGGGCCGGCCGTACACGCCCCCGCCCCCCTCGAGCGTGCCCTCCCCCTCCTCAGCTGCCATGCGTTCAGCACCCGCCACCATGGCGAACTCACGCAATGCAAGCGCCAAGAACATGGATGACTGGGGGGACTGGGGCGACGGCGCGGGCGGTGCGGGTGGTGGCGCGGGCGGTGCAGGGTCCAAGTTTTCATCGGGCTCTGAGTACACGCGCTCACAGCTCGAGGCAAGCGCGGCAGGCAAGGAGTCGTTCTTCGCACGCAGGATGGCGGTGCGTTGCGGCTCAGGCGGTGGGGGTGTGTTCTGGTCATGGTGCCGTGCTGGGGGGGGAGGGGGCGGTGGCGGCATTGGTGGTGGTGGTGGCAGTTTGTGTGTGTTTTAGGGTAGGAGGGAGTTTGCGCCTCAGGGCACTCGGTGCGCTCTAGTTCAACCGGTCATGCGTGCGTGCTGCCTCTCCTTTGAAGGCATATGCAGGCTGTGCACCAGGGTCCCCTGGGGTAACAGTCACAGCCATGATGCCCTCCCTTCAAACCCCATTGGCTCCACAACTCAAGAGCTCATGAGTGATGAGCTGATGACCCCTGTCTACACTCCTGCCATGGCCACAGGAGAACGCGAACAAGCCAGAGCACCTGCCTCCCAGCCAGGGTGGCAAGTACGTGGGTTTTGGCTCCGCCCCTGCACCGCAGCCAAAGGCCAGCTCAGCTGCAGTGGATGATGTCACGGCCTTGTTCTCCAAGGGCCTGTCCACGCTGACGCATGTGGCTGAGCAGGCGGCGGGCGCGGTGCGGCAGAGCACTGCGACCGTGAGCCGGTCGCTGCAGGAGAAGCAGGTGGGGGAGGTGGTGAGCCACAACGCCAAGGTAGCCGCAGAGAAGGCAGCAGAGGTTGCCAAGACAGGCTGGACAGGCCTCAAGTCGTTCTACGCCACTGTCGCGTCTAGCGTGGAGCAGGCGGCCAAGACCAACGTGCGTGCCTGATGTGATGTGATGTGATGTGATGTGATGTGATGTGATGTGCTGGCATTTGCACGCATGGCGAGCATTCGTTTCGGCAGTTGCTGACCTTGCTATGATTTGCTGCTGTTGACATGGTGGTGCAGATGGTTAAGCTGATGGTTGGGCAGCTGTTGCTTGTTCACCCTTTGTTGACATCCACCTTTTCGCAGAGCTTGCCAAGGGCTATCCATGGGGCAGCCTTCACTAGAGCACACTCAACCCTGGTATCGACTGAATTGTGAATGCTTAAGAAAACGTGCTCTCTGCGTTCCCACTTGCAGGGCTACAACATAGACCTGGGGTCCAAGGTGGCAGCCAGAAGTGTGGAGACCTCACAGCACGCGGGCAGCAGCAGCGGGCGCTCGTATGGTGGCGCGCCAGCGGGCTACGAGCAGATGGGCAGCGACGAGGGCAACGGGTATGGTGGGTATGGCAGCGGGCGGCAGAGCGGGGCGGGCAACGGCTCAGCACACGGTGGCGGTGGTGATGGGTTTGCAGGCTTTGAGGGTGGTGATGAGGGATGGGGCAAGGATGAATGGGGCACCACCACCACCTCCAACTCGACCTCGCAAACGCACAAGTCCAAGAGCACGCCGGCGCTGCACGGTGGGGCCAGCAACAGCCCCGCACGCACGGGGCGCGCTGCATCAAAGCCAGCATCCAGAGTGGAAGAGGAGGAGGAGTGGGGCAAGTGGTGAGGAGCCCCTGTAGCTATTGAATCACGCTGGCACGTGAGGCTCTGGGCCGTGTGCTCAATTGCACCTGATCTACCAAATCACTTTGCTCAGTTTGAAAGGCTGGCACTGCCAGTGGCAGCAGCATCGAGGGCGAATACCAGCAAGTGGATCTGTCTGGCTGGAGTCTGTTTGCGTTGCTTCCGTCTTGCAGCCCAGCAAGCAGCTGGCTGCACGTGACGCTTAGCTAAGTAGGGAGTGTATCTAGCCAGGTCCTTGCGGCTGGAGGCTGGTGGGAGTGCGGTTTTTCTGCAGGAGAGCAGGGGGCTGAATCTGTCGCTGCGTGGAAGGGTGCAGCAGGGAGGAATGGGCCATGTCAGGTCTGGAGCGAAACTCTTCTCTTATTCTTTGTTCAGGCTGTGACCTGAAGTGTGGGGCTGTATTTCTTTCTGGCCACATACTCACATAGTAGCTATGCAGGACCCAGTGCTGGAGTCCCTTTGTGTGAGCAATACGCTGAAGCTAGGTATGTAACCAGGTCGCACTGATCACAGAGCCATGGCGAGGAGGGTGCTTTGTCAGAGCACATGCAAGTCAGGCATGTAAGACATTTACAGTTTCACACTGCCAGTTTCATTGCCACGAGACTCCTCTGTGTATTCTCACAGCCCTGCAGGACTCTTGTTGGGTCCTCTCTTTCTCTCTAGACAGACACTCGGGTCAGCATCAAACTGCAGCAAAGTCCTGCCACTGCCTCTCCGGCAGCGTGCCTTGCAATGTGGTATGATGCTGGCCTAGCCCTACTCTAATTGCCGCGGGCAGTCCTTCTCTTCTCAACATTGCTCTGCCCCACCAGCTCGCTCCCTTGTGCAAAGCCTGACCGGCCCTGACTCCACGGTGCTTCCAGTTCCCACCCAAACCCAGTTTCGTTCGGAGTTTTACATGTCGGTGCTGTACAGGGGCACCGGCTGCTTGCATGTGGGGCATGTGGCAGTGCCCTCATGCGAGTTGGTGGTCAGCCACTTGTCCCAGCACTTGTTGTGCAAGCAGTGCATGCACGCCAGCATGATCAGCTCACTGTCATCATCCTTGGTGGGCTCCTGGAGGGGCACAGGCAGCAGCAGGTATACTGTGAATATAATAGGTCATTATACCTGTCATTATACTGCAGATTGTTACCGGTATACATTATAATAATAGTAACACGGCGTGTCACAGATGTGTCTGCATGCCGGAGCCTGACAGTCGTTATCTAAACACCATCACTAGAGGACCAAGCCAGCCTTTAATACCGGGAGCCGCCCCACTACAGCACCTAGCACCCTGTTGAAAGCGACCACCGCAAAGGTTAGCAGCTGGCCGACACACATATACTGTAAGTGTAATTATCTCTGCAAATCTCAATCTCATTTCAGTTACTCGTTTCACAAGCTGCTGCAAGCATGTGGTTGCTCGCTTGCTTGCAGGCCAGTTGTGATGGCGGGGCAGGAAGGACAAAGGAGCACAGGAGCTGCGCCCACAGCACCTTGACGGCCATCTGCTCTAGCCGTCATCAGGCAAAGCACGCGTAGATGTAGCCAAACGGTAATCAGGCAAATACTGGGCTGTATACAGCCTGATACTAACACAACCCAGCATACAGTACTGTATACTTGCTTACCGCACAGGCGGAAGTGTCCCACCCGGAGGTTCCCACCTTTGACAGGGAAGCTGCACCAGCCCATAGGATGATTACTGCAGTGAGATATAGTACAGCTGCCCACCTTGATGGCCATGGGCTCGAGGCAGATGGCGCACTGCGTGTCCAGCCGCCGCACGCCATGCCCCTCCAGGAAAGTGATGAGCTTGGCACGGAAGCCGGCGGCCTCCTTGCGCGCCTCAACTGTTTTGATCTGCAACCGGTGATCGTGACATTTTACCAACAGGCAGTCGTCATCTTTGGCGCCATATCCTGGACGAACTTTGTTGCTGGATGCTGCTGTTGTTAGTGTTTTGCTGGTTTTGAGCCTGAATATGTTGGCGATTGAAGGTGTAGACTAGAGGGTGCAGGCCAGTGCTTGCTCACGCCAGCCCACTGCTCTACCTCGTAAATGCAGATGCAGGCATGTTAGGCAGGCTGCATGACTGTTCTTTTTTACGCTGGCCACCTGCAGCATAGCGCATGCACACCGGCAACCATGCAGCTGCCACCGTGTGCCATGGACATGCTCGCCTCAAACCTGGGAGGGTGCGTGGCTTGTGCATTGGATGCGCACATGACACAGCCTGTATGCAGCCATGCACCCTGCAGGCGGTGGTGTCTCTGCCAGAATGCCAAGGGTCCAAGGCCTGTCATGAGCTGTGATGCACACACCTGCAGCTCTGACATGTTGGCCAGGTTGACCAGCACCTTGGCCACCTTCTCCACATCTTCCACCTGCGCCCATGGCATGCCAGTCAGGCATGCCGGTCAAACATGTTGGTCAAATTTGCCAGTCAGACATGCCAGTCAGACATGCCTGCTGAACTGATGGAGTTGAGGCCAGCAAGGTCGAGTCTACAGCCATGAGCTGCGCCAAGCAGATCAAAGTCTCTCTTCAGGTGCATACGAAGCATGCAGCGGCCTGCTGCGTTATTCCTGGCGGTGCACAAGTGCAGTACAAAGGTACAGTGCAGCCTTCTGCAACCCTCTTCCCCCCGACCCCCTCCCGCCTACCCTGGCGCCAATGTAGGCACACGCACCTCCTACCGTAGATCCCAAGACCCGTCCTGGCCCCGGTGATTTGCAGGCAATCTTGGGGTTGAGCAAGGTAACATACCGTACTATACCATAGAACAAGCCGGTTTACAAACAACCACGGTACGCGGCAGTGTCGTGTTTCTGCTTTGCAAGCCACGCACCATCTCAAACACCTCGAGCGCGCGCTCGTAGCACATCTTGGCCTGCTCATGCCGCTTTGTCACGAACAGCGCTGACGCGAGGTTGACCATGGCACTCGCGTGCTCCATGACCGCCGTGGCCAGCCCGTTGCGCTCCCCCGCCTCATGCAGCCGCTCAATCTGGGGTCAGGGTGCGCAGGAAGGTGTGCAGGGTGTGCAGGGGGGTGGTAGGTGCAGGGTCTGAAGTGCGGGGTTCAGGGTTGAGGGTTGAGGGTTCAGGGTTGAGGGTTCAGAAGTGTAGGGGTGTGCTAAAGGTCTGGGCTGTGCCTCACCGCTGCAGTTTCCCATCACTATTCAGTGTTCCCATCCCTGCCAACCACTACTGCCCTGGGCTCCGGCAAGCAGATGAATCTGTGAAACGCCATGTTAATATTATTAATACGGTAGTATTACTCCATTGGTGTTCGCGATCCCTGCCAACCACTAAACCGCTAGAGGTCTGAGCGCGTGCCTTACCGCGCGCTCCCGAATGTCCACCGCCTCGTGCAGGTGGCGCAGCGCTTGCTCAGGATTGGACTGCACCAGCGCAGCCCCCAGGTTGCACAGTGTAGATGCACGGCTGTCCTCATCACCCGTCTTGTCACACAGAGCCAGCGCCGCCTCCAGCTGTGTCACTGCCTTGGCGTGCTCGTTCTGGGCCCTGCAACCCAATCGTTCATCCATCACAAATACAGCCATGAGTTGTCTCCAACTCCAGCAGGGCTCACGCCATCAAGGGCAAGGCATGAGAGATGAGGAGCGTGGGGTGCCACCAGTGGAGCACACCAGTGTCATGGCAGGCAGCCGTCAGTTATCATGGCGGATGTCATGGGCGGTAGTGCGCATTCAGAT
Organism: Chlamydomonas applanata; assembly: GCA_001662365.1. Taxonomy (NCBI): domain Eukaryota; kingdom Viridiplantae; phylum Chlorophyta; class Chlorophyceae; order Chlamydomonadales; family Chlamydomonadaceae; genus Chlamydomonas; species Chlamydomonas applanata. The sequence goes on along the minus strand of BDCZ01000019.1, from coordinate 217,624 downwards.
TGGTTACATGCATTGATCAGCGGGAGGAGTGAGTAGAGGCTCGTGATCTGCCTTCCAGCTGCAGTCACCCATCACATCCAACACGTGCAGCAGCCTCGCGACACGCAGCGCAAGGTGATGTAAACCCCAGCTGCGTTAGAGATTGCCCGCATGCCCCCAGACAGAGCCGCCATCAACAACTAAGTGCACCAACTGTGCATATAATCATCATACACAGCTACAAACCTGTACCAGCTGAGTGCTTGCATGTGTCTTGCAAGCGTCCACACACATGATCACTTACACTTTCACACAGCTGCACGCGCCCCTAAATCACCTATGCATGCAGCCGAGGCCTGTGAGGCAGTCGATCTGCAGCCGCTCGATGCCGTGCTTCTCAGCGAACGCCACCCCAGCAGTGAAGAGCTCCTCCGCCTTGTGTGGCTCCCCCAGCTTGTTGTGCGCGTGGCCCAGCCACTTGAAGCCCTCCCCCTCCACACTGGCGTTGTTGCGCTCGCGGGCCAGCTCCTGAAACGGCAGCGGGCGGAACATGCAAGAGAGAGAGAGAGAGA
>BDCZ01000019.1:205022-216285 GCA_001662365.1 Chlamydomonas applanata | reverse complement strand
GGGGGGGGGGGGGGGGGGGGGGGGGGGGGGGGGGGGGGGGGGGGGGGGGGGGGAGAGCGAGAGCACGTGCCAGGGTGGTACAGACCACGGCTATGTATGTCGCAAACTGATACAGAATCAAAAGGGTAGGCAGCCTCCCCCCAAGCAGTCCTTATCCATAACAACTAGCAACGCGCGTGGCCCCAGTCCTTTACAGCCCTCTACAGCAGTGTTGCCTCCTCAGCCCCCATCCACAGCCACCCTTCAGCCACACCCCAGCCACACCCCACCCCTCCTCGCGCCAATGCGAAACCACCCGCACACCTGCACACGGTGCAGCTGCGTGATGGCCGCCCGGAACTCAGCCTTGACGAACAGCATGATGGCGGTCTCAAACAGGGACTCCAACGGGTCGGTCTTGGACGCGGCGGTCTCCTCCAGGTAGCGAGCCAGCGCCTCCTGGAACGACTTGGGCTCGTCTGCACAGCAACAGGATTGTTACAAGGTCATCACGGCATCGGCTGGGCAAGCGTCGACATGACAAGCCGAAGGGCCGGGCCTCCAGCAGGAGCGCACGCGTTGCAGCCTGGCAGACCATAGCTCATCCCCAGTCCCTGGTTCCCTGGCCCGAACACCCAGCTGTGGCACCGAGCTCCTTCTCAGCTCTGTCCCAAGCAAAGGGCCTGCACACACCTGCGTTCTCTGTACTGCTGGATGCTGGCTCGGCCTGCTTCTCAGCCTCCTTTCCAGCCTCCTTATCCACCACCTCCTTCCCTGCCGCTGCTGCAGGTGTTGGATCAGCAGTGGAGGCCTCTGCTGCCCCACCCTGGCTGGCTGCACCTCCCTTGCTGCTGCTGGCGCTGGCGGCCGCAGGCTTGCATGTGGCCTTGTGAGTGGGCCATGCGGCCTTCTGGCAGTCCTGTGTTCGTGTGAGCAGTGTCGCAGTGGTTAGCAATCGTGGCTGGACCACCAGGCGCACGAGCACATTGATCATATACCGAAAGGCGCATGAGGGCATCATGAATCCCGCGCCATCGCGGGATGGGCACAGTAGTGCTGAGCGGAAGATCAGGCCAGGGGTGCGTGTTCTGCCTGCCACTGCCCCCTGCCTCAATACATTCAATCTGCACACAGTATGCTATACTCCTGCCCCATAACGAGCCCACGCTCCCAGCTACACCCACACACACCTGGCTGCAGTAGTAGACCTGCTTGCAGCCTGAGCACCGAAGTGGCAGCCCGTTGCAAGGCTTGTCACACTGCGCACATGTTTTTTTTCCCTTGTTGGCAACCACGGTCTTCACTGTGGTGGAGGGGCCAGGATTGGCAGCTGGCTTTGCAGCAGCTGGTGCTGGTGGAGTACGCTTTGGGGCTAGGGCCTGCACAGCATAATGTAGGAAAAGCGTTAACGCTGAGGATGTGCACACTCAACGAGGAGCTGAGCCATGCGGCGCATGGGTGAGCACACTCCCATGATGCATGCTGTCGCACACGTACCTGCATCTGTATGCCCCGTGCCACTCGCAGGCGTGCTGTGCTCTCCGCATCCTCTTGCGACGTGCTGGGTGCGTCGTCTTCATCCTGCCGGGCGCAAAAGTGACCCATATCAAGGTTGATCATTTGACAGATCTAGACCAAGACGAGGCTGTACATGCTGCAATTGACAGCAGACGTGATCCGGCAAGAATGCCACTGGACCACTGTGGCTCACTTCTGCGATGAAGAGGTTGTAGGCCAGGTAAGCGACGCCACCAATCGCTACACCGGCTGTGGTAGCGACTAGCGCGTAAGTCAGGTACGATGGTCTTTCACTAGCCATGGCTGCGATATGGGCTTTGTCTACCTCAGGACGGCATGTGTATTAGATTCGATTACGCGCAGTCTGCTGATCCTGCTTGCCAGAGACGAGTCTCTTTCGTTGCCCAATGATCTCCAAACCCCCGATTTCTGTCAGCAAGAACTCTGGCAGAACATTGCTGCACACGCCACGCATGCCAATGTAGTCGGATGCAGAAGTCGATTGAAAGGTATACAGTGAAGCCTGAAGCTGTCGAGCCAACAGGATGTGCACAGCATCAGCAGAGGCAGCCAGGAGGCACGGCAGGTGCTGCAGATAAAAAGGAGAACAAGCCGGCACCGCTGTTGACCACGCTGTTGACCCATGCCAAGCAGATCGACGACGAGGTGCAAGCACTGCCAAGCCTCGTGGCAGGTCCAGTAGTGAGCGTGGCCGCCCTCCTGCGCACCGGGGTGCAGCAACAAAAGCACCTGCAGGGCAGCACACATGCATCAGCTCAGGAGCAGACCAAGCGCCCACTCCAGCCCACAGCAGGCAGGCATGACCAAGCAAGCCAGGCCCCACAGATGCAGCGCGGCAACGGGCCCCAGCGCATGGCAAGCAAGCGGCCACCAGCAGCAGGCAGTGCACCCAGCAAGCAAAGAGGTGGAGTGATGGCACTGGGCGGACTCCTGTCATCTTCCAGATCACAGAACAAACAGCCACGCACAGAACACATCCTGAACCCCAGTGCTTTCAACCACTATGACGACGGCCGTGGTGAATGGGTGAGTCCAGCCCTTGGTGGTATTCACTGTACCATTCAAGTATGGTGATGTCTGCATCCACCTGCTGTGTGGCTCTCCCAGCTGTGTTGTTTGGGTGCGCTGTGCGTCTAGCATGTGCATTGCTTTACAGCAACAGCAACACAGCATTTGACAGATATGTGCCATGCATGGGCCTGTAGCAAACCGGTGGTGCTGGCCTCCTGCTGCTGATGTACTGCCCCCATACTGCCTACCCATTCCTTACAGGACCATGACTCCATTGGCATTGAGGGTGTGAGTGGGGAGGTGGAGTGGGAGGGTATTGGCTGCCGGACCTTCAGCCGGGGCTTTGGGCCGCAGTGATGATTATTCTATTGATGCCCTGCTGATGGTCAAGACCTGAACAACCTCATCCAGAGAAGGCGGACTCAACCAAATGAGGATGATATGAACGGGGACGTGGTGACTTGGACCGACTTGTCCACACAGTTGACCGTTGCTGTTGCCTTGCCGCCTGCATGGTGGTCCATTGGCATGCTGGTCAGACCATCAGGCCGATGAGATGCAAGCAGTGTAAGACTGAGGCAGACATCTTGACATTGCAACACTCACGCATGGAGGCAGGGAAGGCTGCAAACCAGCAGCACTCATAAGAGGCGGGTCCTCTTTTTGGATGGTCGGCATTGAGTTCCACCTGAAAGCACAGGCAGAGAGCATCCAGCCGCATGTTCAGTTCACCATCAATGCGTTCAGGATAGGGGCTGCGAGGTTCATGCACGATGCAACAAGCAAGAGCCTACACTCACTTCGCTGATGGACAGCGCGATCCCGGCAGGCGGGGCTGTGTGCCCTGCCGTGTGGGGGCAAGCCACGAGTGATGTCATGGTGTCAGTGAACAGGGTGGCGTGGTACACAGCCTTGGCTCCTCACAGGATGCATCTGATCTGGTGTAACCTGGTGTGATCTGACTGTTGTGAGGCAGCCGGCTAGTCATCCAGCAAGCTGTAAGTGCCACCTTGCCCTGCCCTGCCCTGCCCTGCAACACCCTGCCCCGCCCTGCCTCGTCCTATCTCTGTTGGCTGTATTAGTGGTGGCGCAGAGGACGCTCACATCCACTTGCAGGTTGCAGCTTCCACTGAACGCAGTCATATTCTCAGGACAGGAGCCAGATGGTACACAGAATGCCTCTGCAGGAACGTGGTGAGTGTGTCAGCACATCCAAACCATGAACCTGGAAGGCACAATGCATGGTGATGGTGTCATGTCATGACCACTTCCAATCGCAATGAGGACACTCACGGCCAGTGCGAAATGTGCCGGCGATCGGACTGCTGAAGAACACCCTGTGTATCACCAGAGGACCTACAGGAAATGAACAAGGAAGGTAAGTACAGCGCAGAGATGAGTACGTGCAGCGATGAACACGTGAGTCTAGCAGTCAGAGGTAAGCAGTCAGTGGTGCACGGACAGGTAGGTCTGCATGACGAACCAATGATGAGGGTGGTGTACCCTTGGCCTACCTGCAGAGGGGCCGGTAGGACCAGGCGGCCCAGTGGACCCAGCCGGACCAGCTGCTCCATTCACACCAGCTGCAGGCGCAGGCGCACGTGTGCGAAACATGGATCGTCCGTGACCATGGTCGCAATGCGCTTTTTAGCATATCACATGCAACGCATGACAAGACTGGGATCTGCAATTCTGCATGGAAAAGGGAATGTACCTGGTCCAGTGGGTCCAGTGGCGCCAGTTTTACCATTCAAACCTGCAGGGCCGGTGGGCCCCGCTGGTCCTGTCGGACCAGTCGGTCCTGTAGGTCCCACTTGACACATGCAACCTGCTTGTGCGTGGGTGCACTATTGACATGCTTGGTGCATGAACACATGAAGTGTTTGTACGCATGGCAATTCAACAGTAGGGCCAAGGCTTGGTCATCATGCAAGTAGGCCATCAGCAGCTTGATTGGAAGAAACCAGGCTAAAGCAGCAGCTGTAACATGTGCATGCGACCCGGTGCATCCGGGGCCAGTCTGCTCGTGCACCTTTCGCTGCAACTTCTTGCTGCGCCGGTTTTTTACCCGACCGAAGAACACTTCAAGGAAATGAAATCACATGCATAATAAGGGGCAATCACAACTGGTACAGAGGTCATGACCAGAAGGACCACTGAAGTCTTTGTTACCTTGAGTCTGTGCAATAATGCACTGTATAACGACTGTTGTGCCATTGATCACAAACTCACGAGATGGGAACAAAGCACTGTAAGTGCTGCTAATGAAAGCACGCCAGCCCCAACCTTCTCGTCGAGAGAAATGAACTAGGTGGGTTGTGCTACTGTCGAACAAGAGTGGTGCACCTGTTGAACCGGGTGTGTGTCCAAACTGTGACCTGGAAGCCTCACAGAAACGGACATAACTGCATCAGTTACGGGGACCAAGGCCCGAGCCTCAGCCAAACAGATGCCTCGTGTTGATGCAGCACTGAGTTTTACAAGTTCTGAATGCCAGCAGGAACCCACTGCCATGTCACAAATCAGCCCTAGGTGTTCCCCTTCCAGGACACACCATGTTCCAAGCAGCCCCGATGCACAGAGTGCACAGATGGCCTGGCATTGCACAACCTGGGCTGGCTTGGGAGGCTGGCAGGCTTTGCTGTGTGTGCATCAGCTGCCCCTCCAAACTTACGCGCTCTGGATGACTCTCACTGCACATCAACCGTGTGACCGCTCCGCTTTCTTGGCTGCAATTGTTGCCGCCACCCACTCCTGGATACGATGCTTCAGGTCCGGCTGCACGCACATGCAGGCATTCATTCGCAATGTCATGCGGCTGGCTGTTCAGCACACACGCAGTCGTGCAGCTGCGCACAGGCACAGACACTTGCACCATCCCGTATCATCACAGCTGCTTGCAGCAAGCAGCAACAGTGCTGCATCCAGCTGTGGGTGCAGCGTGCTGGTGCTTCACTGCACCCAAGCGTGCTGCAGCCACACCGCAGAGCAGGCCAGTTAAGCCTCACGCACACATGGCTGATGCCGTGATGGTAACCAGCGAGTTTCTAATTTCCCGAGATTTCTATTAAATTTATTGTCAACGCCTTAAGAAGAGGTGCACCACTCACCATGGGCTCCAGCTCCTCAGGTTTGAGTGGCTTGCGTGAGATGGGGTCGCGCTGGTCAGTCAGCAGGTGGCGGACAATCTGTGCGGCAGCAGAGCCACACATGGTGTTGAGAAACATTTTGAGCCTCACGTCTGCTTGAACCTGTAGCCTGCCACAGGTGGCACATGCGGCAGCTGGCCACCACCGCACCCTCCCTCCTCATGCTACAGCTGGGCTTGCTGCTGATGACCCAACCCAACTCATCAACAGGTTCAACAGGTTCAGATTAATCTCTCGGAGTAATCTACACATGTAACGTGCTTCAAGCGCAGGCCGCACACTGTCAATCACAAGTCCATCACCACCATGATGGACCTGTGGCTGGCCTGCGCTGGATACAATGACACCTGTCAAGCCAGAGATCTCCTGATGGGGATGCTGGGACTAGAACAGTTCAAATTACTCACAAACTGGCGGTCCATGATGGTGCCTGAAGTGGGCAGGCGGACGGGGTCCTCCATGAGCACACTCATCACGGGGTCCATGAACTCCTCTGGCGCCTGCGGTACACCAAAGCAGTATCGCAAGTACAGCAGTACATTGCAGGTGAGGGGCTACACACAGGTTACATACGAGTGATTTGTAATTTATGTCGCACACAGCCAACTGGCTTTCCGCTAGCAGAGCTGGAGTGGTGCGTGGCGCGGTCATCACTTGCGCCCTGCCACTTCCTGTGGCTGGGTGTCCTGCCGTAAGCTGGCAGGAGCACAATGCTGCACCTGTGCGACTGCATGTGATTATGCCTGCTGCGGGTGGTAACACGGGGGAGTGCTATGCACCTCCCCTGTGCCATGCAGCCACGCACTCGCGACCATGACAAAAACATATGTGCTGCACACTGAAGCTCAAGGCCCATGCTGCCAACATAACGGTACACACGAACCCTGCGCAAACCCCAGCGCTCAGTTAACAACCCAGGAAACTGCTGCAATGGCTCACGCACCTCCACATCACGTAGCAGGTCTTCCTTGTCTTGCGCGCTGTGAGCTGCTTCACTCACAGCTGTGACCAACACGTCCAGGCGTGCCGAGTCTGCGGGGCCCAGCATCTGTGCCGATCCCAGCACCTGCACACGTCACCCCGGCACCAACAGGCAGTGAAGCAGAGATAGCAGTCCATTCTCTGTTCACATCTCTGCCGCATGCCGTGGGTACACTGCACCCTTTGGGGGTTGCAAGAGGTCGCGCGAACAGCACAGCTGTACAGCAGCTGGGTTCTCATTGCACACAGAAGCATGTTTGTACAAAAGCAGAGTGGTACACGAGCACAGCTGCACACAAGGAGTGCAGCTGTCCAAAGAGCAGCACAGGAGAGGAGCCAAAGCCACATCTGCACGGCACGTGTGTGCATTATCATAATGGATCGTCATGTGACGTACCCGTGCCGCCTCAGCAAACATGGTGGGGTCATAGGAGCGTGAGTCCCCAGCAATGGCAGTGGCAAACGCGCCCGAGCGGTCAGCCGATGAGATGTGGAGGTACACTTGGATGATGGCGCACAGCAGATCGCTGCGCACACCAAATAGCAAATACAAAACATACAAATCAGAGCCTGAAGCAGAGCGTTGCAAAGAAACAAGCAAGAGTAAGCGGACGGCCGCATACTGCACAGTCGTGGCTTTAGCGTGCGGGTGCTGCCTCGACTCTGGATTGAGTTGTGGCCAGGGAACAGGCCCAAAACGGCAACTTTGAAGTAAACATGCAGAACCGCTACATAAGATCCCAACAAGATCCCACACGATCCATAGATTGGAAAACGTACCGTGGCCGGAAGTTGTACTTTTCAGGATCCTTGATTGCAAGCTTGCGCCGCTGTGGTCCCGTGAGGTAGGATAGGAAGTAATTGAGGATGGATGCGGTGCGCTCCACCATCTCCGGCAGCAGGAATGTGGAGCACACCTGACGTGAGCGAGGGCAGTTTGGATGAGAGCGGTTTGGTTGAGTGCATTCAATGGGTTGTGTGGGTTTGAACGCTTGGGTTGGATGCGGGAGTCTGGGTGGTTGAGGAGGAATCAGCAGGCAAGGCATTGGCCAACGGGCAGGTCCACGTGCAATTGTTCCATGCGTGCTGTCAAGAAGCACCGTGCCCAGCGGCTGCACAAAGTGCACGTGCACAGCAATGGGCGAGGCCCCTGTAGGGCCCTGCCTGCCTGCCGTTGACCAGCTGGCCGCATGGCTGCGCACCCGCTCCATGCTCAAGCTGACTATCTTTGCATGTGTACAAACACATCACTAACATACCACTGCTACTAAATGCTCCAAAACTGCCATCATTCCAGAGGCTACCAGTACCTGCTCCGTGCTGAAGTTCATGATGCCGATCGTCATCTGCGCGAACATGAGTAGCGCGCGCAGGTGGCCGCCCGCCTGGCTCACGCCCTGCCGCGCCTCCTGCTGCTCCTGAGGCCCCAGCGCGGCCCACGCCACAGGGTCAGCCATCAGCCCCTCCTTCTCCTTGATGAACTCCAGCTTCCTGAGTGCCTCGTCCTGCAGGCAGTACAGCAAGTACATATAGAGCCCAACTGACATAACCGAAGGCTCAGGCAGTCCTTGTTGAGCCCAACTATGAGGAACGCACGTTCCGCGATCCAGGCGTGAACAAGCAAACGATCGTGAACAAGGAATCCAATTGGAAAGCCGACTGACCAACAAACAACATAATACAGCATAGCGAATTAATACAACGAGCACCAGGAGGAAGCTATGGCAGGGGCCAGTGGCAGGCAGTGAAGGGCCAGGCACAGCGTGATGGCTAGCTTGGTGTGCATAACCTGGCCTGTCAGGCCACGTCCAGCGGCCAGGGGCTTAGGGCTGTGAACCTACACCTGCATGCCTGCCTGTATGCCTAAACCTTGTTGAAAAGCTAAGCAACACGTCAGCGCTTACTAGCTGTAACGAGAAACACTGGATCAAGTCAAGGCTAGCCAAACCACTAAACTAACCAGGCTGAAGCCACCCACCAGCAGGTACGTGGCATCTGTGATGAGCATGTTGCAGAAGCGCACGTACGGTGCAGAGCCCTTGCCCTGTGCCTCTGCAAACTGGATCCATGTTTCCCTGTAGTGGGCAAACGTGGGGAAAGTACAAGGGTGTCCAGGTATGTGCTGCACTGGACTCGCTCCTACCATAACGTCCACATATGCAAACATATGCAAACATTCAGCCGGCATGCCACAGCTGCTAAACAACAACTGACCGTTCCAGGTCCTGGGAACTCGGCATACATTAGGGCACAGCATACAAGACTCCTGCATGAGCTGAATGCTTGAGCTCAAACAAGAGGCCGGTATGCAATGCCCTAGTACAAGTACAGCTACGGTACAACCACGACACTAGCAGCCAAACCAATGTGCAGGGCATGGCACAGTCGACAGGGATGGGCAAAGAGCACCGCTGCATACCGGCAGCAGCTGTGCAGCTTACCAGCTGCTCCATTGACGTGCAAAAATTGTGCACTCTGCAGGTCCCTGTCATCCCACCCACATGACTGGTGTGCATGCTTACCCAGATCCTCACCTGTGTGAAGGCAGCTCCCACAGATGACCCAGTACCTCCCCGATGTACAGCCGGTAGTTGAACTTTTCAAAGAACTGGTTGTGCACGTCCATAGACTGCAGCACGGCAGTACGATCCAACCATCAGAGGAGCGACAGTGACCCAGCAACCTAACCAAGACACAAGAGGGGCAAAAGGGTGGCTACCGGCAACGGATTGGGAAGGGAGCCTGTCAGCAGGCTGCGGCTCCACAGCATCACAGATAACCATGGTCAACCAAAGTCAAACCCCGGTCAATCCCCGGTCAAACGTGCGCGCACCTCCACATCCACGTACAGCCCAATGAGTGCAGGCACCAGCTGCTTCTGCATCATGGGGTGTCCCTGGAACAGGTGGCTCAGGCTGTTGGCGAGCTGCCCCCGCGGTGCAAATCTGCGCACGCGGCCTGGCTGCTGCACATCGTCCTGAGGCAGCCACATCTGCAGCAGCTCCGCCATCTTGGCGCGCACATGCGTCTTGCGCACATACCTGCAGGTCGGCAGTTGGTGGTTCGGCAATCGGTGGTTCGGCAGTTGCTGGTTGGGTCAGTTGATGGTTTGGTCCAACTACTACCCGCATGCGGAGCTGTACTGCTGGTTGCCATGGCCGGGCTCGACCGCCGCCTGCCCCCACACCCTTCGTGTTCTGTCTGCGGCGACCAGTAATTGAATGACCCATCCACTGATATGACCCATTCTTGGAATGAGCCAGAGACCACAACGCACAGCAGTGACACAATGGCAATAAAATCACCAGATGGCCCACTCACTGTGGCGATCCAATGAACGCGAGGATGAGCAGCAGCATCTCATCCATGCGTGCATTCATAAGCACGGGCGAGTACAGCTGCGTCACACTGATGAGCACCTCCACCACGTCTTCCACCAGCCATTCAGGCAGAGCCAGAAATTCGGGTGGCGGCGGCCCCGGCAAGGGTAGCACCACCGCAGCCGCATTGCCGCCGCACGGAGGGTACGCAACACAGAGCAACCAGGAGGCCACCAGCCGGTAGAACGCGAGCACTTCCCCCATGAACTCCTGGTCCTGGACGATGGCCGTGACCGACCACTGCCGGCACTGCGTGTGGGAAAGGGTCAGGAGAAGACAGCCAGTGTCGACACTTCCCTAGGCCAGTGTCAATCTTCTTGAGGCAAGACAGCTGCGGTTGTTAAGCGTGGGATATGGCTGATGTGGTCTGCCACCAACCCCCTGGAGGCACCTAAGACTGTGAAGCACAGTGGCAACAAAGGTTGACCTGCTGCACACCCACCTTGAGCTTCTTCACATGTGTCTTGAGCATCGCCAATTGCGCACGCCCCTGGAATGCTTGCGGTGCGTGGGGTGGCAGCCTGCATGTAGGGGGCGACAAGGAAGGGTGGGCAGCATGGCCACCCGCCCTTCAAAACCTCTGGCCCCACCCACTCAATGCCGCACCAGCTCCAATGAGGACGCTCAAAGCACTCTAACAGGCTAAGAAAGCCCAAAGCTGCCTTGTCCCTAGTCAAACACTGGTCGAACCCCAGTCAAACCCCAGTCAGCCCCAGTCAAACTCACGCTGCAAGCTGCTGCTCCATCTGCTGCAGGTCCCCATCAAGGTACTGCAGCTCCTGTGGGCCAGGTGTACGGCATAGCAACGGCAGACTCAGCAACGGCAGGCTCAGCACAGCCAACTTCACCCTGTCTCTCTGCTGTAGAATGTGTTGATTCCAAAAGTCTGAGGAGCAAAAGGATCCGTTTCAGAGTGTGCCCGAGGAGGTGTGTGAATGCAGACAGGCCCCCAATCCTGCTGGTACAGCGTAGCAGCGGCACGCATAGCATCAGGCGAGGGCACAACATGCTCGATGAATGATGATGCTGGGTCCATGTCTGGGTCTGTGCCGCACCTGCTGCTCATTCTTGAAGTTGTTGAGAAGGTCCAGCATGCCCAGGTGCATCGACTTGGCGGTTAGCACGAAGCATTCACAGATGAAGTGGTACTCTGGGTAGGCCGGGGTGCCTCCTGTGTGGAGGCGTCGTGATGGGTGGAGTGGGAAGCCATGGCACGGCAGTGAC